>NTHP01000118.1:278618-293526 GCA_003416845.1 Oplegnathus fasciatus | reverse complement strand
GACCATTGGCTGTGGTGTATTGGTGAGGGGGGGGGTTGTGAAAATGGATGTGTGCCACATATTAGTGCGAGTATGTGTGTGCGAGTGTGTGTTAGAGTTGTGATGTCAGTGTTCCCTCCCTGGTGGCGGGCAGGGGTAAAGGTCTGTGGTTCAGCTCCGCTCCACAGCCAGAGGGGCTGGGGCCATGCTGGCAACAGGGTGAGGGGTGACAAAGCTCCAAACGAGCGCTAAGCACTTGAAATGAGCCCTCAGGGCCGGCCCACGGACTAGCTTTGCCTAAGAGGGTTACTTATATCACCCCACAATGGACAATTCCCTTCTGCTTACTAAACACCCCAAAGACGCGGTTCTTAAGGAATATGGCGTTTCATGCTGTTTGTAACCGGGCGTTCACAATCTCCACATACAGCAGTGGTTGTTTGTGGATGTCACATCAGTGTTTCATGGCACAGAAAAGGCAATGTTTTTTGTCATGTTTTGGTTATGTGTATTACAATATTATGTAAGCACATAATATTCTCTAAATGGACACATTTTTCCAACTGGAGCTTTAACAGGACCTACTCACACAAAGCAGCGCCATCAAAGGCATTCCACTGGTGGTAACGGCTTGCTAATGACTGGAGTATTAGGTGCTAATTTAACGAGTCATTTCTTCCATAGGGTTTTAGCCACACTTTCAAATGGCCCGTGTCACTGTACAGCTTAGAACTATGGGAAACCCAACACCTTGTTGGAACACATGACGACTGGTCTGGCTGTTCCAATCAGATTAGCCGATGCTGGGACATGCTCATGGAAGTGACATGATATTTACCATAAACACCTACTTAACACAATCATTGTTCTAATTTGGTCAGCAAATCATAAGCTCTATTAATTCACTGAAATGGGAGAACATTGTATCACTAAGCTGAAATCATTACAATCACAGAAGAAATGTCGACTAAGCAATCTGGCTATATGCTGCAATGCATGAATAAGAAATTCCAGTTATTGTATTGATGCAGAGCAAAACACTAAAATATTTCTAAAATATAGTTTGAATGGATTTATTTACCACAAGTCCAGTATTCATGGACAGTGGTCACATTATAGGTGATACCTTTTGCCAATTCCATTTCCCTGAGCAGCACAGCTGCAGTGCAGCCACTGTAAACTAATGTCGACGTCTGTCCATGACACCAGGTCAATGTCCTCCATTTCCAGTCCCATTTCTACAACCAGCCAAGGGTCAAAATGGGAGCAGAGCAAAATTGGTAGAAATTTCCCAGACTTGCTGGTCTATCCAGTCACTAAACCAAGCTAAATCACCTCCCAGTGCCGTAATCCCTCACACCTCTAAAGTTACACTGCATTGTGTGGGAAATCATTTGCTGGACCTATAGGAACTAGTATTAACTTCAGCACACCAAAACCCACATAATGAGGTGATGTGTTTTTCTATTGGAGAAGCAAACTATCATCACATTTGTGCTGGAAATTTCAGAGAATACTTCCGCTACCTTGCCAGAAAAAAATGCAGAAACAACCCAGCATAAATCCCATCACTTTGGTAATTCTAGCCCACCTGCACCTAACAAAAGCAGAGAAGAAGCTCTTCCTTCCTCTTTTTTTGTGGTAACAAAGAGTGCAACACGATCCCTGACCTTGCCCTAAGAATAACCTGTTGACTAGGGAAGTTTTATCCTTCAGACTTTGTCATTTTTAGAGAAATTCTTTGTTATTTCATTCATCTTCCTCATTTGTTTCTCATGTAAGTGATAATTTTTTTTGTCAAATACATTTATTTTTTGTCAGGGCATTTTGGACCATCTCCCTGCAGCCCTCACTATTAGTAGCTTGTAATGTTGGTGATTAAGGAATTTAAACTTATTCAATGCAGCATCAGCTGCATTCGGCAAGTATAATATTTTACAGAACATGTAAGGATGGGTACATTTTCCAACTCAACACTGTCCTGTTGACATGCACGCCGTTTGAAAATATTGGAAACTTAAATGTTTTGTAAGTAAAATAGTGGCAAAAAAGAGTATAAGAGAGGCAGGAGAAGAAAGAAACAAATGTTAACTACACTGGAGCTCATCTCGAGTTTCTTTTTGGTAATTGGGTGATGGTCACCTGCTCGCCATGTCACCTGCTGCCTGATCCAGGATAATCTGAGAGGCAGGCATACAGACATTCAGGCGGACTGACAGATAGACAGATACAGACACAGGCTCCTCATCTCTTCTGCTTCATGGCTAATGCATCTGACAGAGTAGGCAGCAGGCAGGCAGAAGGATGAGTAAGCATTCTGAGTGTAATTATATTCCCAAACACTGGAAGAATGGGAAGGGACTAATAACTGACTGAATTTCATTAAAAGTGAGCATGTCCAAACAGGAAATTGATTAGCTGACAATATTTCAAGGTTTTTTAATACCTAATGGAATGTTTATTCCTGTTCTCTTGAATAGCTAGCTCCTCACTTACCCTTCACGCTCCACAGACTGATGTAAAACAGCATTTGATAGTATCTGTCATGTTACTACACATGACATGCATGGGAATCAGTTAGCTCCGCGATGCTTCTGAATAACCAAATGGACAAACCAGGGCCAAAGTGTAACTGTGCTGTAACACAACAACTTGACTTGTTATCTCCGTCGTCATCATCTTCAACTGAACCCTCCTCTGGGGGCCCCTGCTCGGGCCTGTCAAGAGCTTTGACAGGGGAAGCAGCGTGGGGCCATTTTGTCTCTTTCAGTTCGGTTTTGTTTCTCTTTGGAGGGCAGTGCTGGTATGGACCGTGGGCGTTGTAGGGTGAGGGGGGCGAGGGCACATTGACCCTAGTGGTGGTGGGTAGTAAGGGGGGGTTAGTTGGTGTTATGGACTTGGGCACAGTCAGGGAGTGCTGGTCCGCCCCTGGAGTGACATGGTGCCTGGGGAGAAAGGGAGAGGAATATAGGGCGTAGAGTACAAACATGTCTAAGTGCTGCCTTCACTACCGATAGGCCCATAGCAAAGAGCGCGACTGCATGGGTTATGACAGCATATCTGGGGGACCTCTTGTGCCCTCCACCCCTCAAACACACATTTTACCCCTCAAACTATGACTCTGATATAAACGTCCTCGGGTTAAAACACCACTGACACTTTTGGTAAAAGCAGGTTTTCTAGCGCTATATAGATGCCCTGCTATAATAATCCCACGTTGGAGAAAATTTCTAAACATCCACTCTTCAGCTTAACCCTCTATTCAATTGTCTACAGACAAAGTAACTGATTTCTTCATTCTAATCAAGTTTTTAGGCCACTTCGAAGGTTTACGTTTTTTAATAAAATGACCATACCACAGTACAGAACTGTATGAGAAACTTGGACAATGCCAGTAATGGTTCAAAGGAATAGTTCCACATTTTGGGAAATGCGCTTATTTGCTTACTTGCTGAGAGTTAGATGAGAAGACTGATACCACTCTTATATCTGTCCTTTGAATATGAAGCTGGATCAAGCAGCGTGTTAGCTTAGCTTAGCATAAAAACTGTAAACAGCTAGCCTGGCTCTGTCTGAAGTTAACAAAATCTACTGACTAACCTCTAAAGCTCACTAATTAACACTTTATATCTTGTTTGTTTGATCCATACAAAAACCAAAGTATAAAAACAAGAAGTTATGATTTTCTGAGGGGTTTTGTGTTGCCTGGCAAACTCACGGTAACGTCAAGATAAAAAGCGAATAAGCATATTTTCCAAAATGTCAAAATATTCCTTTAAGATCACTGTCCTAACTGGCTCTGTCACTGCTTCAGTCACCAAAAAATAAAAGCTAGAGCCTTACCAAGGATATTTTGTCATGTATTATTCATTCTTTCTTCTGTGTTGCACTCAGTCTACAAGTGCATACACCCATGTACAAAAACAGACAGACAGACACCCACTGCCACTTGCCTATGCATGTGTCACACAGAGGTATTTACAACACGAGCGCACAAAGCCGGCTAGTACAACTAGGGTTTCCTGAACCTCCAACAGAAAACCCTATTTCTCCCTTGTCGTTTGTGCTGTGATGGAGTTCAGGCAGTTTACAGGCATAACATTTGGCAAAGCGAAAGGTCGTCTGGAGGTTACTGTGTCAGCCTGGGTAAGTGGCTGACCCCTTGGGAGGGGTGGGGGCGACCACACTCACAGAGGAATGGTCTGTTGTTGTGCTAGCAAAAGACCAGGACGGAATAGGGCACATCAGAACTGGAAATACTAGAACAGAAGGGAGAAGAGGACAACATATTATCTGTCATTTGAAATAATTCCAGTATCAACACGATGTTAAACCTCCCAACACAAGTTTGTGAACCTCCTCTCCGACCACCTGCTTATTCGTACTGGTCCTGCACAGAGTTTTATGGCACTGTACAGCACAAGAGACAAGTACATAGCAGAGAGTGTTTAAGCACCATACAAGATCATGTACTCAAATTCAACAGCAATCATATGGATCACACAGACAACTTGGATGCGAACATGCACCTGGATTCATCAAGCTAACGTCTCTGAGGATTTCTACATCATCTCTTGGCAAAAGAGAGGAGAGGAAAATAAACAGAAATACTGGTGGAGAAAAGTGGAAGAAAAAAGATGCAACTACACTTTCTCTGTAACTCAAGACAGCAAGAAAAGATTAATCAGAAAGAAACTTTATCTTCATGTCTAAGTGAAGTGAAGTGGACAGTAAATGAACGGCGTGAAAGCATTTGATGTTGACCTGTTGTATACCTAAGAAAGGTGTGTGCATCTGTGTGTGCAACTGTGTAAGATAACGTGCTGATGCGTTCGTCATACTTTTGATGTCTTTGTGGTTATACGTATGCGTGAGAGTGTGTGTATGTTTGCATGCATCCGTGTCTGTTAGTGTGCCCGGATGAATAAAGGGGGTTGGGTATAATCCATCACCAGTTGATAGTCCTCACAAAAAAGGAGCCCTTTTTGCTGAGAGGACAGCCCTTGTGTGGACAAAGACCACCATACTGGGGACTTCATAGGACCCAGCTGAAAAGGTGTTGCCCAGAGTAACCCCATTCACATTAACAGGCATGCTGGCCAAAGCCAGTCATTACTGCTGACTTGGACCAGCCGGGCCACACATAGACCAGCCTAGAGCCTCTAAGGCCATTCACTCCACATCAGCCCACAGGCAAACAGCCTGAACTCTGCCACTGGGGAGCATCTAGAATTGTAACCATTCTATTTGACTGTCCGTCTTGAGAGCTTCAATATATGCAGCCTTTGAGTAAATTTATAAAAAGCATGAATATACAGTTTTAAAGGGTGGGATTTTAGTCTTTGCCTATTCACAAAAGTGTGGCAATAATATGGCAATATAAAAAACAATTGACCATTTACATGGCAATATAAAAATAATTTACTGAAACTGTTAGGTTAATATCTAGTCAATCTGGACCTTAAACTGAAACAGCTGTTCCAATATGATGTCTTGGGTAATAAACAATAGTAACTAGGGAACTTCTCTTAGACTTTTAGACCATTAGTAAGATGAGACACATAGGAACTTCTGCTCCTACAGCATAACACAGTTCCAACAACTATTTTCACAAGGACAGCAAACAACCAAGAAGTAACTATTCGTGTTACTGCAGACCACAGAAACAGCTGCTGGAAAAGATCATTTTTCACAACTAACACTTTCCAATGTGTTTTTTAAAATGAAAATGTCTTGTAGAAAAATTTTTTCTCAACAACATAAAAGAAATTAAAAATGGCTTAAGAAGAGAACAAATATAACATTGCTGGAAAACATTAGATGGCCTTTCTTATGAGATATTTTATATTTAGTCTGGTTCAGGCCTTGGATATGACAATATTCAGGTATTCACATCCACTCATTGTCCCTCTACCACTGTTATTTGTGACACTCTGAAATGAGGGTCACCTCTTTCACAGTCACACAGTGAGACACAGTGAGATGATATGAGAGCAAAGCAGATGTGCTCTCAGTGGACTTGTACTGGAATCGCCGGGGGCTGAAATGCTTTGTTCCACTAATCTACTGAACTCCTAACGGCACTCTGGAAAACCCAAATCTGACCTATTCTCTGTCTCCACTCTGATGCAAACTTGCAGTACAATAGAGAAAACATGCAGAAAGGAAAAGAAAAGCTGAGCCAAGAGGGACCAAATACTAAACAGAAATGTTTGGCAAAATTTCTTGGATAAAAAATAAATGTGGGTTGATTATCCTTCATTCAAATAGCAAATTACATTCAGTGCGGCAGCTTAAACATATTATGCATTGCATCCTTTGACACACAGACACACTTCAGTCTCCTACCCCCTCCTTCTCTCTTCCCCTATTTGCCCTCCATCCCACCCCACCTCCACCTCTGCTCTCCTCTCCAGTACGCTCCCTGTGGGCAGGTGGTTGTGTAAATTTAGCCACAGCTAGGTGAGGTGCTTCCTGGGCAGACTGTTGGCAAAACCACCTTTAGGGTGTTCAAGATGTCAGAGGGAATGAGACATCACCTCGGCTGCCTTGTCAAAAAATTCACCACCTTCCATTTCCCCCATAACCTCTAGGTCCTAGAAGCACTGTGGGTGATGGGGAATGCTTGTTTTGTGTTTTCTAATTTTGCCTGAAACACATCAGCCATTACCTAACCTAGAGCGCTGGCTGAGTGTTAATTGTGAAGCATTACTAAAGACATTAAAACAGTGAGCCAGTGCCTGGGGAGAATGCATGCTAAAGTTAAAAATCAGAGAGACAGTGCTAAATGCATGTGATACCCTCTCTGCAAATGACCCCTATAGGAGGTAGCACTGCAGAGAATGTCTGGATTTTAAAACAATGACAAGAAACATAACATATTAAAAAAAAAATAGGAACTCAAGAAAAAATATAGAGGCATTATGATGAACTAAATTTACAGATATGTTGTTAAATGATTGTGGTAATTAATTTCAATCTGCAATACGCACAGATTAGTAAAAGGAGACTAAATACTCCATCCGTTCAAGAATGCAGACTTTTCATCACAAGGACTGTTATAAAACATGGTGTTCTATATCAAATGTCTGATGAAGACACAATGTCATAGTCCATGTGTTTTAATAGAAGCTCCTCTTTCACAACAACCTTGCATACAGGTCAAATATTTTTCTTTCTGTTAGTCTTAGGGATATTTAGCATCACAAATCGAACTTGGTACAACTGAATTTTTCATGAAATTATAAAAACAAGCAGCACTAGTGGGACAGCATGAGAGAGCCCTCACATAGTTCTCATCTTTGGAAAAAGGGAATGAGAAGCAAAGAGAAAAGTAATGCATCAACATGAAAGAAAAAAGCATGGACTTGTTTTAGCTTCTTAAAGTGGATAATTATCTATGATCTTGAGAAAGATCAACAAATGACAAGAAGTAAGTACAGAAACGGTCCAAGGATTGTGTTAAGGTTGTAGCTGTGCCTGATATAAAGCAGTAATCATTTTTAAATGAGGACCACATTATGAGACAGACATTAACTGTGACGACAGTGATTGTGAGCTGCTACTGCTGCTACAGTAAGAATTTATTAAGGCACAAAGAACAATCAAACTATTTCATGTTCTCAAAGTAAGACAAATAGTTGTGATTAATAATCAGGATTACAATAAAGCAAAATAATCTGTATTTTTTGGTTAGATTTCTACAACCCAAATACCATATACAAAATTACAAGGAACTCTAAAAGTCTGAAGCTCCAAAGGTGTGGTTGATCAAAATTTTGCACCATCACAGCTCCATGTGTGGGTGCTTTGGAGTCATGGGCAGCTAATTGTTTTAGAGTTTATGGGAATGAAGAAATAATCAATATCAAAACAAAGGTTTAGTATGAACAGTCTGCTGGTAGCATGCTGCAGTAGCAGGTTGGTTAGTAAGTTGACTATCAATCAAAAATAAAGATGACATTCTTTTCCTAATTTCACAAAACTGCATCTAAAAAAATGAACAAAATGGATGAATTTCAGTACAAAACTCACTCTAAACCTTTGTTCAAATTTTCTGTAATTACTGAGCCTTTCATTTTGCCTTAGAGTTTTCTGGAAACTTGTAAGGCAAAACAGTTTTAAAAGAAAAGTGAAAGCTTTTCTGTGGTTAGGGTGGTTAGGTTTGTTCCTCAGAAACCTTTGATCATAAAACCACAAAAGCTTGAGGAGACTAATGAGTGAGAATATTAGTTTGACGGTGTGTAATTAGTGTGCCATTATGTTTTATGAAGTATAGTTTAAAATAAAACGTAAGGGTAAGTACAGAGATGGCTACAGAGGGCTGCTGAGTTGAAAAGAATAACAAAATTGGAAAGCGTTCCAAATGTGACTATCAGCTTCTTCATTCTCCCCGATGTCGAGTTAGGCGTTTTGCTGGGAAATGGGCGGCCTGCCAGATTGGGGCCAAGTCAGAGTTGTCAGGGGATTACAGTTCTGCCTTGCTCACTGCAGGGGGTGCGGAGTGGGCCTCAATTACCCTGGAGCGGCGTGTTTGATTTGGCCCAGCACTTTTGGGGACAGACCAAAAGCTGAATAATGCACCATTAGCAACTCAAAATCCTGCCCTAAAATGAGTCCACTTATGCATCACATACAGTAATTGTGTGTCTATCAAAGGCTGGCAGGTCTACACCAATTACCCTGATAACAACAAAACAATCTATGCATAATATTATCTGCCGAACACCTGTGGGCAGCCTCAAAACATCCAAGCTTCCCGGTTTAAAACTTCTACATCTCATTTAAAGTCTGTCACCAACACACTGCGGTGAAATGAAGTGTCAACTTTAGAGTGCTAAAAACACAAAAATGCAACGTTGCTCTGAGATAATATGGAAAAAAAGTGTGATGGTAGAACTGTTTATGTTTGTATTTACAAATATAGGAGATGGCAGACAGAGAGAGAGCGAGAGAGAGAGAGAGAGAGAGAGGGGGAGATCCCCCTACACTGGCTACAGTTGGAGCTGTGCAATTGAATTTCACAGGATATGAGGCAGCAAATGGCATGTAAAGGCTGAAGCGTCAGACGGTTGCTGCCACACGGGCCAGACAGATAAGGGAGGTGTAAGTGAAATCATTAGGTAACTCTGCAGGACATCAGGGGCAGTTCGAGGTTGGCAGGGGGCTATGAGAGCCAGAGGTCCTCCTTGAGCTCCATTGAACACCCACTCAGCCTGATATACATGCACTTACAAACACACAGGGAAAATCACTTATACAAACACAAGCCGCAAGACAAACAAGGGCTCAAGACAGAGACGGGCCAACAACCAGGCGCTGTTTTTTCCCTCTCCACCCACAAATACAAGCACATGAACACACACAAGGATATGTACTCCTGCACGCATACACACATACACACACACACACACACACACACCACTTCAAACTGCAGACGCCTCATTGAGGTATCAGCCCCAGTGATTGTGTTTGTCCACCTGGGTATGAAAGAGCCATTCTGGCCTGTGTGGAGGAGACAGCAGTGTGGTACAGCTCAAGCCGGAGCCCAGCTAGGCTACGTCTGTCTCAGGCTCTCAGGGAGGGGAGCAGCCAAGTGTGGATGCACCTCATTACCTCACTCATCCACACACCAATTACCCCTAAATAAATACACCCAGCCCACAGGCAGCAACAATGACATCCAGCCTGAAAGGGAAGAAAGGATGCCGTTCAGAAAGCATTTGCACGCACAGAAAAGTGCTGTTGGATAATGATGGAAAAAAAAAGTACAGAGAAAAGGAGCAAAAAGAAGAACATGCAGGGGGCTCCAAGTCTTTTAAAGAGCTCAAAGACGAGACGGAGAAAGAGAAAGAATGAAACAAACACCGAGCAAGCAGAGTGAAGTGATTCAGAAAATGATAATTTCTTGCTAAATTTCACCCAACACATCCGCAAATGATTGTTGTGGCGGGGGAGGGGCAAAGTTTAATTGTTTTAATGCATGCAGCCATGAGATAGCTCTGCCGTGGACTAAAATGGTGATCACTGTAGAGCCGACACATATTTGCATGTAAGACGGACCGCTTGGGGTAACGGTAACAGCAGTGTGTCCGAAGGCCAAAGAACATTGGCTAAAAAGAGAACGAACTAGCAGCCAAAGAGCTCGATCCCTAGAAAGTTCGACAAAATATGGCAGGTGGCACGAAATGTGACAAGAAACACTCTGAAGAAACACACTTTCTGGCTGCCCTAAATATGAGAAAACATTTTAAGCTGTTAACAGTGAAAAGCCTCTGTTGCTGGAGTGAGAAGGTGAGCGAAGGATGCAGAAAAGGTGTGTGGCAGAGAAAAGAAGACAGATGTGTTTTCAGGGAAGGGGGGACGAGGAGAGGAAGCCAAGAGTTCCTTCATGCCCCCCCTCCCTCCACCCACTCTCATTCTCCCACCTCCCTCCATGTGGGATCTTTCTGCATGAGTGACTCTGTCATACCTGGGGGACAAAATGGTCTCTCTCTCTCTTCCTCTGTCTGTCTCTCTCTCACCCAGTTTCTTCCTACCTCTCCTCGTGTATGTCTGTGCTGTGGCTATGGTGAGCCAAACCTGGTTAGTCGTGTGGTACTGTGTGGACTAAAGGAGTAAGTGAAAGGCTGTATAAAATGTTATAATCATTAAAAATATCTTTAAAAGATTCAAATGAATAAAAGTCCTTAATATATAAAATTCTAAATCTCAATCATGGAGCAACTTGTACAGTAGGTGAGCCACTTTCATTTTGACACCCAAAGGCAAAAGTTATGATTCACTTCCTCCTCTAACACCTGAACAGTCAGGTGATGGGTGGAACTGTAAGTCACTGAGGGTGCTGTGTAAGGGGGGTGCATCAGGATGTAATTCCTGATTGGCTGCTCACCTGTCACCAGGATGTACGAGCACATCCCAAACTTGAAAATAACACACACGACCAGGGCCGACCGGTTCACCTGACCAGAGGCAGATTCCTGGTACACAGAAACAACGGCTGGGAACGTGTCAGTTTTCCACGCCGTTGATTCGATGTAATAAACAGACGGTGATGGATGGAATGGAAGTGAAAGGAGCAGGTTTATTAGGATTCCTTCCTGATGGAGGGCTAATTGAGGGAGGGCACGCCGTGAAGGTCTGGTGCCACAGGTGGGTGGAGTAGCGTTGACATGCTGTGGCAGCATAGTCAGGATTCTTGCTGTACAGCTCAACCCTCAGCTGGAATCAGACTGCATGGGAATTCCAGGCTTTGTCACATACAACACAAAAGGCAAGGCCTGTGAAGACCTAATGGCCTTTTACTAACCACTGTGTCTTTTACACAGGTTCAGCTAGTGTGACCTGTGGCTGGACCTAAAAATAGAAGGGTCCCTTCACCCTTTCTCCCTTCTTCTTTGCTGCTTGACGTGGCCTAGAGGTTCCTCGTGCTGGCTCCAATGTTTTTAATTTCCTGCACCCTACAACACCTACACATGCTGTTGTCAAACCCTGCAGCACCCTTCACACATACTGATATACTGTGAACACATCACATTGTCTTTAAGGTTTATGTTTCTTGTTTTTATTTGATCACGGTACATACACACACATAGAAACGCACATTTCAATATATCAGCACTAACGCTTTCTCAGAAAGCGTGTGAAAAATGGACAAAATGCCCTGGCAACTCCAACATCTCAACCTCCTTCGTAGAAAGGGTTGCGTGACCTGTGAGATTTCACACACTACCTGTGCCTGAGAGGAATGTACAGGAGATATGCAGGATCCTCGAGTACACACCCAGAAATGCTTGATGATCTGTACAATCCACAAACATACAAAAAGGAAATCGTCCTGCTTTTGTTTGTGTTCATCAAAACATGTCCAGTGGGCAGGATCTGGCACGCCAGCCAGTTCTGTCTTTTACATAACAAATAGAAATGATTTTACTCACTCATGCTTAGTAGTTAGTATTAGTATTTTGAACACCTTACCACGACTTACAATAATGCACATATAATAGATTTTTATAAAACTGTCTTTTAATAGGGCACTTTCATATGTGTGCCAATGCAGATGAATCTCAAGGCAATGCAACATGCTCCATCAATGCACTGTGTTGGCCAATCAAATATGTGCAAGGAAACACTAGGTAAATTATTTTGTAACACAAATGGTGTAATTGTACTGTTTACTTCACAATTGCTGAGTCAGAGGATAAAATGACTGTTGGTGTGATAACTTTCGTTGGCTCACTGATACCTGAAGCAGCACACCTTTGCATGCCGTCCTAATGCCCGGTAAATCCGATATATTTTGTGGCAATGTGACCTCAGTCTGAACGGTCACATCACAAGCCATACAAATCTTTGCGCTCTTCTACTTCCTCATGTAAATGACGTGTTGCTCACTTCTGTATGAGCACGCAGGTGTGACATTTTGTTCTTGTTCTTTCCTCACATGCTGATCAGTTAAGGAGCATGACCTGTTGAGACAGGTATTGGTAAAGCTTGTTGTGTGAAAATAGGATTAGTATCCTGTCTGAGGTGTTAAGTGTTTAAACTGTCAGGATGCATATAAATAAAGCATATATACATCTAAATACTTACTATACTAATATCTTTTCTTTCTTTTCTTCTCCCAATGAGTAAGAGAAATATTCAGAACTGTTAAGTGGAACACATGCACACACGAAAAAGGTAACTTTAAATGGTTATTTTAAGTACCTGCAAGACTGAGGTAGATTAACTACATAATAATTTTATCACCATTAACACCCACTCAAGAGAACCCCTCAAGATATACAGGGCTGTGGTGGGCACATTATAACATAACTTAGACAAAACTAACTGTAACATTTGAGTGGGGAGAATTTTGTATGGTGTCAATTTAAAAGTGATTGGGTTTCAATGTACCATATCACAATGTAATCTCACAATCCGTCATGATGGCATGAGCATAGCTGGACAAAAACGACGCATCCCAGTTATATGGGCCATATACATTGGCAAACACACTTACTTCATCTGCCAAATCCCCAAATTAACACCTTTTTGGTGAGAAAGCTCAATTTGGAACACATCACACCAACACCACAGCTGGCATTCAAGGGTAAAATTAATTACTTCAGATACATGTGCTTCCTCTCAAAGTGGCAGACTTATTTGCATTGAGGAACATTCAGCAGAAGTAATCGATGCACACACAAAATACGGCCACCCAATGACCCCGGCCCCGTCTCAAAGTCCCTCCCCGTCCCCAAAGCCCTGATGGCTCAGCCATGCATGGAGGAACAAACACAGGTAGCGAGAGCAAATCAGACTGCAACAAAACACAGAAACATGAATGGGAAGCATTACAATGACGGGCTGGATGCAGGACAATGGGCCCGACATTAAACAAACGGCAAATCCCAGGATGGGCTGCGGGAGTATGATACAGATTACAGGCACCTAGTCCCTGCCTGGGGAACAGGGGAGAGGGAGAAAAAAGGACACAATATTGCATTCTGACAGCTGACGTCTTCATATAAATGTATGAATTTACATTCCAATTAGAGGAAATTTACATCTTAATCACAGAGAGCAGTGTGTCGGTCCCTCGGTTAGTGTGTTGCTACGGTAATGAGGTGGGATGCTGCTGTGCTCTCTCATCCAGACAGTGATCTGTCAGCAGACGACACCTCCCTGTTATGAGGGAGCTGCACCCTTAAATGCAACCGCCACCACGATCCGGTAATATCCGTTGAAATCTGTCTTAAATATCAACAAGGTGTGAGCTGCCACCCGAGGATAATATGCCAAATTTGGAGTTTGAAAAACATCAAACATATCTTAAATACAGTGCACTGAACCAGGAGTGTCTTTAACTGTCACTCAAGTGACAAGCTTTCAGTGCTCTATGGCATTCCATTTCTAATTTCCATACTAATAATGGGTATATTATCCTTAATGGTTTGACTTTGTTTTATGGCATTTGAAATGGATGGCAAAGCCGTCGGTGGAATTACTCAAACATATCATGTCATCAGATCACGTGCTGCTCCGGTGCTAACAAAGGCAAAGTGAATGGGTGAGATGGAAGGATTGGGAATGTATCATCAATATCCTTCTGGTCATCATTCACATCAATGTAACTCATAGCATCCAAGCTCACCCTCAAGGAAAGCACAAAATGGGTCGGTCAGAGGGCGTGTGTCTACTTGTGGGGAGAGAAGAAAGGCAGGCAATTACAGATACTTGAGAGGAAACGGTAAAAGTCTGCTGAAGGAAGAACTTCTTGTTCAAGTTTGTAAGGTCTATTTGAGGAAGCTTGTTGTGGTTTAGTTCAATTAGCAGACAAGAGCTGCTGGTTTGAGGTTTGGGGAGTGAAACCGCACAGAAAAGCCTAAGGCCTGGGCAGAGTCCTTTTATAAGCTCAAAACAGAAAAAGAACACAAGTCACAATGCCCGACTGATATCAATTTTAATGAGTCCAGAAAAGGGACCATTCAGTGAAAACAGCATTGAAACTTTGCTGAAACAACTTCCATCCAGTGAAATCATTTACTTGTAGAGCCGCACTGATTGCTGACAATGCAATCAGGAGGAGCAGATTAGCTACCACCACATAGGAGAGCACATAAATCAGTTTAACACAGTCCTTTGCCATCTTCACGCTTGACTTTAATACAGGGATGTGTGAACAAAAAATTGGAGGTAAATGAGGCATGACTTCTTTATCACCTACCTCGTAGCCAATCAGGCCTCTCCCGTCAGAGACACTGCTCTAATGGCTGATATCTATGGAAGCAGCCTATTACTGGATACTGCCTGTAATTAAGACAAGTCAGATTACACCAGGCCAGTGGCTCCTCTCTGATATGTAGGCTGCCATTAAGGCCAGAAGTGGTGATGCACTTTGTACACTGCATTGAGAAAAGATAGACCGCTCATGTGGTATAAAAAA
>NTHP01000118.1:238042-276793 GCA_003416845.1 Oplegnathus fasciatus | reverse complement strand
AAAGGGAGGGGTTCTGTGTGTGTAGTTGGGCTGTGTAAGCAAAATGTATGGATTTTGCTTAACAAAAGGACAACTGTGCATGTTTTCTTGCTTGCTCCAGAGTGAGGAGACTTTCTTATATGCAGTTTGGATTAATAAAGAGGAAGTGATGCAGAGAGGCAGAGAGAGAGCATCTCAAAGCAGCTCAGTTTAAAATGAGGGCAAAGAAAAGGCAGTAGGTATTTCAGGGGTTCAACGTGATAAGACTCCCGGCAGAAACGCTTTCGATAATCAATAACTTACAGAATTTGCATACTTCAAAAGGACTGCAAAGTCCTTTTCAAAATGATGTACAGGATGGTAGTGACACTGCATAAATAATAACACCGGCATGTCAGCCTGAGCACGGCAAAGAGACATGAAATGTTTTAGCTAATTATGTGACGCATAACATGGTGCAATATTATATGCCGGTGGATAAGAAGCTTGCCTCAGATTTGACCTTTTGCTGCCTTTTGTGTGAGTTTGGGTGAGCACTGCTTAGGCGCATTCTGTTCCCCAGATCCCACTCCTAACACCCCTGTCACTCATCATCACTCATCATTGTTAGGGACAAAAGGAAAGTTTGGTTAAGCCACACACTGGAGTATTCTCCCACCCAGTGCCTCCCCCACCTTCGCACATTCACGTACGTGTGTTAGGTAGCACACGCACACGCACATGCACACGCACACGCACTGACGAACGCACAAAGAAAATTGTTCTATTTTTGCTGCATAAACACAAGACCACTGACTCACACAGGGACCCTAATTTGTGGATGCGGTTGCAAACTTTTCGATAAGGCGCTATCACCTTGCCCTCTAACTTGCCTTTTGGAGTGCAGGCTTGTCCTTCGAATGGCCCTCTGACTCATCTGCTGAGCGTAATTAAAGTCTATTCAGGTCTCTATATGTGTCCTAACTGTCCTCCATCATCTGGCCGGGCCTTTCAATAGCCACCTGTGAACTCTGAAGGACAGCGACACTTGCCCTCATAAAATTCATGAGCACTGCTACATCCAGCGGCCGGCCAACTTCTCTCAATGGCCAACACCACTTTAAACAACTCTGTGTTGACTGTTGGGTGAATCCTTTTTAAATACAACCATATTCACAGTAGCAGGGGTTAAGTAGCTCCCATGATTAGCTGAAACAAATGCCTTTATGGTGTGCTTGGAGATAAAGAGAAAGAAAGAGGATCAAGACACCCAATTTGTTTTCGTCAAGCAAGGACTCATTGAGGGATCGCTGACAGAGAAAGCATTTAGAAAAAGGCCAAGTGTCCAACTGGTCTGGCATCTCTAAGCCTACTTTTTGTGTGACGACAAACAAATGAATGAAGTAAGCACACATATTCTGTTGTGAGTAGTCTAGAAATGATTGACTCCTCACATTAAGACTGTCTCTTCATGTGGATGAGAAGACATTAGTCTCACGTTGTAGTGAGAATGGAAAAAACAAGTTTTTAAAAAATGTTGACATTTGATTATCAACCTTTGCAGACATGACTGAGTACTTTCATACAGCTGTACTGTTAAGGAGCCAATGTTCTACTGCCTCCAACTCTGTGATCACACGTTTGGTACTGTATGTCAATAGAGCCAGTCACACACTGCAAGTGCTGATGATGACAAATCTTTATGTTTATGATTTCAATTGATTGCATTGAATAAAATGATAATTTTATCAAGGGTCTAAATGCAGCAGCCATGGAATTTCTGTTAGCAATGATCCTTTGACAAAAATAACAATTTTATACACCACAAAAAAAAATTCAATAATAAGTGATCTCAGAAAGTGGGAGCCAAATCAGAATTGGGTTTTACCCTCCTTAAACAAAGTAGAGTAACTGGTCATATCTATGTAAAAACATATGCGTCTATTCAGCTACACTACCAAATGATGGTAAAAATGCACAAATTTGTTGTATGCCAAACTATTCAAAAGGAAGAAAAAGAGACTTAACCCTTTTAGTAAAACAATCTGAACATAGCATCCCATTAGACACATTATCTGTGTTTTCAAATTTATCCACACAAGCAGAACAACATACACACACTCCTCCTCCTGACCCCCCCAGGACACTGAGCGGTGAGAGTGTGGGAAAGTTATTTTTAGGACCCAAGCAGAGAGCCTTCCTGAGTTTGATGCTCCTGCTCCGGATCAACATTCCACCTTTGAACACTCCGACCATGGAGCTGTTTGTGCCCATGACGGCAATTTTAACTTTCTCTGTGGACCAACAGCAGTGAAGGGACTGTTTCATTTTGGTCCGTTTAGAATTAAACCTGGTGAAGATTTACACCAGTCAAAAGAGGAAGGACAACCTCTGCCTTTTGCCACTATTTAGTCAAGTCTCAATAATAATGTTAATATTGTTTCAGTGCAATTTTAGAATGGACATTGTTTAGAGTGCTGAATATTTGGATTTTTGAGCATTGAGTGTTTGGACTTTCAAATACCAAAATGTAGCTTTTTAAAAACATGCGTGATTGCAAATGTAGATGTTCTATTCTGTTTAGTCTAATTTGCATTTGAATGTATTTGATGAAACAATGAAACACTCAACAGATATATTTATTTTTGTTGCTGTATCATGTGTTCATTGGTTTCTATTAAAAACCAAGTCCAAATATTAGGTTTATGCAACCAAAGATCAAAAGAAAATGATGAATTATGCTTAAATGTGAGGAAAAACAGTCGAGGCTTTGCACAGTGAACACATTTACCACTTTATGTAAACAGTTTTTAAGACTTGCACAAAAGTGCATGGACCTGAGGCAAAATTAGACACTATTTTCTAAAGCCTAGGAGATAACAATAAAATGATTCAGAAGCCAAGGATACAGTGAAGACCCAGTTTATAAGCACCAGGGGGCCTATGGTTCCCCAGTCACTACCATTATGCTAATGGTGAGCCCTTTCTGAACACACTTACACATACCCTATAGTACCACAAGACCCCATGGATGTAGGGTGGCATGTAAGTTACAGCCTCTTTCCCTTTCTCTCTCTAACGGGAGCTGAAGACAACTTGGGCTATTTTAATCAGGTCTGAGTCCAATGTGGCCAGTCTAGTCTGATGGGGGCTGAGTGGTGCATGGACTATGTTAAGGGTTCACTGCTCACTGATGAAACAGCTTCACTTCCAGGGCGAGTTCAGGCAGACCACAGTCTTACTCAGTCTGGCAGGAGGAGCACATATGCCCTGTTTTGTTTTCCTTTAATACTGCCTGTTTGCAAGAAACGTTTCGGCATTGTGTTGATATAGTATAGAGGGCAGCACATTTGGCAAAGTCCCAGATATTCTCTTACTGAGCTTTGACCCGACTACAGCAAACACAACTGCTACTACTTTTTCTCCCTAGGCGTTCCTAAACTCATTGGGGACTGTTTTAGCCAGTGTCCTTAATGATTTCTGAACCTTGACCTTGCCTGGACAAGCACATCCTCCATGCCTTGACTTCACAACAGATCACCTATGCCACTGTAGGGGGCCAAATTTGCACTTCCAGCCATAAAACTCAGTGGATTCTTTATGAGATTTGGCATTAGTGAAGTGGGTTTGGTTTTCTCGATCAATAGATTTAACAAACATCAGTATTTAAGAAGTCAACAAACGAACCCAAACACACACACACACACACACACACACACACACCCAAGAGTCAGCACAGAGATCTTACAAGCTGGGCCTTTTCAAACACACATGCACATTTGCAGAATAGATAAAATCCCTGTTAAATAATAGATGCAAATCTGATGTATGTTGTGAATATTGTTCGGCTGAGGGGTCTGATCGCGTGCCACTGACTGGCCTCTCTCTCTCTCTTTCTCATACACGCACAAACCATAAGCACACCTCATTCCAAAATGCGACAGAGGCTGGTGTGCACCAAGGGAGGAAGTATAAATTATTCAATTGGAATATTATTCCAAAGGTCCACTCCCATCTGATTGTGATTCCCAAGGCATACGTAGGAACCACAGGAAGACGTATGGAGAACACAAGATTTTTTGCATGCTACTAATAGGTTCAGGACATCCAGTAAGCCTATTGTTTGTATTTAGTTTACTCTCAGTCTGCGAATGCTCATTGTGATCCGCTAATGGAAGTAAATATTAAATGACCCAGTTCAGTTCTTTCTCCATATGAATTCTTTTCAACATTGGCTGTTCTCTGATCTTTAGTACCAAGCATTATTTGAGACATGGGGAAGCAGATATACGACCAGGCATGGAATACAAACAAACATATAAACAAATACACAAACAAGCCCTGAGGACTGGGTCTCTGTCTAACTCATTCTGCATTCTACAATTCTTTCTTTCCCTCCCTTTTTATTTCTCTCTCAATAAGACGGTTTGGTGCCTCTGAGGAAAAGCCCTCATTTTAATTAGACCTGACCTGAAAATCACTTAACTGCTCCTCTCCGCTTATGCCTCCTCCCTCCTCTCCAAGCCTTCGCTCTGCTCCTCACATAGGTCCATTAACACCCTTCCCTCGGCACCCACAGGCTTCAACAGGGGGCAGACACAGGCGTTGTCTTAAAGACGTTTTGAGGACATGCCAAGAAACATTAACCTACTCTACACACCTCCCTCGGACTCTTTCAGTTCGGCTTCCTCTTCTTAAGCCTTCTTCTACTCAGCACCATCATCATCTGCATGCCCTTTTTCTGCTCCCTCTTTGCTTCCCCTCCACTCAGCTTACAAATGTACTCAGCTGGCTGATGCCAAGTTCATGTCATGTGAGATGGAAGGTCATTGGACAACCTGAGACGTTTGGATGACTGCAGAGATGGTCGCGTGAGGGCAAAATTACAGTGCATAGTCAATGTAGCACTATATCTATTAAATTAGTGTTTAATTACCTTTAATGCCGGACTTTGGCTGACATGAGGCATCTGAGTTTGTTTGCTTTTTTTGGCACTTATTTGTGGCCGTTCAGACCAAAAAAAAACAGCCCAGTGGCCAGGTGGGGGTGTGTGTTGTTTCAGGTACCGCTGAGATAATGAAATACAATCCAAGAAGTCCGGTTTGAGTGAAAGATCCACAAGTTTCAATGCCTAACAGATGCCAAAACACTGCATCGCAGTTTCTAATTATTTTGTCTTTCATTGCTGCAATTGCGAGGTAAACAGTGGAAATGGTATTGGTTGGCCACCGCAGTGCCTTGACAAATTGTGTTGCATTGCGTTTCAGCAAAAGTTGAGCCAACCTAAATATTTTTGCCAGACAACCCTGCATTTTTTTGCCAGAGTCCTCTGCGTTGGCATATTTCGAGGTAGGTGAAAGAGCGGGCTGCATTTTTTCTTGCAGGGCTAAAGGCGCTTTGAACACAGCCGTATGCAGTGTGAAGTCAGATTTATAAAAAAATTTAAAAAAGTCTGAGTTTGTAATTCTGAATTGGGTGGTGGTGTTAACTGTATTTTTAAGTCAGAAACTCTGAATTATAGTAACCGCTACATTAATCAATGTAGCATAACACACAGCAAGATTTTGGGTTTGAATCTGGCCCAGGACCTTCATCATGTGTCATCCTCCTCTTTCCCATCTTTCTTTTACTGACTGTCACCAATGAGGGTTAGGGTTAGGGTTAGTTAAAACATTAAAATAAAACTTAAAAGTTCTCAAGACTACAACGTTTTCTTTAAAGCCAATACATGTGTGCAGACTACGCAGCCATCTGAGTGAGAGAGCTCGTCAGTGCAACAGACCTCCAAACCTCCAAATTGCCTCTCTAAGAGAAGACTAATTTGACACAAATCCCCGTCTTATACTGTATTTGACCCCGTGACCTGCCTCTGGCACCCCAGTACCCCACAGGCACATTGCCTGTCAGTTTAAAGGGTCAAACAAAGGTAAGGAGAATGTAATTGCGTCCTATCTGCATTCTTCAGAGCTTCATCCTCAAAGCATCTTGCATTGTGAAACTAGTGACAGAAGCCTGTGTCGGCTTAATATGAGCGAGTGAGAAAATTCTCACACACATTGCGTGCCACATATGTGCATGCGTGCATTTCCCAATAAGTATGTGCTTGTGCCGCTGCATGAATGTCAATATCTCTATGTGTGGGAGTAAGCAATGTTTGTGTATGTGTCTATGAGTATGTCTTCATCTTGTCTAAACACCTAACACTCCCCTACCTGCTCAGACAGGGCCATGGGTTAATTCTGGCTTCAGGCGTCATGGCTAATAACTGCTCATCAACCGCAGCTTGAACTCTCGGAAACGTCAACTGTTACCGTGGTAACCTTATCACGGAACCAACAGAACCTTGATGATGGTGCTGAGTGTGGGGTTGGGAATGAATGTACTAAAACCGAATTAAAATCAAATTAAGAAAAATCAATTATTACAAATAACTGAATACAAGAGAATGTCTTTATTGAAAAAATTCAAAAGCTGTACTCTGTGTGCTGGCAAACAAATACTTTTCCGCGTTCCTGAGGTGCTAGGTGATAGAAGTCAAACAGCAGTTAAGAAATTAGTTACCAGTATGACTCCATGCACAGTTGGTGTGACATGTAGCTGCCTGACCCAACTGGAGAGGAGCTAGCGCTGTCAATCACCTGTCATCCACCACCACCATATCTCAAATTAATCCAGATAGATGATACACAGAGCGAGGCTGGATTTGCTGCATTTAAAATATGGAAAAGGAGTCAAAAGTTGAAAGAAGTGCATAGCAGCAGGAGAGGTGCTCTATCACTACCACGATGGATGTGTGGAAGAAGACAGACTGTGAGCACGGCAGAGAAAAACTCAGTAAGAAAATGTTGTATTATGTGGCCCCAGGCAGAGGAGTCCTGTAGCTTGAGTAAATGAGGTGATTAGCGGGGATGGTGTGAGCTGTCACACTTCAGACACTGGGCTTAGACTCCAATCACCGTCTCATGTGTCAATCAGTGGCCCACCGAGGCAGTTGACCAACAGGTCAAGCACAGTATACGATGAGCCACGTAGTCAGAGCACAACGGTAGCCCTGCATGCAAACTTAAACACAGGTATACTGACATAAAGAAATGCCTCTGCAACGAGGTGCGCAGAGCCAACATGCACTCATACCTTTGTGACACCTCGATCTAAGGTGATGTACAAATTAATGACAGCCAATCACAGTGCCAGAGAAGACAACATGAGAACATAATAGTGTATCACAATGACTAATCTGTGTTTTGATTGATTTGATGCATGACTGGTGATATGATACAATGTTCTCTGGGAAATTCCCTGACACCTAACAATGTGTCATGGTCAAGGATTGTGACTGACATTTCATATTATGTACTTCTTATGTCAGCAATCGCAGCCATTTTAGAATTTTGTCCTATGTGGTTATCACTCTTATTTTCTTCTAATGCTATGTATATGAGGGTAGTACCAAAAGTATGGTTACCATTCAACAAAAAACTCCAATAAAGCTCCTTAAACAAGGAAGGCTGACAAAGCTTGGTCTTTACAATGTGCTGCTGGGATATATGACACAGTATCCAGGCCCCACAGAGCTACAGAGATGCTCTAGGCCTCGGCCCCCTGGCCTGCCCAATACAGAGGCCTAATTAAAAGACCACTGAGTATAACCACCTTGACTTTTACGGACCTTATAAATCCATACTGGAGTGGCCTATTCAGGGGGTCAGAGAAAGGAGGGGGAGCGGGCAGGAGAAAGGGTTAGAAGGATGGTGAAGGCTGGCAGAAAATGAGAAGGGGTTGACCGTAGGATGTGGAGAAGGTTTGGGGGGGTTGGGCATTCCTCTCCTCCCCCTCACCTCCTGCCTGAGACAATAGGACTCACTAAGAGCCAAGGCCCAGAGGGTGTGATAAGGTAATGATAATGTAATGAGGACCAATCATGAGCCTGAGCTAAGAGGGGGGCCCCTTAATTTGTCTCTAGAGTGGTAGTTCAGTGACAGATTGATTGCTCTGAGTGAGAGTGATGATGTGACACATCAAAATGGATGCATCTCTGACAGGAAGAGAACGAGAAAGGGGATGAGAAATCATAAATCAAAATGAATGAAGAAATGGAAAAAGCCATACAATCCTGTGCTGTGTATATGCCCTATACTCTATACAGGATCAAAACAGTCATGCTAATCCAAAGATTTTAAGCTATGACGCACAATGAAATAAAGTTTTAACCATCCCTCATAGAAGAAAACATTTTTCATGTACTTCCGCCCTCAGACCTCACTCCACCGTGTCTCAGAGGACACGGCAAAGGCCCTTTGGATATCACACTTAGAGGCGAAGGGGCATTTAGGGCAAAGCCCCACCTGCCGGAGGCAGAAAAAAGTGTGGTTTTAGTGGTACTGAGTAACTTAGAAATTAATATAATTCTGGATTAATGCATGATATAAAAAATCCTCAGTTGCTGCTGTCATTTATCATTGTTCTATCATTTAAGTTCAGTGGCTGGACAGAATAGTTTTTAAAAGGTGTTCTTAATTGCACTTGGCTCCAGAGGTTGCTATGCGGGGATAGCCGCACGCTTGCAATGTCAAGTGCCCCGAGTAAATACACATGCCCAAAGCAATGAAAGTGGATGGCAGAAATTTCATGGCAAGTGGGGCTGCTTGTTGTTGCCCCACCGCTATTTGAATGGCTATGTGCCGAGTGCTGTTGTTGTCATCTGCTCATAGTTGGCAGAAGTTTGTATTTCTTTTAAAGAAGAGAGCAACTGCTGTCACCATGAACAAAGTGGATTATCTTCTATAGCACAAATTTGAAAGTCTGCCTTTTGAAGAGAAACTGTAGATTAAACACCTCGCTTCCCACTAGTTATTTTATAGTTTCACTGTATATGGAGTGGTTCTCCAGGAAAAACTGTCTGACTGCTAGCTTGTCAAAGAAGGTGTTTTTTTGCTTCGCATGTGTGTTATTTGCAAGGGATGGTACCCGGTCAGGAACAGGTCTCAAGCATCTTTCTGAGAGGATTATCAAATATGAGTGGTGGCATTGGGAGTCATCTAGGCAACAGGGCAAAATTGGGCTTGCTCAGCAGAGCAAACATAGCTACCCAAATTGACAGTGCATACAAATGGGGACTTGACCAGCATAACCGGCAGGTTGAGGAGAACAGCTATGTCCTCAGTCGGATTATTGCCTGTATTAAACTGTGTGGAAAATGTGAAATGGCACTACATTGCTAGGTCGAGTCTGCGGACTGTCTGAACCCTGGGATTTTCCAGTGCTTATTTGAAACCATGTGTGAGGGCGACTCAAGGCTCTGGAGGGGCACTCTAATGCTCAGCCAGTTTTTAAAGGGACCTCTAGCATGATTCACAATGAGATGTTGGACTGCATGTACAAGGTGTACAGGGAAGAAAATGCTATGCAAGTGGCTGAGACATCGTTTGTTGCTGTGCAAGCTGATGATTGACTTTTGACTGTGTCAAATCCAAGGTAGTGCTTCTATTGAGATACGTACTGCCAAACAATACAGTGAGATTTTTTAGAGTTTGTGAAAGTTAAGGATAAAACTGCTGTGGGCATGTCTAACACCATCAAAAGCGTACTGGAGCTGTTAAAGTTAGGGAACAAGTTGATTGCACATACAACTGATGCTGACGCCGTGATGAGCGGGAATGTGCACAGCATACAGACCTTGATGAAGGAAACCTATCCAAATGCCCAAATTGTGCACTGCTACACACACCAGCTAAATCTCACTTTGGAGCAGCTGTGCTCTGCCAGGGTGAGCATTTTGAGGGTGTTTTTCACCACCTTCTTGTCAGGCCAAGCAGAAATTTTCAAAGAGTGACCACCTTATCGCTGTTAAACTAGTCTCTTTATTTTTCACTTTGTTAAATCCTCTCCTACCCCAGAAGTGACTGTGCAGAAAAACTTTGGCCCCTAGGGAACAAAGAAAAGTTGAAGACTGAGTTGACCCCGCTGTACCACTACTCAATAAGAAGACGGCCCCGTCTTAGCGATCATCCATCCACGAAAACAACTTGGACGAGACTTTTGCTGAGACTGTCAGGCTGCTAAAAATTATCATAGCAATTCCCATGATAACATCTGAGTCAGAAAGGAGCTTCTCCACTCTGAGGAAAATAAAAACTAGATGCACCGGCCATGCACTCAACTGAGAATGAGCTGATTGAGCAGCTACAGGATTGTAACACCAGAGTCATTGAAAAGTTTGCCCAGAGGAAGAACAGCCATACCTCCTTTCTCTTCAAATGAGGTTATATGGTGAGTAAAAGATTTTTTGTTTATCTTGCCCTGCTCTTATAGAATGGTATGGATTTGTAATCTGATTACATCAGGTCACTTTTCTAATGGCTGGATGTTACAGTGAATTGAAAGCTGGGTTCAAAACTCACTGCTGCTGAATTGTTTAATGGTGACATACTTATCTGCCTTTATTCAGTTCAAACGTGTGTTTGCGCCAAATGCCTCACCTCCTATTACTGTCCTTCAGTGTGCAAGCAGTGCTTGTATGACTATCACATTGCCTCATTTTATCAAGTCCTGCAGTGTCTTGTAGTCATGCTGTAGAGTCAAATTGTAAAATTATGTAATTTTCTGGTCTTGCATCTGTCCAAAGTAGTTGTTGCCCCACCATTGTTTTCAAACTAAAAACGCCACACTGCCATTCAAATTAGCTTATAGGTTACAGTATAAGGTAAAGCTGCTGTCTACTGCTCCTTTTTCTCAACAGGTCACGGTTGTTACCAGCTGTGGAGTGAATGAACAACGACCTGCCAGACAAAGTAAGTAGCACCTCCTGTTCCCTTGAGAGCCATTGTGGCTTAAAATGTTTTTGATGGTGCAACCCTGTTTGTTGCAGTTGCCTCATTTTTGTCTGTCATGGATGGCTAGGGACCTGTCCATGCATCAATATCATGACTGGCGATTAATTCATACTCCTTTAGTATATCAAAATATAAATACCTTTAAATCAAACTGCCACCACTATTTTTTTCATTGTATATTCATGAATATAGATAGATTTTTTCTCTCACTCCGTTGCCTCTTGACATTACACTGGAGTGAGTGTGGCAGCAACAGTGTATAATCAATAGCTTCACCTTTGATTTTGACACCCAATAACAAACAAAAGTGGCTGGACTAACGTGAAAGACTTCTCATTATCATCAGCACTTAATTTCAGCACTGCTATGAACACAATGAATGGTAACAAATGTAATGGCTTTCTTAATAAATAATTACTTTGAATCTAAATTCGGCTCTTGTTTTAGGTTAATGGTTACATGGCAAGTTATAAAAAACACATTAGAGGAATAACATTGGGGCAACAAAATAAAACAAAAAAATCCGACTGTGAGACTGACTGACTATTAAAAATACAACAAGAGGGTAGAACCGCTGAACACTATGTTTTGTTTATGAAGAAAACTTGGGTATAGTGAATAACCTTGACAACTTACCTCAATACTGAACTGTTTTCTCTTGAGCTTAAAGGCCAGGTCCTTGTGGTCAGGGAGTTTACTTGCCAGACAGTTCAGGTGAGGTACTTGGCGTACATGTAGCAGGCCTGTGAAGGACAGTGAGAACAGATTAAAACTGAATGGGCTGGAAAAGTATATAAACCTACAGTAAAAGTACAAACAAGATATTACAGTCCTATCCATAATGTGCATGCTTTATGTTTAACTTTCCCAATATAAAAACAACCTAGACAGAGGTGCACTTTCTTTTTAAAGAGTAAAATCTTGTGAAAACTGTACAACTTATAGAGGATCAAGTCCTCAAAGTAATTGTTTTTTTCTTTCCAAAGTACACATGCAAGATTCACTATGAATTACCACTAACTACCGCTAAGAATTCAACCAACATTATTATACTCAATACACCTATTTTGAAGGAAAATTGCTCTCTTCAAGGAGTGCCTTATAGTGTTTTCTCACATTAATTTTGTATATGGATGATTTGTTTGTTAAATACATTTTACGCATTACAGGGGACACATAACGGTCGAGGGGAGCTGTTTTTCTCTTCTTGATATCCACAAAAATTTGTTTTTACATGAAGCAAGTGGGACAGTCAGCATCTTAAAAGGAGGCTTTCAGGGATCCACCAGCTTATTACAGAATGCTGGATTTTTTAAGTTTTTGAAAATGTTGCGCTAGAATCAATGTTGCATTTTGCCTTATGTGATTCGAAGTAAACTGTGCTCATCTACTTCAATGAATGGAGTGAATGTAGTAAGACAGGCATTAACCAACCAGTATTTGTCAGACATCTACATCTGTACTAAGCGTCAGAGTTACAGTAGGTAAACTCCACTGGCAGAAGCTACATGGTGGTGTTGCAGGGAAATAAAATGTATCGTATATACATAAATATATAAGTGTAAGACAAAACTACCAAAGAAATTACTTGTTATCAGATATCGATAAACATTTCTATATCGACATTCCTACTCTTCTTTCTTCCCTGTGGGCTGGGGCATGGTTGTACTATAAAGGAAGCTTTCCAATCAAAGGACACATTAGAGCACCGAGGGACAGAAAGCAAGCGTACAAGCTAGGGATTCCTGCAAAGGATAGGAAGAAGCTTTGGAGTATTTTTTACTCTTCGTTTCTCATTTCCTGTCACCACAAAGTTCCATTTTCATAAAACTGGAAAAGTACTGTAGAAGTGGGTGGTATAAATGAGCGTGAGAGAGAAAAGAAGAGATCGAGGGAGTAATGGGAGAATGGGAGACAGACAGAGAAAGTGGGGGATGGTGGGTTCTCTCCTCTGTGCACTTGGGTGATTTCCCCTTGCCTGATTTGCAGTGACAGGCTTCCCAGCATGCTTTGAGCAGCCCTGAACTGCTGCCGCAAACATGCACGCACGCGCATCCGCACGCACTCTCACACTCGTACCAGATGCGTTTGCACTCATGAACACACATCAAAACAATCATGCACATAAATGTATTTCATAACCCAACCAGAATTTCTCTGGCTGGTTAAACAGAGGGCAAATATATTCTTGAACAAGATATTCAAATAATATTAATACCAAATTCCAAAGAACAGTTTTGTAATACAAAATCATTTTAAAAAAATGATGCACTACAACACTCATATGTTGAATGGGTTTACATGCCGCCCGCCTTTACAATGCAGAGGAATGTGATCACTATGGAATGTGTTATCTAAATAAAACATGCTGTTGGATGAAACCAAAATCTGCCATTGAATGTTTTTACTCCCCATCCGTTCATCTGTCACAACCAGGGCTGTCTAACCCGAGGAGGGGAGGGAGGGGGGAAATGAGAGGAAAAGCGCAAGAGTGAGTGGGAGAGTTTCGAGAGGCATGGCTAAAAATACCCCACTCGCTTAAACTGACCTTTATGCGTGAAGAGTGTGATAGAGTGATAGAAAAGAGGGAAGCAAACGGGAGAAAGAGGGAATGGTAAAACCATAAAGTTTAAGTGTTGGTGAGGACCGGGAGCGCAGAGGCAAACTATGTTGCCCTCCCCTCCTCTTTCTTCGTTTCCGTCTCTCCGATCGTCCCTTACCGGTGTCCTCTTCCCCTACTGAAAGCCTTGCCCTCCATTTATTAGCAGAGCATGCTGGCCATGGAGACATTGAGCGAGGGATGGAGAGATAGAGGCAGAGAGGAAGAGAGAGTGATGGTGAGAATATCGATTCCCCAGTGTTGGTCTGCTCTGCTCCAGAGCCTCAGGGGTATGGGACTGGGGATGGAGAGGGGGCGAGGCGAGAGGGAGAGGGAGAGAGGCTCTGCTGGAGGGGGGGAGGCAGGGATGGAGGGGGTGAGGGTGCGAGGGAGAGGGGGTACAGCGTGGCAGCTGAATCCCCCCCGGCCTGTCTACTGAGGAGCACGTCTGATTGAGCAGCAGCACACTAACACGCACTGACAGCCTGGCCTGCAAGGGGGCTGCCCTGCCTCCATCCACAGCCCAGCCCCAGCCTTAATGCACTGCCTGTGTGTATGTGTGTGTATTTGTTAGAAAAGAGACAGAAAGCTAAGCGAGTGTGTGTGTTCTTACCATGGTAATCTTTGTAGAGTGGGTTGGTCTCTCTCTCAGACCCTTTGAATGATTCCAGGGCTATGGCATTGTCACATAGCCTGGTTATGCTGCCCATTAGAGCTCTGTCCTGTAGGATCGAGAGAGTGAGAGAGCGGGAGAGAGGGGGAAGAGAGAGAGGGAGAGAGAGAGAGAGAGAGAGAGAGAGAGAGAGAAACATGAGCAGGTAATTAAAAGCCTCCTGACGGGCCATCAGTGTTGCAATTAAATTAGGTCATCATTTCCCGTGGCCAGGTCATTTCTGCCCATGGCTTAGGTGAGGGTGATGAGGTATAGAGGGGAAAGAGCACTGATAGGGGTTATACAGGTGATGTCGGGGCAGGCAAATAGACACACACCTTACATCAGGCATTTATAAAAGTGGCATACAAAACGTCAGTGGCAACACACTGAAATTATTTGACTTCATCAAACAACATTTTTTACGAAAAGGCTCGCAGTTAGTGCAGACTCTCAAACCCGCACACAGCAGGGGAGGATGGAGGGGAAGTGGGAGAAAGCGGCAGAGGCTTGATGAGGAGAGCTCCCCCTACTGGTTAGGTCAGTGACTTGACAACAAAGAGGACAAATCCGGGGCGAATACAGTAGATCGAAAGAATGAAGGAGAAATATACAAAAGGGTGGAGGCAGAGGGTAAAGGGAGTGGAGGGGAGGGAGAGAGAGGGACACTGGGATGGAGGGAAAGAGGGAGTCCTGCATTATTAATCCCTTTGCCTCTTGAATCATTCACATCCTCCTCTCTGTGTTGGCTGCCACCGCCTAATGCAGTTTTCATGCCTTCATGTCTTTTCTCCACTCTTTCTTCTTCCTTTTCATTTTTGTCCTACTTTTAAAGTATGCATATCCCAACAGTCAGGGCCACCAGCACTTAGAGGGTATCTGAGGTCACTCTAATGCAGCAATTAAAGGCAGTGTAAGAGTTTGGATACAACAAATTATTCAAAACACTAATGGTACAGTATGGCCAATAGTGTCTGTGTGAGTGAGAGGGTCAGCTAAGACTTTACCTGCGCTAGTCTGTCTAGGTCATAATAATTCTTCCGTGCTTACTTAAATACAAAGATGAGGCTCCTTGGCAAAGACTCAAAAGTTTCAAAGTCAGAAGAATACAAAGTGTCCACACAGAGCTGCTCAGTGCAGCAGCAGAAGGGCACAATGACGTCAGTAAGACATGCACGTGCTCCACAGCCCGAGTTTAAGGAGGTGATCAGGGAAAGGCTCACCTCAACTGTGCATCTTTTTTAAAATCTCATTCATAATTGATAAGGGGCTCACCAAGAGTCACTTGTCTATGCTGGCTCAATTAGCTCAGATTCCATCAGTTTAAATCCCCTGAACACCCTGAGCATCAGCTGACTATCACTGAATGGCATAGAGAGAGACCAGCATTCATCTTACCCTGCAGTATCTTACTTGTCTGTGTGTCACTGTGTGTGCAGAATCTACCCAAAATTCAATACATCACTCTGAGGGAGGCAGGGCTGACTTTTCCGTCTGTCTGATGTCTTGGGAGAGTCTACATACTATATAGTCTATATATGACACAAAATAAATTCACATCACTTCCAAGGCTGGAAATGTTTCTCCAAAAAATGTGATTTCATCTGGGAGTACAGGCACAGTTTCTCCATTAAAAAAAAAATCAAACTGATATGACAGTTGCAGTTACAATGATGATTATATGGTTACATGCCCTGGTTTAAAACTTGTGATGTAAACATACTTAAAAAATACAAACAACTTTACAATTCAAAATACTAAAAGACAGATTGAGATGGAAAAAAACTACTGTTGGACATTTGCAATTAACCCATAAGTAACATTAGTACGTAGCTGATAAGGTCAGCCTAGTTTCCAGGAATTTAATTTCACAATTTAATAAAACAACTTGCTGTTCAAGTTTGTTATTTCACAAATAACTAAAACTGTACAGAAATATAAAATGCAAAAATGCCAAACATTTGCTGATACAAGCCATACAAATGAGAGTATCTGCTGCTTTTCTTTGTCATATGTGATAGTAAATAAAATATCTTTGGGTTTTGGACTGTTTGATGTCTCTTTTGGCTCTAAGAAGGTTTTCATGACTTTTTGATATTTCACAGATGAAACAATTAATTGATTAATCAAGAAAATGACCAGCAGATTAATTGATAATGTATAATCTATAATGCAGCCCTAAATTTAAATGAAATGGTCAATTGAATATTGATGGTAAACTGTAGAGGCTTGATGGTTATTAAGAGGAACAGTAATGTACTAAACAACTCTGCTTGATCAGTCCAAACCCTGAGTCTAAATATTTGCATAGGTCAGGACACCGCTTTGCCTGAGCAGCAGGTGAGGTGTATACGGATGCATTTGAGGGAAGACTGTGTATTTTGTGTTTGTGTGTGTTTACTTGTTGGGATGGGGATGGTGGCAGGAGATAGTATGATGGAGGAGGACCGGGCCAAGACAAGCCTAATTAATGTTTCAGATGGACTGTGGCACTGGGCCGCTGTGAGGAGGCTTTCAGTGAGTTGCTCAACTTCCCAAGCTGCTCAATAATGGATAGAGAGTCCAGTGCCGTCTTGGCCAGCTAGCCCACTGCTACTAGTCTAGACAGTCTTCCTAAGGCTACACTCCGTTAACTAAGCTAATTGTCTAAGCAAAGGCACTGGCAAAAAGAAGCTCTGCTAACATTTCTTTGCTAACAATTGTTAAAATACCAGATAGTCATTAACTTGAAATGAGCAGCCTGCGCACCTTGGTGACCTCAGCTGATCAATTAGAATCATTTCTTAGGACAACAACATCAAGTGAGACTAATCATATGGTCATTTCATAGATGCCCATCTTAACAGCCTCTCATTACCTCCATGTTGGCTTAGTCACCCAACACCTGATTCAGTCCAAAATTTCCCCCTCTCCTCTTCTTCCCCCGCTCATTCACTTCACTCCCCAGGGTGGATAGAGGGGGAGGGGACAGATTAAGGGTTTGGAGTCCAGGCCAGAGAGGGACAGGGGGACCGCTCCCACCACAGCTGACATCTGCTAGTTAGCCACTCTACCTTTTTTGACTAGGCCAATGCCGCTGCGCACTGAGCCTATAGGCTTGGAGCCAGAGCATGTTGTGACAACACAGCTGTTCTGAAAGTTAAGCATCGACCTATATCTTTGTATAAAGGATCACAGATAATGCAGCTTCCATGCCCTTGTGAATGAGGACTATAAGGAAGTAGGGTGTTTAAAGTGTAGGCGACATAAAACATTTTGGAGGAAAGTCTCAGATGGCTTTTCTTGTGAGTGTGCTTCTATGGTCGACTGTCTGGGGGAGGGCTGTGGTTTGCCATATGCCTCAGCAGATGACTCCACCTTCACACTGAGAGGCCAGACTGTACACAGACGCATGCACGCGGATTCATACCCCCCAAACACACACATGCACACACACACTCAAAAACACAGCCAGAGACACACACAACTACAAGGAGGGATATTTGTAAGAGAATAAAATGCATACACAGGCGCACACTCTCATTGTGTACAGCTTCAAGTAATTAAAAGCCCAAACAAACAAACATAGATTTAGAGGCCTTTGAATGAAATGTGCACTCGACTGGGTCTGTTGGGGGAGTGATGCGTGGAGGAAGAGGCCCCTCGCAGGCCTGAGTCATACCAGGGTGACACTGAACCACACGGTCAAGAGGAGGCCCCACCACAAAAGACTTCAAACTTTGTACCCGATTAATGAACAAGACAAAACAAAAGTACACGGGCCAAGCAGCAACCTCATGCACAAAAAATCCTAACTGTCTATTATCTGTAAATTCAAGTCAATTCAAGTTTAGCATGTTATTTATCCCTCTGGTGGCAATCTAAGGTAAATGATTTAGGATACAACAGAGAAGCAAAGATGAAGATGTGAAGAAGAGATTTAAGCAGAACCCTCTGTAGTTATGACTTGTAAACCTTGCATATCATGGTATTCTTGCACATCTCAGAAAATAAAGACCAACTGTTCTCAGCTAATTAAAACTAGCATAAAAAGTGGATATATCAGTTATATATCAGGTCAGCAAGAAACCGCTAATCAGATAAGTTGTTTTGCATGCTGATGCTCGTGAACTGTGTTGTTCTCATGTGTCAAGCATCGCCTTACCTGGATGAGATGTGAAGGCACAGTAACCACTGCAACTGACAGTGATGACCTTAGCAAAGCACGCAGTCCGTAGAGAAAGGTAGTGAGGGCGTGGCCGTTTCTAGGGTTGTCATGGCAACACAGGTCATCACCCCACAGAGCCGAGCCGAGAGAGTGAAGCCCAATTCGCAGGATGTTACGTGACTTTGACTAGAAGAAAGAACAAGCAAGAAGAAGGGGTCAGTAATAGTAAAATGTGTATGTAATGTGTAATTTTCTACAGAAGCACACATACATACAAATTCAGTAATGCAGTTTGATTTTATTTCAAGTTATCACAGTGCCTCTAAAAATTAACAGATTGCTGCTTTTGGGTTATTTTGGAAAGGTGCTGTTTTGGGTAGTATTCCCAAACTCTGGGAGAGAGCGACTGGACAGTCTGCTCACCAGCACAGACGATCGGAACACAGTGCCCAAACGTGACTGGACACAACTGCCCAATCACAGAGGCCATCTGACACACGCACAATGGACCTGTCAGACAGGCTTCCAATATGGCCGCCACCCAGAAACCCCAGCACATTCTTGGCACAACAGCGATGCTCTGCAGCCAAGGGGGCCTGGGTAAGGGTGGAGTGCCTTCCCTTGAAACCCCCCACCCCACCACAAGAGATCAACAGTAACCCACTCACATGAAGACGGAGAAAAAGTGGCCAAACAGTGGTGGGATATATATCACTGAAACTGAGAGAATGGAGGAGCCTGTCTAAACTGTGAGAGGTTTTTAACCTTTGGTACAATTGCCTTTTATTTGGGATTTCTTCAGGATGGCTCCTGATTACTGAGGTGAGAGCCAAGAGTGATTAACAAAGCTCTGGCCTAAAATCTGCTCACTTTTTTCTTTTTTTAACAACCTCTCCTCTCCTTTATCCCTCCCCCTCTATTATCTCGACCCTCCCAAAATCTCCTCCGCCCCACTCTCCATCGCTTCCTCTCCCAACAGTATGACCTAAGCTTCGTTTGGATCTGGATCAGAATCACAGGCATCTAAGAAAAATAAACCCCATTGTTTCTGGGAGTTTTTCACAGTTGGCTCATAGTTTCCCAAAGGAGGACTCTCACACTGGACTCTACATTCATCCTCCTCTACACCATTCAACATCAATGCTGCATCTCTATACCTTACTATGCTTAGTATAAGTGCTGTGTGTGTGTGTGTGTGTGTGTGTGTGTGTGTGTGTGTGTGTGTGTGTGCCTTTGTTGTTATTAGATATGCCCTTTCTTTGTTTAGCAGGCTTTGCCTACACAGGTCTTTGGGGCCACAGAATTAGAAATCTATTTCTATGTCTTCAGCCCAGCAGGGGGGGATTGTGGTAACAAGACTGTTGCTGTGGCATCAGGAGGAGAGGCCAAACTTAACTCCTATAGTTTAGCCTATAGAAAAATCAGGGAACAGTGCCAGTAGTTAGTCCAGCCAAGGACCAGAGGCCAGCCATATAGGCTACAGCCAGCCTGGGACCACAACCTAATCACCAGCCAGTCTCTGCGGAGACTCACAGTCCTGCTGCCACCTATGTCCCACTTGTCTCAAAAGACTCCAAAAAATATGCTCAGGGAGATTAATCCTTGTTCTAATCTGTTATTTACATAACACATTTTATATTAAATCCGCATCTTGTTACCAGTCCATGATGGCAGAATAACAAATAAACATATAAACTCACACACACTAACTATCACCCATACTGGGCATTCTTGTGCCAGAGCCCATGTCGCTCTGTGCCGATCTGCATTCCTGGACTGTGCCAACAGCATGTCAGGCGGCCACACTGCTTTAATGATGTCAGCAGTTAATCTGGCGTGTGAGTGACAGCGCTCGGGGAGGGAGGGTGGGGGGTACTGGAGGTAAATCCTGTGTGTGAGAGACAGGGGGGAGAGGTGGCTCCAGGTGACGAACAGAGGGGTCACCGAATGTAGGTGAATAAGGCGCGCGCACACATACACACACACATACACATACACACTAATATTGTATATATATACATATATATACACAGGCACATCACAGTGTTAACAGGATTACACTTGGTCCTGTGGAAAACAGACGGGGCCATGGATGTTTCTGGCATTCTGTAGAGGACTGATGATTATTAAAAAGATGTATGTCAAAGGTAAGACACACGCAGCTGGGACACACAGGTGAGGCCAACCCGAGCAGGTGAGAGAGAGGTAAACAGACTTGAGAGAAGTGGTGGTTGGAATGTGACAGAAGAGCTTGGGGTCACAGATGCAGATCTAGTTTTGCTTTCTTTAAAAATGCTCTTCTAATGCATATCAGACATAATAATTTAAATGTATAACAGTTTGATTGGGCTCATAGTAATTAGTGAGGCTACAGGCAGACATTTGCGACCTAAACACAGTAGCACCAGCAAGTCAAAGAGTTCATCTTTAATGACATTTAGTGAATGTAGGAAAAAAAAATGCACACCTGCCTTTTGTGTAGCATCACTGCTAGCGGCAGCTTACTGCATGCCTTACTGCATTTCAGCCATGTTGTTTTGTCAATCAGAGAGCCAAACCCACAAACAAAGCCACAAACAGAGAGGGGATCTGATTAAAAGCTTGTGGATTTGATCATGGGAATTTCTATGCGTGAAATTGGACTGATAGGTGCTTTTTTTTTTTAAAATAGAGTCAAATCAATTAACAAAACATATGCCATTTATAACATTTTTAACACTCCACTCTAAATCAATTGGTTTAATGTGTTGAAGTAGTGACAAAACTTAACATGAAGTGGACAATTTTTCTTGTTCAGCTGCTGTTGTCTGCCGTTTTAGCCACAAATGTATACACATAGAGTCACTGTACGATTGCTGTTTAGTGAGAAAAGAAACATCTGAATTCAGGTTTAAAGAAACAAATGCAAAGCAGTCATTCACTTCTTGGTTCTCACCATGGGGGCTGCTACATCGAAGCCCTCCCTGTGTATGACCTCTTGAAGAGACTTCAGCAATGCGGAGTAGGACTCAAGCATGGTACTGAAAAGAGCACAGGACAGAGGAGAGAGTGGACAGAGTGGAGGAGACAACCAGAAAGGGAACACAAAAGGGTTACTTAGGACGTGTAAACTGTAATTGAAACCATTTTGATAAAACTGGGCCAAGTCTATCACCGCAGCAGCTTAATCCTCTATGACTGCAGCATGTTCCTCCTGACTGTGCTTTTCTGGAGCCACTGAAGCAGACAGATGATCCATATCAAGAGATCCAATTAATTTATTTGGTTGATTAAATTACAACATGACTGGTTCTCTGTCAGCTCCCCGAGGATCTGATTGTGCAGAGACAGACAGACAGACAGATGAGACGTGCATATGCACAAACGTGCAGACAACAAAGCTGATAAGTGAGAAGGAGGGGGGAATTAATGGGCTGATATCTAAAATTAACAGGGAACAGCATTTTGGTGTTTAATCAGGGGTAAGATGTGCACCACTGACAAAGGACATACAGTACCATCAGAGCAACATTTAGCAACAGTCAAGGGATGGATTACTGCTGCGCCCACCATGTGCCTATAGGATGGTCCAATAGGAATGTTAACCCCATCTTTTTACACAGGTCCACCCACTTAAGAACGCTCCACCATTGTAATGACCACTCTGTAGTGAGTCACAGTGGGCTGCTATGTCAGTTGTCAATTTGACCTGCAGGCTACAAAAGCTGATACACATAGATTGGTCACACGCCAATAGCCCTGCATAAAGAACAGTAATACACACTCGTGTTGATTACACTAGCGCCAAGTATATCCATGTACTCTATTTCAGTTATTCAGCCCAACAATGGTGCCTCCTGACCCCGCTGGGGCTAATGATAGAGCTGGTTTGGTGAAAGAGGGACACCTACCCTCCTTGGCCTCTCTGCCCATGCCCCTGCTCTGAGGTAGGGGGCTGGGAAGGTTTGACATGCAGTTGAGCAGGAGGTTGCCTCTGGTTGGCAGCCATTGTGTAGGACAGCATTGTGTTTTAGCTACCCCTACTGAGCACCCCTCATTCAGGTACCAAAAAGGTCTAGGTGCTTAGCTACAGGGGCTAGTGCGTCGGCTAATTAGGATCATACACAGGGAAGCTTCTTTATCTCAGTGTTCCTCTTTCAGCGAGGGAAGAAAGGAGGAGAGAAGGGGGATGCTTGGTCTTAAACAACAGGATCTGTATCACCTAGAGAGCAATTTGTGCCAATTATGCCTTCAAGTGAAACGGAGCAATTTAACAGCTAGGGTATCAACATGGGGCTGTGGACACGTGCAAGGGGGAGTAGCCTGCTTCGGAGTTTGTGTGGTACATGTGCGTGTGTAATGTGCTGAGTGTGTGTGTGTGCGTGTGTGTTTGTGTGTCAGTATTGGGGCGGGACTGGGGGCACAATGGTGCGGTGCAGGTGTAGTTTCCTGCTGTCAAAATGTCTGTAAGATCTATAACCCATTCAGACGCCACAACGGCACAACAGTACCACCATGTCACTCTCACTCACTAGACTGACACACAATGCTGTAAACATCAATGGAGAATTTATCTTATTTAATTTCATTTGTTCCCTATTAAATTCCAAACTGATATTTAGTACAATAGCGAATGCTGTCCAATTCATGGCCCACACTTGTGAAAATGTATATTTTAAACTGAATGTCCACAACATTTAATGTGTTTGCATGGGTTGTCTGTTAAACTGTCTCTATTTGCTGAAATAAAAGAAGAGGGATTCTATAAAGCCTCCTCCACATCCTCTGTGCTCCAGATTGCTGTATTTACCCAGTGTGTGTGAGTGTGCCTTCGTGTGCCCTTGTGTGTTCAGCAGCACTCTCTGAGTAAAGAGCCTGCATGACCTCTGAACCCTAAGTACACTCAACGCAGGAGAAATCAAACAGACGCTGAGCAAACAAGACCCTTATTTGAATAGACATACACAACCTTTCCAAGAGGCTGAATGTCTTAGGCCAATGGTAAGCCACTCAGAACAGAGGATGGACCTGATTTGTTTCAGCTGTCTAAAGGGTAAAAACACACAGTTTTTAAAATTAACTTTTAAAAAAACAGTTTTGTTGAAACCAGACATTTTATTTAAATATGATGAAAACCGGGTATGGTTTAGCTTGCAGCTGTAATGATAAATATTTTTTCATATTCTTCAGCAATTCAATGAATCTTTTATACAAAACTAGCAAAGGGTACTGTTTTTCTGCAGCTAGAGGTAACGAGTGTGCACAGTTCATTAGAGCTGAAACAATTAACTGATCGACAGATAAATAATCAGAAACTATTTTGATCATCTTTTCAGTCATTTTTCAAGGAAAAAATGTCACACATTAACTGGTTCCAGCTTCTGAAATGTGAGGATTTCCTGTTTTTTTTCTGTTTCATACCATAGTAAATTGACTATCTTTGCCTTTTGGATTGTTCGTTGCACAAAACAAGACGTGTATATGTTAACTTGGGCTCTTGTTTCTCATGTGATGGGCATTTTCTTTTACTATTTTCTGACATTTCATAGACAAAACAATTAATCGAGAAAAGATTCATTGATAATGAAAGCAATTGTTATTTGCAGCCCTACAGTTTATTACATCTTACAAATGCGTATATCTAGAAAAGGGCTCTACATGATTCTGGGAAGAGCTCAATCTAGAGTTTCTTCCTCTCAGGTTGACTTTTCTCCAATGCACATGCTGGTTGCAGGGCTTATACAGGATGTGCGCTTTAAATTATGTTGGACTGTCCACATTGTTGGTTCACCTGTATTCTGTGAACGATGCCATGTTTGCTTACCTGAGTTCTGTGGATGATGTCTTATTTGTGTAACTGTGTTTTGTGGATGATGTCGGGTTTGTGTGCCTGTGTTCTACAGATGGTGTCTCATTGGTTTCCATGCGTTCTGTGGATGATGTCTTGTCGTTTTACCTGTGTGTGGGTGATGACTGGGTGGGATGTTCGGGAAGGTAGAAGCGGTGGCACTTGGCTGCCTGGCGAATTTCTGGCTCCATCGTCTTGGAGACGTCATAGTAGTGCCCGAACCGGGATGAGGATGCCAGGGCGCTCTGAGGAGGTCAACAAGTCAAACTCATGTTAAAGCATATGAACACTAAAGACCTTTAATTAAAGAGCATTTAAATTTATTTTCAATCATTCCTGTCAGACAGATGAGAATAAAGCAATTCATAAGGAAAAATAATCTTATTTGTCTTTCTAATATGTTAAATGAGTGTGCTTCACAATACTATGGTAATGCAATTGCATTGTTTATGGGTCATTCCTCAACATTCCTACAGCAGAGAAGTTAAATAACCACTACGACCACACTCTTAATCATTTCTTCACATAAATGTCCACTTCTGGCTGTGAAAGCAAACGTGTCAGGGATGCAGGGGAAGGCGGATGTTTTCCTGCAGCTGAAAGAGAGAGTTTTAGTTCTTCTCTCTCAGTGAAACCGGGGATTCCATTGTTAGAGGGGCCCTTAATCTACTCCTAATCTGGATTAGGGCCCCCGGTGTGTCCCTCTCCTGGCGGGACGAGGGGGTCAGCAGGGCAGGGGGGTCAGGGGCTCATCTTCTCTTTGTGAGCTAGGCAACCCGCTTAGCGTTCCATCCCCGCCCTGATGGCCTCACCTTTGATCTGATGTCTTCATCGGGAGAGCGACACAGTGGGCTGTGCCAGGAGAGGTGTGTGTAAGGGGAAAGTAAGCGTTGACTCTGGGGGTGAATTTGGGATGCAAATCCTCTGGTGGGGCTTACTAGTGGTTTGTAAAGACGATTTTACAGGGGAAGGGGGAGAGGTGAGGAAAGGACACAGATATAAAGAAGTTTCCAGGGAGAGAGAAAGAGGGAGAGGATCCCCAGGGACACACTGTGTGCTGTTAATCCACATAGCGATATGGATTATAGACAGAAGGGGGGAGACTGCAGAGAAGTAGAAGGGGAGGGTCACCTCTCCTCAAAGCGGAAGAAAGAGTGTAGGGCTGCCGACCCTAGCAGGGGGAAAGGCAGGGATTTGGGGGAAGACAGAGGCGCAGGTCTGGGTCATAGGGTTGAGCGAGCAGACATGTCAATGCACAGACTGCAAAGTACTCTTGTTTCCCAGGCTAAGCAGGGGTGCAGGCGTGTGTGTATATGTGAGTTGGGGACCAGTGAAAAGCCTACCTATTGCCAGCTAAGTGTGAGTAATCTGGTCCAGCTCTGAAAGGAGAGGCTGAGGCCTCATTCACTCCACAAAGGAGTTTAGAAGCTCATGGATTTAGTGGTGGAGACAATTGCCAAACCACTAAGACCAGAGAGCCAGTGCTGTTCTTTCTCATACCATCATTAACAGAGACACATGTTGGACAAAGTTACCTATATTCTACTGTATATTCTAGTCCAAAAATAATGCAATCATTATAATACTAGACAATATAAACTGTTATGTGAACAGCTGATTACCTGTACTTTTGGAAGATTCTGATAGCGCCAGGCAATCTTCATGGCATCCAAACTGTCCTGAGGTTCACAAGACAGCCTGGGCTGTTCCACTGGTTTGTGGATAGCAACATCGTCCAAGATGGGAGCTGGGAGTTCCTGCACAAAATGATACAAAGCATATTAGTATCATTTTGTTAAAAGTTAAGTTGATTGTTAAAAGTTAAAATACGTTGATTAAGAATGGTCAAAGGGACATTTTAATAATCCTTATTGTTGTGTAATGCCATGTGCACAGTCAATACAGTCTTATTCCTCAGTGCATAATGTACATGCACTTAAGAGTCAGCTTTTGACAGTAACCTGATTTCTTAAATGTCATGTAAACAAAAAGCAAACCTGGTTTCTTTAATTATGCTGCAGTAATTAAGAAAAAAACCCCAAAACACTGAGATTTTACTAGAGAGCTGAGTGATTTCTTGGCCATATATAAACTTAACAGGGTTTCTAATGGGGTTTTTACAATAGCACATGTGCATGACAAAGCCTTCAGATGGGAAAAGCATCCCTGTGGCAGCAGTGCGGAGGGATGAATGATCCTTGTAGCAGTGTTTCTTTGTATCAGACACATCCAAAGTCTGACTAAAACTGGAACTGAAATAAGCAAAAGTTTCTAAAGCTGAACAGGAGACTATTCGTAAAATTCAGGCCCATGTGCACAATAACAAAAAACTGTGAGCTCTCCTATAAGAGGGCCTGTTCTTTCAATGTGAAGGCACTAAAACAATTTCCAACAAAATGGGAACAAAATCTTGCTAGCCTTGGTTCAAAAACATGGTATGGGTGGGTGAGAAATCTGATTGATTAGCTGATGCAAGTAAACATGAGCACAAGTTATTGCAGTGCATGTGAACGTGTTCTCCAATTTCCTGCTTTAAGCTGGTTTCTTGTATGCATGTTAACGTAATGCATAAAGTACAACCTAAGCATCTGAAGATTAGCATACTGTGAATGTAGCAGTGAAAACACTAAATGATGTGATATATCCCCATTGGGAGTCCCCCTCTCTTAATAAGCCTTTGATATGTAAAGAGAGGGTGAGGCTGTGACCCCTCCCACTATCAATCAGTGGGAGAGAGGCCCTCCTCCTGTATGATGGGTGGCAGTCAGCTTCTGGGGCTACGGTCCTCTTCACAGAGTGATGCATCGGGAAACATTTCAACAATGCCACAACCATGCTACCCTCGACCTCTCAGACACCCCCCCTGACCCTGACACATCTTAGGGAAAGCTGTGCGCCTATATTACCTGCTAAATCATGGCCTGACCAGCGTGAACCAAGCTGAATACTGTACAGCGGGAGCTGATTAATATATTGTGACAAAAAACTACTTCTACAAGTAGGCAGTATATTTCCAAAATGACTAAAAGGTAAACAAAAGTTTTTCAAAAATGTCTTTTTGACAGTACAGCAGTTGCACAGGGATGATGTTAAAGTAGACACATTGAGGCCATCTTGCCTTCTCTGTGGATGGTTTGTCAAGACTTGTAGCTTGGAAAAAAATATCACACTTTGCAGAACAACACATTTCTTTCCTAAGAGCTAACAGAATAGATGGCACCTCCTCTCATACCTGTAAGATGTCATCTGGGTTATCTTGAGCCGTCGCCACGAAAAGTTCATGCCGACACACCACTCCTTCTGCCAGGAAGTACTTTAAGATCATACGAGAGTAGCTATCATATCGGTCCTCCTCTAAAAAAGAAATAAAAGACAACAACAATCAGAATTTGAGTGCGGGTGGAAAATTCTAATACACATACAGTCCCAAGAAACTGTCATTCAGTGCCATACTGCTAACATTGTCTGCAAGGCCTAAGGAAAGGATTTAGTGATAAAATAAGTACAACATCTTCGCTATGAAAAATGTATCAACTTCAACTCTATCTTGTCTCGTACTGACCATTCATTCAGACACCACAGATGCAGCAGTTCATGACCACATCACAGCTGCTGACTGTAATTGATGTAAGGACTGCATTCGGGCTACCTTTTGTGGGGAACAGATGAAGAGGCAATCGACATGGCACAGAAACATAGGTGTTACTGTGTGATCTGACTATCAAAGTGGAGATGACATCTTCAGCTCTCTTGTTAAGGTCTTAACAGTATTCCTGTCCACTTCCACCTATCATATCCCCAACCAGCAGCGGAGGTGAGAGGGAGACACCTGTCTTAAGCATTCACCTGACCCCTTCCCCTGAATGCAAAGGTACCCCAGCTGACAGGAGGAGGCAGAAGATAAGATCTTGCCTGTCCCCAAAATGCTCCATGACATCTGGTTCACTTGAATCTCTCGGCTTTTAGTGGGAATTCTGATGGCAAAGGCATACTTTCTAGTGTCATTCATTCACATCAGGTGTATTCATTATCATAAAAGTAGGTTAAAGGGCATATACAAGTTATACAAGAGACTTTTAAACACAAAAGTGTAGAGGGTAATTCTCAGCTTGGAGGTATGACATTAGAGTCTCATTTAGGGGAATGTCTCTAGCATTTAACAGACAAACATACTTTCCTGAAGGTAGCCTTTCTCAGTGCACACAAAGCAGCCACCCGGCCATTCCACACCCCAAACCCACAAAAAAAAGCCTGCATCATCACCATGAAACCCCCCCCGAGCACAGCACATAACTCTACCCAGCATGCTACTGCTGCTTCCTGTCACAATCATCATTTTGTAAAGATTTCATAGGCCTCTCCACACAATGACAAACAGTGGGCACAAGGACAAAGTCAGCAGTGACAGTTAAAGGTAATGGGCATACAGCTGACAGTTTGTGAATGACATCCTGACGTGTCATCCTCAAACATCCGGAGAATTCCCCCCCTCCCACGTTCCCGGTCTATGTCCTCACCTACGGACTTAGGATGGCCCAGGAAATTCCATGGCTCTTCAATTTGTTGTCGGTGGGGCTCCCTGTTCTCTTATTGATGGGTTTCTAGGTCAGCAGGCCTTTGTGGCTTTCAGCAGGCCCCACAAAGACTCCCAGATGGGCCCTCTCAAGATGGGGCCTATTGTGGCTGTGTTTCTATGGGAGCCTTACAAATGGAACCTCCAGGAGTCATTAGGCTGTTGAGGCGGGGGGTAAGGGAGGGGCTGGGAGGTGGCGGGGTATACGAGCAACAGGGGGTGGGGGACGGTCATATCTTTGAGGTAGATCAGTCACTCTGGACAGTCATGGGATGATTTTTTCTTCCTCTTCTTTTTTTTCGCTTTTTCTGACTAAGGTTTGGTAAAGGGAGGAAACGCCTCTGCTTCATTTGCCTTCAAACAGGGGAATGGGAGTGCAAGAGTCCTGAATCATATCTGCTAAAGCTGCAGGGGGAGGAGACAAAATATCTAGGTCAGAGTGTTTTCCCCCTCGCATGAATCTTTGGTCTATGAAGTACTATTATTTCTACTGAGCAGCTCAAATTCATTTAGGCCATACGGCAGGTAAACGAAATATAGACACTTAATGAAAAAGGTGAAAAAGGACTTTAAAATAACTGAATCATCATTGTAAAAACTGCTACAAAGGTGGGTTATATTAGGTTAAATGCCAATTAGCAGAATTGGTCAAGCCCCATACACTGTATATGTGTGACATATCTCTATTGTTAAGCTTCAACTTGTGACCGCTGTTCCTCTTTATCTGAACTGAAAAAGAGTGTTGGTGTGATGATTTTTGAGATTCTTCACCTTTACACATTAAAACTGCACTTTTTAAACAGATGCACCTGTCATTTGTGGAGTTAGGTGTCTAAAATTGCCGTTTACACAGAAGTTACAGCTGAAAAATCCTGCTACCTATTGTATCTTATCCCTTTTCTTGCTGTTGCAGCAATTCATTGCTTTTATCACACAACACAACATTTTATTGTATTCCGTATTACATGTATAGTACCAGCACTTTTAATGTCTTCAGTTGTCTTATTGTGTTTGTTTTTATCAAGATGTAAATTTGTAAACAAGATGTAAATTTGTAAATTATAACTGTTTTTATTGTTTTTTTTAATTGTTTTTTATTTATTATATCCTGCTTTTTTTTTCTTATGTTACTTGCTATTGTACAATCCCCTTTGCTGTTGTAACACTGTAAATTTCCCCACTGAGGGATTAATAAAGGATTATCTTATCTTATCTTATGCGGCCTTGCTGCAAAAAGAATTTCCTCTTGCAGGACAATAAAGATCTGAACTGAACTAACTGTCATGCAACTTAATATAACCTACCATTATAGAAGCATTTGTAATTGTGATAAAGTAACTTCAGTGGATTGTTGTTCGGTTGATGTCTTTTCATTGCATATTGCTATGTATTCTCACTGTATCTCCTACGGTTGTACTTAAGCATAAATATGTTGTACTTTCTAACTATTAGGCCTACTTAATTTGTCACAGCAATAATTATGGTGAACTACTTTCAAAATATTTGTTTAGTCTTCTACATAACTATTAAAACTATGCTCAAAAATAAGATAATTCTTATTCAATGTGCACTTCAAAGCATTGAAATATTTATACATGTACAACAGTAATGCCACATTTAATAGTAATTATTATGGGTACATTAAAGGAAAAATACACTCACTTAAACTAATGGAATGAAACCATACATGGCCAACATAATAAGAGCTGGGAAGCTTTGTTCCTTCTCTTACAAAAACACAAGAGATGAGAGATCTTCAGACAGCAGCCATACTGGGCTGATCCCCCTCTGGTTGACAAATCAGGAAGGACAGCTCAAGACACTTCAAAGGCAGACAACGACCAGTCTGATAATTTTATGTCTGTGTCTCACAAACAGGCCATCACAGCTAAAGGGGCAGACTGTAGGAGATGACTGCCTGAAACAAACACAAACAAACACACACTCCAAACTCCCCCTATCCCACCCACCCACACAACAAAAACAGACACAGAGACAGCACAGTGTGCGCACACGCACACGCACACGCACACGCACACGCACACACACACACACACACACACCGCTCTTTCAGAGACAAACACAAGAGAGCTCACACACGCATTTCACCTTTACTGTGTCTCTCATTACTAGATGAAACCAACCGTACATTGATTCACAAAATGGAAGGGAAGAACGCATTAGTGTATAATCACTGACTCCTGCATCGATTGGGGGGGTGAATTAAAGGGCAAAGCAATATCATCAGTTGGTATAGGCCTTTGCTACACACAAATTACGGCTTCAAGGGGAAACAAGACTACCTTAACCTTACTGTCTACCAGTGCATATAGCCTAGCCTATGATGAATGATAATAACAATAATAATACAGTGGAAGACATTTATGTCCCTAGAAAACCCACTTGCTTTGAACGTACTCCCAAAAACTTCTATAACACATCTGCAGATGAGCATATCAATTAAGGATCACAGTGGAAGTGTGAACACCTGGGATTCTAACTCGAGACCTTCAGGTCATTAGTCTATTTGCCATTCTGCTACACAGTGACACGCTAACCACAAAGAGCCTGAGAACAGACAGACAGTATCATTAGCTGTGGTGTGCTAAAAAGTGCTACTGAATTCAGTTTTGGCTATACATGAATATATGAATAGTATGCTGAAGCTACATGTCAGCAATAGGTTAATGCAGTGTCATTTAAAGTTGACACAACTTCTTGACTGAGAGCGTTGCAAAGAGTTGCCGAAAAGCTGAAGGCAATAATGCTTCAGAAAAGAGTAGCATATATGCACCTTCCTGGCTTAAAGCATTTAATATTACATGTGATGTATCTCTCTGAACACCAATGCACCAATGACGTCAACCAAGGCAACTTCTGTTGTAACAGTAGCTCATTACTTTCAACTTTTCCTCCATGGCTCAAGTCAGAGCAAATACTGTAAAAGGACATGGCGTCAGGTATTAAATCACTGCTTTAAGAACTATAATAAACACATCAAACTTGCTCATGAAGCCTAAAGACAAAAAGGCTAATTGTAGTAGGAGGAGTCAACTGTCAACTGTGTATATTGTGTACCGTGGAGTCACATACACTCTTCACCACAGGCTGTGTAACCTGACGTGTATTATTTGCTCAAAGACAATTTCATTTATAAATAGCTATAATTTATGGCTTTGGTGTCTGATAACAATTTAAGAAATGATCAACAAAATCACTCACCAGAAGATATAGTTATAGTATCTACTAATATAATATAATGCTATTAAGTATCTAGTGAAATGTATACGTGAACCTCCTGGGAAATAGCCCATCTTCAGTGACAACCTCATGTTGTATTAGTGGGGGTAACACAAAGTCCAACCAATAAAGTAATCATAATTTTTGTAACAATCCTGCCTTCTGATTGGTTTGAATTTCAAATTGATTCCTCACTGTCTTATGTCATTCCCAAACAGCCTGTTTCAACAGGAAATGCATCACTTTACAAAATGGATCACTCCATTTAATGTGACCTTTAAACCACTGTTCAATTTGACAAGTGAGAGGCTCACCTATGAGAAGTACTGTTCCAACTGCTAACCCACCACCTGTTTATGAAGACAAAAAAACAATAATATCAGTCACATATAACAGACATTGTCTTTCTCTGAATCAATGTGAACCACTTGGTGCCTCCCTTTGGCCAACTGCTGCTTCCTTCACTCTCCCCTCTGGTCTCCACAGCTGTGTAATCATCTTTATAAGAAAATAGGCCTTTTTCACAGCAGGCATTTTGATATGTCATAGAAGGAAAAGCACAGGTGTTACTAATAACAGTGATAATGGCTTCATTCTATTCAAGTGCCCGAGTAAGGCATGGCAGTGTGACAATGAGCCCAATAGCAGGACCCTGAAACTGAGGCGGCTAAATGGGATTCAGCCATCATTCATTTTATTATTTACACCTGTGCTTTTCCTACTGTGGCATGTCAACATTGTTTTTTTAACCCACAGTGTTAGTGGGTTCTGCTTGACCTTGCTCCTGTGTGCCAGTGCAGGAGAGTATATGGTTGGTAATCTGAGACTAAAGAGGTCTTAATATGTTCAGGCTGAGAGAACAAGAACATGACATCTCAGCTGTTACTACACCTGCAAAATTTTCTTAGTTAGTAACACAGTTGAAAAACATGAAATAGAGCAGTCATATAAAATGTTTGACAGATCAAATAAACAGGAAACCAGGCATGACACAATGTTTGTTTGACACAATTATACACAAAAACTTGCACCAGAAGTAGTGGCCCTTATCAGACACATGGACACATAAAAATTTAGATGATTGAGATCTGTTACTTACTGCTTTAAATATGGGTAAAAATAAATGAAGATGAGGATAGGCATGATCTTGCTTAACCTCATTCTAAAGATTTTCAATGCATTCTCTCCTTTAGACAATTAGTTTCCTTACATTATAATGGTTTAGAAACAACCTGAAAGTGATATCGCCCATCTTTATCACTTGTTCATCCCTGTGAATATGATGTAACAAATGTGTCAAGTTGTGAGACACAACTTTGGCTGTCAAATGTCTTGTTATTAATCATCAGTCTCACGGTATAACAACTTGAAGAAGTTGTCATATGATATCGGTCAGGTGGATTCTGCCAATCCTATTAAGACATTTGGTTTTTGAAATGACAGCTGTTAAATGAAAATGCATTAAGATTAAACAGGGATATCAAAGTTTTTTGGACTGTTTTGGTCCAGTAAGAGAGACAGAGCTGAGATTGCTACATTTATGGTATCAGCTTAAGGAGAAAAATCTCTACAGACACAACTTCAAACAAATACCTTAATACCTTAAATGTAAAATTACAGTATGCGAACAGGCTCCAAATATGCCTGAAATCTGTACAGTATCCATAAAGCTAACGGTAACTTTCACACTCTTTGTAGGGTTTGGCTTGTCCTGACAGTGACAAGACTCCGTATTCTGTGTTAACTCATAGATTTCCCCTTTGCGAAATTAATTACACTAATATTCTGTAACCAACTCTAGTGTGTGTACCTAATGTTGCATTGAGAAACACTGTTAGCATGTGTAGCTAGCGCTGACGTGAACACCCAACAGCAGACTGACCGAGCAGATAGTCGAGTGACGTGACACCGGTTGACACTAAGAGTTGTCCGTTTTGAACCGAGGGTCTGGTTCCGGGTATGGAGATTAACTTGCTCCTTGTTTTCTTCTGGAAACTTGTAGTATTGAACGGTGAACGTTCAGCTGAGGGTTTACCCACACCGCTCATGGGGGCTGCCATACTGCTTGTAACGTAGTGACGCCTCGTTAATGTTTTGGAGCGTGTTGTCCAATCAAAGAAGACTTTAGTGGCGCTCGACCAATGAGGGCAGTGATTGTTACGGGGCCGCGTGAGGAAGCTGTCAAAGGGAAGTTAAATTTGTTATGGTGAGTGCATGGTCGGAGCATTGAATCTCTCAGTCAGTAGGTGAGTAAAACTCTGTTGAATAACAGAAGTCACTCGTTATAGCTTTCTCCTGTTTACATTAACGGGAGTTCATGTGTTCTTGGCAATGGCCAGCAGCTATTTCATGCACAAAAATGTCACCTAACGCCTGGTTTTGTGTCGCTGTGACCTTGTTGGTTCATTGCATAACATTACAGAACCCAAATATTGTTTGAAAGAATCAGCTCATTAGTTTACAATCACAGCCAATCTCTTGGTTAGCAATCAGAGTAAAATTAACTACACAATATTCTGTTCTGTTCTATTCTAGGGACGAGAATACAGGATATACTGTATATCACACCACCTTATCGTAGTCTGCACATACGAGTGGGGAAATCATGTTCAGTAAGCAGGGATCAGTCGCACACTAAATTGCTCCACTGCATAATGTAATGCTTTCAGTGTCACTGAATTTTCGAAAGGTGAATGAAGCTGTTTCTGACAAGGAGAATCTGAGCGTTTCAACACACACAGCAACATGTAAATGAGTGACATTACTCACACCCGTATGTAAAGCACCCATAACTGCCAGAAAGTGGACTAGTTTAGAGGTTTTCCTTTGTGATTCACGGTATGTGCAAATATTATATAGCCTATATATTAATTTAACAAAACACAAATTAGCTGAGTACTACAATATAACACATTACTTTTTAAATTCCAAATGTATAGAAAGAACAGAAATGCTTGGCACTGTTGTATTTATGATAAATGGCAAAAGCATTTGTAGTGATGTTGGCTGCAGGGTATCAATATAATAAAGCACTGTGCTGCAAGAGAGTATATCACAATAGCTGCATTGATCATTTATTGTATTCTATTCTCTTTTAATCACTGTGAAAACACAGCCTTTGTAAAAACAGAATAAATTAATCTGACAATCTGCTAACTTAGGTTATGGTAGGTCTTATGTAATGTAATAAATAGGTAATTGATTGCAGTTGTAGCTGTAGTCGCAGCTTTATGTGCCTGTGCACGTGGTTGCAGCTCTATATAAACTGCTACCTATGTGCATTTGTGGTTATACACACTATAGTCATTTGAAGTTGACAGTGAATGTCACCGTGGATCCCCCAATCACATTCGGTTTGGAGGGCTCAGCGGGTGTAAAGGTGAGGGGAGGAACGCTCTGAGCACTGCAAGCATGCAGCAGGAAGCCACTGCAGCTCGAGTATAGCTGTGGATAGATGTGGTGAGCTTTTGCATCTTCTGAATGGCACTCACAGTTTTAAAGTTGTGAGTAATGATCACAGGGGATGAGCACTAGGCTTAAAGTTGATAATGCCAACACAGACCGTCCCTGCTTAAACCTGCTCTACAACAGTTAGGCTGAGCGTAATTAGTGAACTACTGGCATCTTCATTTATAAATTGAAATACATCCATATTACTAGTAAGACTTTTTGTTCACAGCAAGAAACTGGAGCACTTGAGATCCCGTTGTAGTCTTCTTGGAATGGTAAAATAGGGAAAAATAAACATATTTATTCCATTTAGAGCAGTTTTGTATTTTAAACACTGAACAAAATATTGTACATTTTACCGTTGTTAAAAACGCAGTGCAGTAATTACCTTTTTATATAATGTTTAATTGATATAATCTTGACTCAGAATGGTCCACCACTCTTGCATTTAGAATATGTTATTAATATTATATAAAATATCAAATTGACATTCAAATATGAGCTTATTTTACTTTTTTTTGTATTTTTAGTATTGCAACAGTAGAATCTATTTAAAATAATCAAGCACATTGTGACTGCCATTCTGTAGTCTCCAACATTAACAAACACTAAAATACTTTGAACTCATCCATGAGTTTGTAAGGGAGGTTCAGCACTAAAATGTGGAACGCAATGCATCACTCATGTGAGATGTGACAGTAGGAAAAGCACAGGTGTGAATAATAAAATGAATGATGGATAAATTCTGTTAAGCTGCTGTGGTTAAAGGGTCCTGGTATTGTTCAGGCTGGCCCAATGTCACACTATCATTGGACACTTGAATAGAATGGAGCCATCGTTAATGTTATTAGGCAAGGCAAGGCAAGGCAAGGCAAGGCAGCTTTATTTATATAGCACGTTTCAAACACAAAGGCAATTCAGTGTGTTTTACTTAGGCAAAGAAAAGCATTTGAATGACATTCAAAACCTCTGCTTTTCCTTCAGTGACAAGTCAAAATGTCTGCTGCGAGAAAGGCCAATTGACAATTGAAACTTACATATCTCAAAGACGCTGAATCTTCTGTCAGATTAGACAAACCACTGGCAGGGGAAAGGCCAGTTTCTTATGTACTGTGTAATGTCCACTATTAATACTGGATGACTGATGAGAGATCAGTGTAATCCTTAAGACAGCTGTAAAGAAGCTTTGTGTGGCAGAGAGAGGCCAGAGGCAGCACAAGATCACAGGATACTGTAAGGCTCCAGAGGAAGCAATAGCCCAACTGCTCACTTTACAAATGCTCTCAGCAGAGGCAGTCCTGCTGTTTTGACAGCACTGTTGAGATTTATATGTGCTGACAGGAGACCAAGGGAATATATCATGACTGACAACACTGGGCATTGTGGAAGGCCTATACGAGACAAATAAGATGCGCTAACTGACCTGCATCTCTGACGGAGGAGGAGAGCCTGCTTCAGCAGTGCAACGTGCAGGATGTAGATGGAGTACATTGCTGTGGAAACTTTCTCCACATCCTCTGCACAGTACCAGTCACCTAATTTCCAATTCTGTTGAATCCCAATTTAACCCTTGGGTTCTGTAGCACAATTCAGTGTGTGGTAGTGTAAACACAGCAGCCTAATTGTACAAAAATAACATAATTTCCCCCTTTTTCAACGTGTCATCTGTGCATGCGTGTGTTTTTCAGCAGTGTTTTTGTCAGTTTTATCAGCCTCAGTATCTGATTGAGCTATATAATGGCAGCAGTCATAACATGTCAGACCTTTCCTGGTCTGACTGTTTTGGTTTCTTCAGTCTACTTCTGCCATCAGTGTGGAACTGCGAGAAGCAGTAGACTTGTTGTGTCCGGGGGATGCAAGATTATCATCAACATGCACCGTATTTGTTTTGCTAGCATTGAAAGTAAAGTAATATTCTAAGGGCACAAGTACAATAAGTGTAGGATGGGTTTTGTACACAGCTAATTTTGTCTAAGGATTGGACTTTTTTCCATTTATTCAACATCCCATGTTTTGAATAGCTTTATTTTGATTTCCTTAGATGTTGCATGAGTCATACTTAGTTTGACCTGTAGGATAGAAAAAAATAGACAAAATGAAAAAATACATAAAACATGCTCGTTTAGAATTAAAGGTTGAGGTCAAGTCAATTTTATCTATATAACCCAATATCACAAATTTGCCTCAAGGGGCTTTACAATCTGTACAGCATACGACACCCTCTGTCCTTAGACCCATGATTCGGATAAGGAAAAACTCTCCAAAAAAACCCTTTAAGGGGAAAAAAATGGAAGGTGTCTGTCATTAGCTGGTGTTAAAATACATCAGGCTTTGTCATGAGCTGGTGAGTGCAGAACACAAACTCCTTTGTATATCTGATACAACACCAGATAAGATCTTTCAATTCTCTCAGCACCAGGCCAGCACCACGCATTCGCTTGTGGTCAATACAATAAGGCTTAGTGGCTGATTTTTCCATTCTATGTAATTGGCTGGGGACTCTGTCAGCCCACACTTCCTTTCAATTCATAGCAGTTGTATTCATATCACTTGGCTATTATTTGCTCTGGCTGACCCATTGATTGTAGATTTAAACCCTCAGCTCCTCAAATAGTAACCTCGCTCAGCTGTTTCACGGCTGTGTTGCCATTAGCAACAATGAAAAGAGCAATATGGAGATCATTCGCTTCAATTAAGCCTCTGATAGAAGGCAGACCTAGAAAAGATGGGGGCTAGACATAGTACTCTTTGACTGGGACTTTTACATCTTTCACTCTCCATCCAGCCAGGTGCCTGTGTCCAAATCAGCAGGATTATCTCTGATTGGACTGATAGTTGAAACAGACCCCCCTGGTTGCCCAACCTCCTCCTTTTTATAGCTCACATTAAGATCAAATCAAGCTCTGCGCAACAGGACTAATGCCCCACCCTCCTCTGCCTTCTGCTGCCCAGAGGAAGACATCAGAGGTGGGATTCGTCCCCTCTCCGGTACTGCCTGCTCCTCCAGACTCCCTTCCATCTGGGATCCTCAGGGAGAAGAAGAATATCTGACAAGGGGCTTGTAAGCCTCTTAGCCCCCCTGTTGCCCAGCTCTCACTCAGCCCATGTTTTCCTAATTTAGTTGTGTAAGGAGTCCACTGCAAGGCCCTTATGCGCTGTTTGGATTGAGATTCTCATTGTGGTTCTAATAGACTGGCCATGTATATCAATTAACACTACTCAGCCAATGGCAGGTTCAAATCTCTTGAGACCAGTAGCCGTAATTCCTTTTTGAATATTTCCTTATGGCTTCAATAACGTGTGTTTAATTAGGTATCAATTTTGACCTGCTGTTATTGACACTTTCCTTTCAATGTAATTGAATTTTATTTGCTCGCTGTTCCTACGTTAGCCGAGTTTCCACATAAGTATTTCAGTGATTATTAACTAAACTCAATGGGACTGGCTGGGTAACTTCTACAGAAAAGGGTCAA
>NTHP01000118.1:163976-227482 GCA_003416845.1 Oplegnathus fasciatus | reverse complement strand
AAAAAAAAAAGAAGATGAGGAGAAACAGGGGGTTCTGGTTTGGCAGATGACAAACGGTGGTGTTTCTTTTTCCTGTGCTTGGGAGCCAGCATATGTTACCATGTTAATGAGGTGTAATGGTGGGAATCCAGCATGCTGACATATGGTTCTCAGATGACTCCTTTAATGATATTCATTTGTGTCGTCGTTATTCAGTGCGTTGTTTACCTCGTGTTAGGTCAACATGTCACTGGCTCGTGATTATGTCACATCATCTGTCTCAATTATCGAATATGAAACAAAACGCAGCATCTCACAGTAGGACTGAAGACTCTAATCAGAGAGCCGGGTGACGGGAATAAGAGACACGAGCAGAGGCGAGGACGTGACATCACCTCAGTGTGGATAATATTCTGTTTCTTTATTCTTCATGTTATTCTTTTTCCTCCAGAGGACTTTTGCCGTTAAAAAGTTAGGCAACACAAAAATAGACTCGTGGATTGTGATGCCCATTATGACAATATAATGTGTTGTTGATCCTGTCTGCACATATAGGGGGGACAGCGCACTTAATTAGGGCCTTGACAAGCCTACTCTCCTAAAGTGATGAGATTAATCATAATTGGTGTCACTGTGAATTAGAGCCCGCTTGGATGACCGCCCCACTGGCAGGTTGGACCGCGGTGGAGACCCTTGGACACTGCTGCTAGCCGCAGCTTAGCCCTCTCTAGCTCCCTCTTTCCCTCTCTGTCTCTGTCTCTCTCTCTCGCTCTACCCAGCTATCTCAGGCCCCTCTCTTGCTTTGCCCTCCCTGGGTAAGAGGGGCGCAGATCTCATCCAACAGCCTAATGACCCCGTTTGAAGTTCTTCTAAATCCCACCCCGACCCTGCCCGTTACCCATGACCCCTCTCCTAAGACGGTTCGGGGTTAAAGAGGGACAGGCAGGTTGATGTTAAGATAGGCTGAGGAGGGAGGGATGGCTTAGGCGACTCGTTATAGGAGGTGGAGTTAAGGTAGATTCTTACTACATAATAGGTCAACTCACTTTCACATGTTAAAGTTAAGTAGCACTGCGTTTTTTAGAGATTTGCTTTTTATTTGATTCCTTTGTTGTGGGGTAAAACAGTCTTAATCATTTTTTGCCCTCTTTCCATGTGTGTGGTGATGTTTTTAGGTTCCAAAAGGCCATGTATGGCTAGAAGGGGATAACCTTAGGAATTCCACTGACTCAAGGAGATATGGCCCAATTCCCTATGCCCTCATCCGAGGGCGTGTTTGCTTAAAGGTAACAGGGGAGGTGTACTGTATGTTGTCATGTATTTTCTTTTAAATAATGAATGTGTTCTTTTGCAAAATCAGGAAACTATTTTTGATTAAGTCTCTCACATATGGGTTCCAGTGTTAGGTGTTGAGCTCCTGGCCAAGCCATCTATTATGTTTTTCTCCTTCATTTGTTTTTTTATTAGTCCGTTATAGCTACTTTAACCACAATTCAGAGACGTGAGTCAGTTGGAAGTTCAAAGCAAGTGTGTCTGATTGACCAAAGCCTGGACAACATATTGTCTAGCTTTCCATTCTGCTGTGTTGTCATGTCACTGGATGTCATAGCAACCACGACCCTGGAAACAGGTCAGCCAACCTTCTGTCCATCTGATTGGACAGCGGCACTCCACTGGAGGCCCTATTACGACAGCTGATGAAATAACAAGATCTTCTATGAAGTCAAACGCATCATTAAAAGCCGCATTAGCAAATGTGTCCAAGAAGTGTGATAAAGTGTTGTACATACTGTAATGGTTGGAAGTCCTTTATTTTGTTATTATGTGAGTCTTATCTCTCTTTTAACCCATTGTTTCTTTGCACCCTTTGTCCTATACAGCTCTGGCCGCCAGATAGTTTTGGGACCCTCGGTGAAAGCCCAACCAGACGGATCATTAAAACTCAGACTGACTCAGACTGACTCATTCATATTGCTTATACCGTACGATGCTTGTTTTCCATCATTTTTGAATAAAGCTGATATTTATTTAAAATGTTATTTTAAAAAGTGGTTATTCTTTAATCATGCTGATTTAATCAGGCTCAGACCCAATATTTTAAAGGTAGGTAACTCTTTGTAACCATACATGCTTCATCTCTAGATTAATGTTACTGTTTTATAACTGACAAGGCCTTGTCCTCTGGGGCTTACAGTGTGTTGGCTGTAGCTGCAGCACTGTAGGAACAGCAGTGCGTGAGCAGCGAGTAAAGCTGTGTCTCCGTGGAACTGCTAATGGCAGAGAGTGGGCAGAGGCAAAGATGAGACGTGCTCATTCCCTAATAAGACACACAAATAATTAAGTTTGAAATCAACAAATGAAAAACCAAATCACACTTGCCAGTACAAATGCTGGGATGGCAACCTGTGGTTGAATTTAACTGTTTAATTTATTTGGTTCTGAAATGCACCTAAACCACATATGCAGGATGTTTGTACATGTGCTTTAAACAGGGATATCTGTCTAAATCTACAAACTATGACCTCAGCAAAGACATGTCTCATTCCCTTAAAAAAGATGTTATTAATTTCATGTTTACCCTTTCTTAGTATTATGGTAAAACAAAAGCTCTCTTATTGTTTAATATTTCATTGGGCTGCCAAGGCAATTGAAAAAATGTTAACATTTCCCATTTAACCATACAATATTAATAAGCACTTAGTAAGGGCCTCGCTCACCACTGAATACATTGTGTGTGTGTGTGTGTGTGTGTGTGTGTGTGTGTGTGTGTGTGCGCGTGCGCGTGCATGCAGAACCAAACCTCACACTCAGTATGTTACATGCACTCAAGACGCAGCATTATTGTCAGCTTTCTGTAGTAACCAAACGTCATGTAAACATGGTTTCTGTAATCGGGGTAAAGGATAAAGAGAAAATAGGTAAACACACCTACTGCTGATTTCTGCTCAACAAACCTGACTTCCTGGTCATATAGAAGTTTAATCAGGTTACCATAGGGGAAGTAATGTGGTAGTAGTGTGGAGGGGTTAAAAGAGAGCATTAGCCGCGCGACCTTGTTATGTATCGAAAATAATTAAATCCAAAATCTGAATAAAACTGAAGCTAAAGTAAATTAGTCTAAGTAAGCTTAAGTAAACTACAGCAGGTAAAATTCAAACACAATCACACACAGGAAAAACTGTGTTCTCTGTCACTACAGAATCTAAAGCAGACCATAGTGAAAGCGGCAACTTTACAGAAATCTGACCACAGGGAAAAACTAAGCTGGTTGTGATATCATATTTTTCATCAGCCTGCTGACTCCCACAAAAAGCCCGGCACTGCTGCACATTTCAAAGGCCTGCTCATCCTGCTCAGACCTTCCTTGGATGCAGGGACATAACAGCACATTCACATACTGAGCCGTGGAAGCTCAGCTGGTCATTCTCTGAGGCAGAGAGGGACTCTTCTCCTTAGAGCTCCCCAGGGGAAGCGAGTTCCAGGCAGCCGTGGGTCCCTGTCCAGCTGCTTCCTCTGTCTGGAGGGGGCCAGAGGGTCAGCGACAAGGCTCCCTGTGACACTGAATTATCTGCCTGAGTGTGATTGTGCCTGCTGGGAGGGACGCTCAAGATTGTGTGAGCGTGTGTGTGTGTGTGTATGTGTGCATATGAAAAATATTTATGCAGGGTTTTGCTTCAAGCACATCTTTGTTTCTCAAGGTTTAATATTCATCTGCTGCGTGTCAACACGGTGCCAGTGTTCAGCTGAAATGCTGACACAAGTAATCTTAGCATGTCCCTTTAAAGATACTGCCCCATAGAGGGAGCTCTGACTGTTTGCTAATGTAACCCAAGCCACTGTGGATGAAAAAACTTTCATGATTTAAATAATATTAACAAGGTTATGGCTGAAGATTGTGGATTCACACCACCTCAGATGTAATGTACCCTCAAGTGTTTGCTATTTGTCACAATTGTGCCTGACCAGACTCTCCTCATATAGTAGTATATACCTAAATTTGAGCTGCATATTACTTGAAGTATCCAGATACATCCTGTATGTTGCTTTTGCTGTCATACTTTGAGTTGTGTCAGGAGACAGGAGAGTTTCAAAGAGATGACCGGGCAGAGGTGTATATCATTATCATGCTGAGTGGGCACAAAGCTGGGAGTGAGGCAGGAAGAGATAGAGATCGGAAGAAACGGACAACAGACAGCTGTGCTGAGCTATGCAGCACCACAGAGTCAGGCTGTGGGCTGTCAGCAGGGCTGAGGTGTGTCTGCTGCCTCTGTTAGAGAAGAGGGGGACAGAACCGAAGTGTATTGTCATAATGTTGCTGCAGTATGTAGCCGTATATCTGAAGTACCATGCTCAGTATCTGATTTCACATAGGCATGACGATTTATAACATTGTTAAAGTTATTTGATACGAGCAATTACTGTGCCAAAGGAAACTCGGAATAAATTTTCTGAATGATTTTAAATGAAATATTTTCGCATTTTTATTATGTAATGTAAATAAATGGCAAAATGAAAAGCAAATTATTCACGATGCTTCTTGCTTGTTTGTGCCAAACCAGTGGCTAAACCTTTAAAAGAGCACTCCAACGATTTACCATTGCACTCCTATAATATTGTCGGACTCAGGATGGAAAGTTGTTTTTTTTTAAAGTATCAAAATTGATGCTGCAGAACCAGAGATATCATCCTTTTTATTCGTCGCATTCTTCGTCCTTGTCAAAACCTGGCGCCTATATTACCCACAATGCAATTTAACCGCCGACAGTTCAGTTGGACATTCGGGTGCGTTATGCTAGTAGCCGCTAATGTAGCTGCGAGCCTCTGGTCTCAAACAGAGATGAGGAGTGCCTACAGAGTTTTTTTCAAACTTGTAGTCTTCAGACCCAACCGACGTTGACTCAAGTGACATCACTTGAAGAAATTTATAAGACTTTGCACTGCTCCCTCTTGGCTTTATATAATTTTTTTTCACATATGCAGTAGTACTCCTCAAGACCTGTAAACAGACTTTGATGTGTAAAATTGGTTTATGGTTTATGCAATGGAAATCCATTACATAACTGTGAAGTTTCCAGAAATGTTTTTAACTTTTAGGTCAAATTACTTTCTTTCGTTTGAACAATCATTATCAGTGGCAGGGAGGAGTTTTGGGCCACAGTTTTCTCGGGTTTGGCACTCCTTGACTTTTCATGGCATTTTGCATTTGGCTATAACTCCTGATGTAGTTTAATAGCATTTATGACTCACTTGGTGTCTAAATCCTTGGCAAGCCAGTCATTACAAATTCATCCCTTTGTTGCTGCTCTGCCACAGTGTGTGTACGAGCCTTTTTGAAGACAAGGGTTTATCTAAACTACTGTAATCATCCTATTGCATAAAGTGACTAAATTAGCACACCAAATTACCCTGATAAAGTGCTCATTATGAAGTTAATGAACAGTGGCTGTAGGTTTATTGTCTTTGGCTTGTTTTCATATGTTTACTTAATTTGATAGTGTGTGCAACAGAATTTCCTTTAAAATAAACATTTTCATCAGTGTATTGCTTTGAAAGGATGATGATGATGGTGTTTATTGTTATTATTATTATTATTATGTAACTCAGCACAGGGCCTTCATACGTTCCCTTGCCACTGTATTTCCTAAAACTGTTGCACAAACAAAATAAAGGAGTTAAGCAAGAGGAAGATGAGAAATCACTGGAGGGGGCAGAAGGGACAAGAGGGAACTGGAGTGGAGAATAGCTGAATATGGGACAGAGACAGGAAGACAGGCAGTATCTGTTTGCTTGATTCCTTAGTTCATTTCAGGTTAATTGACTCCTTTAAAAGTGCAGAGACACGTGAAAGAGGAGAGCGGGCGGTATGGGTAAAGAGAGTAAGAGAACCGCCCGTCACTGGTAATGGCCTGGTTTGTTTGTTTTCATATCCATGCTAGAGAACGTGACCCACAAGTAAACTTGGGTCAGACACTGCCGCATTACTCTGACAGCCAAATGTCTCTCTTAGTGCTGTCTGCAAACAAAAATATCTCCATCCTAAATGCACACCACCAGCAGAAGGTCACTAATGAAACTTGCGTAGCCTTTATGAAACTAAACTTTTGCTTGTCAGCCACTTTAGCTAAGTTGAAACCGTATCAGTCACACTGCTGCATGAATTCAATCATGTTTCAGTTCTCCTCCTTCTCTCTTTGCATATTTCTGTTCCGTGGATGCATCCTGTTTGCCTCCCTCACTTTTTTCTTTTGCACTCCCTCCTCTCCCATCCACTTGTGTTGCGGTTAGCTGATAAGGGAATTGCTCCTTTCACTGAAGGATCCTTTCATTCTCTCCTTTTAATCAAGCCTGTTAGTACTTCTTAATTAAGACATCACAGTCGCGTTTGATCACTCTTGCTCTTCTGTGCGTGTGTGTGTGTGTGAGAGAGAGAGAGAGAGAGAGAGAGAGCATGGAAAAGAGTGGGGATACTCTCCCAGTCCCTATTCTGTGTGTGAAGATGACTGAACAGCTTCAATTGGGGCAGATACACCTCCTCCAACTCTGTTCTGCCAGCCCTTGAGGCTTGTGGTGTGTACGTCTCCCAAGCCAACAGGCGTCAACCTCCAGAGATCCATACTAGACAGATGGTATTGGAGACTGGGTAGGACGGCTATCGAGCTCCCTACTGTCAGTTTGTTGTGATGATCACACACACCAGGCTGTCAATACTCACAGTCCACTAATCAAAGAGGAAAATAAAAAAAACAACCCAACACAAAGACTTCTTAGAAGGCGAAACTTAACTTTTGCTGGATTTCATTAAAGAAGTGAGACTATGAACTTCTAAACACCAAAAGTAACACTTTTTCATAATTTTGTTGGGATTAATACATTGTGTGAATGAAGTCAATAGGACAGTGAAGCTGAGGAACATTAGCCTCCCGTTGGCCTTGGTGTTTTCCCCCCCTAAAGGCAGTCAACGCTGTTAGTGCTTCTTCCCTCTAATGGTGCGGGTGGGTGGGATTATGTGGGGGGGGGGCTCTGCTGTACATACAGTACACTCACAGAGGGTCCTAATGGAAAGCTATGGGACCTCTATCCTCAGGCAAGGAATGATGCATAGAGGGGAGGGCGGGGAGGAGGGAGATGACAGAAGCCTTAGTCTGACAGGCCTGACCTATATCCCCCTTTGCTTAATAGAGAGAGGGAGAGAGTAATTGGCAGATACACATTTGCAGTTGGGAGCGCTCCCTTTCTGGGTAGTGTTTTCTGTGGTCGATGTAGAGCAGGAAGCAAGGGTGTGGAGTTTCCCTCATCTCTTCAGCCTCTTTAGGAAATTTGTTTGTCACCTTTGGAAACGACTCATGTTAATAAGACAAGCATTGTCTCAAGTTTATCCAGATTTGACACATAAAAAAAAACCGTCTGTGTCATTAGCACAGTCTAATGGCAATACTGAAGCAAACTTAATTGTGTGTCTGTCTTTCTCTCTGATGGTCAGTCAATTAGTCAGTCAGTTGGTGTGAGTGTGCTTGTGAGTCAGAGAGATTAAGGTACACTGTGTGCGTGTGTGTGTATGTGGTCCCCCTGGCATGTCCTGGATCCTGTAGCGGGATACGCAGCCCTTTCTGCCTGGTTTACTGATGGGGGCTGTTCGGCTTCCAGACAATTTAGCAAAGGAGACTCTGCACAACAAACATAAACGTAAACAGACTGATCCAGGCAATAACAGAGAGAGCAAACACAAAGAAACACAGACAGTGACACACGTGTGGCTATGCAAACAAAAGATGTAGTAATTCTCATACATGAAGGGCATGGGTGAGTACATACCACATGGGTGATTCAAAAAGCTACATCCTGACTTTCTGTGCTGCTAAGTCTGATGACACTTTGCTATCCACTCGAGTGCCGCCTCTTATTCCCATCCAATCACTCTCTCTTCTCCCCCATCTTCTTACTGCAAGCTGAAGATTTTCCTCTCCGGATTAGAGCTCGCAGCTTCCCTTTCTCTCAACAAGCAGTCCATTTGCCTCTAAGGTAGAAGAGGGCAGGGGCAAAGAAAGGAGAGAAGAGAAAGAAAGAAAAAAGAGAGGTCAGGATGGAAAACAACTTAGATCCTTGGAGCGGGGCATGGGCCCGAGTGGTGATGGAGAGCTGGCATGGGGAAGCAGAGCATTGCGTGCGTGTGTGTTTGTGTTCCTCATCGGTCACTGTAGTTCAAAAGCTGAACCGCGTCCAAGCCGTGGTAATGATGCAGCCGGCCACAACAGACTACAATAACCAACAGTCTATGGCTGGCCAATTACTGTCCGCCGCAATTATATTTCCAATTCAGAGGTAACAGGGGAAAGTGGCCCAACTCAACTAATCATTTCGAGCAATTACTTTTAAAACTAATTAGAATGTCAGGTTTGGCTGTGCGTGCCTGAGCTCGGGGGAGGTTTTTGTTTGTGTTTTTGTTGCTGTTTTCACTTTGTCAAATGGGTGGACTTGAAAGGAGAGAGCGGGAGGAGGGGGCAATATCAGCAACAGTGCAAGCCAAACATCAACCACAGCCATGGATTGAGAGACTCGGCCATTATGGGAGTTTGGTGAGTTCGGGGGAATCCATTGTGTAAGAGAGAATGCTGTGTTCATTCTGTTAATGCGAGGCACTTTGCTAGACTGGTAAAGTGAGTTCTTGGTGATGTCAGCTGAAATGCTGTGAGAGAGCGAACGGCCCGCAGATCTGTGGAGCCTCTGAACTGAAGAGAGAGAGAGAGAGAGAGAGAGAGAGAGAGAACGAGAGAGGGGTGTGAAGGAGACACTTATACTGAAAAGGGCATGTATCAGTAGATTTGAGAAGATCAGAAAGTATGCACTTCACATAGAGATAGGGCTTTGCGGTAATTCAATATTATCGTTTACTGACTTTACAGTAAGTTGATTTGTGTCATGATGATCAAATCGAGTCATGTGTTGCAAACATTTGTTGTCAAGATTAATGATTTCTAGCAAGTTGTATTTAAAACCTAATTAAAACCTTATTTTGAAACTATGAAAAGTTTAGACTGATTAAATAGATAAAAGAGGAACACAGTTCTTTGCTTTGAGTATCAGTATCAGATTATTGTATGTGATTTTACATATATTTGCAATATTGTCATTATGTGTCATTCTGGAAAATACAATCATACATGTGGAAATACAGTCATACATTCAGATTAGTATTGTCCAGCGCTACTTAGTGAACAACTGAGCAAGTCACTGAGTTACTAAGTGATGTATGAAGACAATAGGGCACATTCATATAACAAATTAACTGTGGGATAAACTACAAAAACACGCTTTAGTCAAATGTATTCCTCATAAACCCCCAAATCCTAAACAGATGACAAGACATGAGATTCATTTAAGTTTGAATAGAAGTTAACTAAAAGGAATTACTGTGCAACATGTAATAATTCTCATTACTTTCCACAGAAAACTGTTGTACTGTATGTATTTTTTTTTTTTAAGAATGGGTCTTTACAGTAACACTGGGAATGAATGAGCCATGTCATGTCATAGAGAGAAAGAACAGATTTAACAGTCATGCTGTACAACTGACTGAAACAGTTTAAGGGACCATTTCCGAAGGCCACTGCTTAAAAATATGATAGCATACCAGTGTGTGTGGGTGCATGTTGAATGTGTGTGTGCCAATGTTTCCAATCGGAAAATCTGCAAGATGGGCTGTGTTATATATTTTATGAGTCTTGGGGTTTCTTTTTATACCATACCACTCTTAGACACGCAAATACCTGCCATACATACAACTGGTTAAGACACACACACGCACACACGGTAACTTGTAAATGTAAAAAGCTTGCTTTAAAAAGAAGCGGATGGTCCACGTCAATAAGATTGATTCATTCGGTAATGCACAGCACCCAACTCACGCAAGTCTAGTAGACATGTGTAGTTATTTAGTGTAGATAATCCCAACATTAAACATGGTTTTGTTTTAATGCGATTAATATGATCAAATAACTTATATTCTATCCTAATGAATGCCAAAAAATAATTATAATTTACGTAATAGATACAATGTTAATACACCAGGCAATGCTCTCAGGCAACTCGACAGAGACCATTCACATTGATGAACGGCAGTTGAGCCTTTTTTTCCCATTGCATTCATAGGATGATAATACTGTCCAGTACATGCAATCTTCCTAGTGATTGTGTCATCTGTCACAAGAGTGTGGTAATTATTCTCGTCTCTTCCCTTGCATTAATATTTTCATGTCCATCATGACAAATGTACTGTCTTACGTTAAAAAAAAAAAATCCTCGAAATTTGCATTATTCAGTGTTTGCTTTAGGCCATGAGTGTCCAGATACACACACACACACAAACACACACACACACACATGCTGTACACAAACAAAAAACAACACACAAAAATGCCTCTGGTAGTTGTCATAACAGACCACGCCTGATGGAGTGATGTCTCATTAATAGACGGCTCGCAGCAACAGAATGGCGTTACCTCTTCCACTTTTACTGGGCCATGGTGACAGTTCTGCTTTTATCAACAAGCAAGTGTTTTCCTCCCTGGTCCATCACTCAGACACATTCAGAACAAGTCAGCAAGTTTCTGTGACAATACAACCAAACATAATGTTTTACAGCAATCATTTATGTTAAACATGTTGTTGTATGGTGCACTTTAAGGTATGACACTATACTTAACAAGTTGTCATCAGTGAGAGGAATTGAACCTATTGCACTCCTCCATAAAGAAAACGACCAGTTTTCCCTGTTAGATCACCGTCACACCCTAATTGACCAGACAGTCCAGTAAATTCAGTATTAAAGCATGGAGCAGAATAAAGCTGTTTAGCCAGAATACTCTCAATAGGAGGCTGTGTATGTGTGCTGTTTCTGAAAATGATTTCATTGTGATTTAACATGGACTCTTGGGAGACTAGCCTTGAGATAAAAGAGATCCAAATAAACAAACATGCAATGTTAGAGTGATAAATGACATACTTTCACAAAAGCACATAATTTATCCAGGTTTTCTGTGCTTCCTTTTATAGAAACCGAACATTCAAAATCACAAAGTATCTGACAGACCACAAGACACCTTTCAATCTGATGCCATGTAAGATGACTTAATGCATTTACCTGAAGTTCATACTAGTTAAGTTACCATAAAATCAATGTTTTTATTACTTTATGATCAAGGCATTTTGTTGTGTTCAAATTCTATTTCTTTTTGTAGAAAAAAAAGGCTTATACTGGCTTCTTACAATGACGATGTAGAGGTACTCTTTACTTACTTTCGCACTTTCCTCCCACAAGAGGAAACTCCTTTTGCAGCAAGGCAGAATAAATCACAAAACATAAGCATTATAAAAACACTTAAAAGACATTAAAAGTGCTGATACGACAGTATACACATAATACAGGATACAATAAAAGGTCCATGTGATAAAAGAAAACCACAACTGCAACAATAAGACTAGTGATATGATGCACTTATTGCACGTGGAATAGATGAAAACTTGAACCTGTTGCACCTCATGTTTGTAAACCTGTGTCTCTGACTAAAGTGGAGAAATTAAGTTGTCTTTCTTTCGTTTTGGCTTCGTGGCTGCAAATGTTATTCAGCATTTTTTGCAGCAAGAAACATTATTATAACTGGTTTCTCCTATAAATGTGAAAGTCTGGTGGGCACTTGCATTCATTTATTGTTTAAAACATCAGTCACAGAGTTTCCTGTTAATTCCCTGTTCTTCTTTCTTCCGTGCAGCTTATTTTGTTTTTGTTTTTTAGAATTGATGGATGGATGATTTAGACTCAAAGTTACAAATTAAACAAATTGGGAGGGGAATGCACTTTATTCTCATAACAATTTGTTTCATGCCATTGCACAGTCGTGTAATTATGATTGTGGTAATTACTAATTAGGTAAAAGGGATCCACAATTGTTGATTGTTATTTGTTATCTAATGCACTAAGGGACGAGGGCAAAAATAGTTAGACAGAATGTTCTGATGTTTGTTTTCTACTTTTGTGTGGCTGTTGTCCTCGCTGATGCGCAATTAGCTGACCCATTAAAATGCCTTATTATTTACAGTTACACATCTGTAATTGATGTTCGTCTTCATCTGTGCCCCGGCCGATACTTGTTGGAGCATCATGCCCATTATGTTCACTGTGAGGATCTCCAGGCTGAAGATTTGAACCAGAGTTTTCTCGAGTGTGCACACTGTGAAGGAGAGGAGTCGAGATGGAAGAAAGAGAGACACATAGAGAGGAGGGGCAGTAGCGACCAGAAGTGGAAAAAGAGGAGAGGTACTTTGATTGACAGTTGTCTGGCCTGGTGCCTGCTGAGGTTGTTCCCCCCGTCGACTGCTATTATCAGCAGAAGGACTTCCCCATCGCCTTGGCAGGGTCTGTGTCACCCCTCTCCCCTGGAGGATGCTATCCCATTTGGGATGAGATGAATAGGGGTCCCCTCACCCCGTATGAGGTCTCTGTGGACAGAATCTTTACAGAGGGAGCACAGTGGAGTAAACAGGCTTTATGTCAACACCAGCATCTCCGACATCTCCGTAGAAAACACACCGCCTCAAAGCAGCCACTGGCCCTCCAATGATTGGGTTTCTAACTGGTCCATTTGGGGAAACTGTCTGTGATGTGGCTGTGGTGTGGCTGCCGATCTAAATTTAAATATGACAAATGTGAGATAGTATGTGATATTTCTAAGACATTACAAACAAATTATCATGTAAAAACAATAACTAGACTTTATGTACTATTTGGATTACATTACAAACGTATTTGATGAGTTTTGTTTGTTGGTTTTCAACTTCTAACTACTTTATCCACCTGTGGGTTTACAACATCCCTATTGTCAGCTGCGGTTCAGAAACAGAAATTACAACAGTTGTCTGTCACTGTAAGGTTTAACTAAGCTTAAAAGGCACGACATCTTGAAATTAATCTTGGACCTAAAGCGTGGTGAGGGGTGTGAGACTACACAGTAGCAGAGCAGCTCTATGTTTATTTGTGTACTGAATGAATCATTACGGTATAAATTTAATATCTTTTTTTTTAATGGTCAGCGTTAGTCATTCACTTATGGTAATTAAAAACTATTTGAGCGATTTTGACATGTAACTGATGGAACAGGTTGTCATGACATTTGTCCCCACTTCAGCATTTAAAGCTGCGTGTCTGAGAGTATTTGAGGTGCACGGTTAATTTCTAAAGGAATGCAGACAGCTCACAGACAACACACAGACAGCTGCACTGTTGGGTGATTGGCATGTTCAATGTACTGTGTGTAACACAAGTAAATCCTTCACTTAGGCAGGTGTGTGTGTGTGTGTGTGCGACAGAGAGAAAGAGAAAGCACAAGAGACGCGGAGAGAAAGAAAGTGTGCGCGTGGGTGTCATGGACAGGTTTATTAAATTTTGTTCTTTTGACAACATCCCTGCAGCGGTGGGTGTGGAGAGCCTCTTGACTCGCTCTTAAATTTACATGTGTTGTTCCTTCTTGCTCTTGGATCAGCGGTGAGCAGGCCACCAGGAGGGGAGGGTCTCAGGCAGGCCACATGTGAGCGCAGACGGCTACAGTTTGAAGTCCACGTCTAATATTATCACACATATGATTTTCCTCCATTGAAGAGCCATCTGGGTAAATGGTTACGCTTTTATCTGCAGCATTGTGGCCTAATGTGCTTAGTGAGTGTGATAAATACAGAGGACAGTGTCCCCGGTGAGAAACTATAAAGATGTATTGCACACTTTATGTATACCAGGACACCTGAACCCACTCACCTACACTGTCACCCCAGCTTTCAGCCAATAGCTGACCATATTTGGATCGTGCAGCAACCCTTCTTCCTTCTTCTTCTCCCCCCCCCCCNTACACACACACACACACACACACACACACAAGCACACTTCACTTCTTCACTCTCAATTTAACCCTGGTGTGTGATGGGGCCCATGGTTAGGCTCCTTGCGGGTGTTAATGGCCAATGGAGCAGATATCATAATGAGTGATCAATCTAGTTGCTTGCCGTCACAGCAACACATTAGCCATTCATACAGATTCAGTCCACTTGCCCAAGCAGAAGATCTGGATGCATATTTAATGTTTATCTTTTACAGATCTCGTTTAAGCGGACCTGTTCGTAAAGCAAAGTCTTTGAAAAGGTGGCGAAGTCCATGTGAAGCCAGCGCCTGTCTGGCAGAATCAAACAAGTTTGTCCTGAATCTCTAAGAAGTGATACTCCTCTTTTTAATGAAGAAGCAGGAAATTCTGCTTCTGTGAATGATAAAGAGGTGATTATTACGATCTGTTGAAACTATCTTACAATTAACACTAAAGCTTGCGAAAGGTGCATTGCATCAATTAAACGACCCCCCCCCAAAAAAAATGTGGCAAGAGATGAAAGAGAGCTGATGGATATAATGTCAGGATAGAAACGCATGAGGAGAATCACAGCAACCCTGGGAGATCAGGAGAGAGGAGGAGAGTCGCTGAGAGTGTCTGCTTTTAAGTACCTCAATCATGCACCTGTCACTCCGTTTCCTCACGAAGACATCAGTGTTTACCAAAATGAGGGCTGACAGAAGACATCAGCGCTGGTTTGTGTGCAAACAGCTTGTGTGGACAGCCTCATGGAGCCAGCCACACTGATGCATTTTTTACAATCACGCAAGATCCCGTTTAAGGCTTTTTGAAGTGGGAGAAACTTTCACATGTCAGGAAGTAATTTTGTGTCAGTTTGCTAAAACAGCATGGGTACAAGACACTGTGCATGTAGTGCTAATGTGTAACAGTTCTCCTAGCATGCCTTAGTGGCAGGCTAATTGTAATTATTATCTCAGGCCAGCAAAAATACAGTATGAAGCACATGAAGTATCTCGGTATGTTAAAATAACCCCGAATACATTTGCAATGGAACCCCCATTTCCGAGAGCTCAACAATTGCAGCATCATGCATCCCAAGTCACCCGAACAAAGTCTGAAAGCAGGTTTCAGGCAAGGCTGGTTCCAATTCAACTGTGATAAATGGGCAGATAAGACAATCAGTGCACACCGTGACATAGTGCAGTGCTAGCTGTCAGACCAGCACTCTGCTGGGGGAGTCCAGGTGCACCCACGTTCCTGCAGCCAAGAAAGGAGGGAAAAGCAAGGGCACAAGGAGGCGTCTTGCAGCCCGTGTGTATAAATACCCAAACTACAGTATTAAAGGTGACTATTAGTTTGAGCCCAGTTTCTTTGTATCTACTACACTGTCTTATTGTGGCCTGTAAACATGGAGAAAGATCCTTTTGGAGAATTAAAACCAGAGTGTATTAAAGGACTTCTATCAACTGATGCAGGATACGCTGCTCATATCACATTGTCCCCAACCCAGGATTGGAAAACGGGCCTGCAGTTGAGAAACCTGTACCCATGCGAAGCGGTGAGTTGGCCAGTTACCTAAATACCATTTGCCAATGACTGACAAATGTAAACTGTGTGCTTGGCTGGCTGAAGAACGTATGGAAGGGGCAGGCTGTTTGAAGTGCTTCTGGTGTATTGTTGTGGGAAACGTGTACATGTGTACGTGATTCACTGTCTCCAAAGGGTGCCAAGTCACAGCAGGGGAGTGCCCACGTTTGCACTTCTCTCATCTCCAGGATACAATAATGAGTCTAATTGTGTGTTTGCACTTGTACACATCATGCGGCTGTTATTGCCTCTCTTTCTAGCTCCCTCTCAGCGTCAGGAACAAGTGCTGCTCTGCACGCAAAGCTCCCACCAACCTCAAAACCAATACACCTTGCTCCATATAGCATAAGAGAGATGCACACACACTTGAACCTGACAAAAATACTTCAATGTAGATGACTTCATGGTTGTGATGATGCTGCTTTTGTTGCCCTCAGCACTGGGATGACTTCACCTTCGTGTCATGTACAGTCACTACTGCATCCTGTAGAACAATTTTTTTTTTTTACATTGCACAGAGATTGAATGAAAAGAGATGACATTATTTGTTTACTCCACAAGCTGGAAGTTTCACTTAAACAACATTAATAGGTGATACATTTCTATAACACTGGTCAAGAGATGCTTTCCCGTTAATGTAATGGTCCAATGGATGTTAAGCTGTGGGTTTTGTGTAAATATAGGTTGAAACTAACAGCTTAAGCTTTTATGCAGGATGAAATGCACACAGAATGGCCCTGTGGCAACGTCTGGGACATGGAATATTTTATGTGGTACTGAATATGTTGTGCTGTATTGAGAGAGTGCAAGGTAGATGATCAGCTTTTAGCAGCAGTTATAGTATCCTACAGTGGATGAAGATTGTTGAGATTTTTTTTGTGGAGTTGTGCGAGCTGAAGCACAGAGACACGGCTTTAAGAGGTTGATATGACAATACTGCCACCTAGAGGCGTGGGGAGGAATGAGGCAGGAGCACAAGACTGACTAAAACCTCATTCAAGTACTGCTACAGTTGATGACAAAGGCCAGTCCTCAAATAAATACGCATGTAGCTTCCATTTTCACAATTTTAACACTATATCATCATTATGAATTTGAGTCTTTACCTGTGCATATGTGCATTTGCGTGCACCAGCATGTGTTCACCTCTCTGTTGTTGTTATCAAAAAGATAGGAAAAGGCATCTGTAGCTGCATTATGGTTACATCAGGTGGGTCATCCACCGAATGTCATCTCCACTGAATCCCATCTGGCCTGCAGAAGTAACCCGGCACACGCTGACCTGCTCTCATTTGAGACGCGGGACATGACTATAAAGAAAAGGAGAAGCAAAGGAAGAGAGGGGGCTCACCTGTGAACCAGAAATGCCCTGTTCAGGTGGGACCTGTCTTGACCTGTTGCCACGGGGACCCTAATGTAAGAGGTGAAGGGGGGGTGGGGGGGAGTGGCCATCTGGTGTGTGTTTGTCAGTGTATGTGTGTGCTTTTGTTTATGGAGCCACCGAAAGGCCTTAATAGGCCAATGGATTTTTTCAAGCAGCTGTTACCATGAACAACAATAGAATATGCTAAACAATCAGCAACTTTGTCGTGTGCAATGTGGAAATATCATTTTACAATATACAGAGCTTGAAACTGAGTTGAACTGTTTACACACAAAATACCTCACATCGTCCTCATATTCCGTATATTTAGATAGATGAAATTCTGGAAAACTTTAGGCAATTTAATCATTTTTGTGTGATGGGAGCTCACGTCCGTGAAGTGTCAGTGGGCAGAATGTACATAATGGGGCACGGACGGAAAGAAAAGCTGATGAGTTTGCCTCTTTTACCATGTTATATTTTAGCAACCCTACTTGACACTGTGTATCACGGCAAACATGGTGTAGCTATTTGTTCTGTATGTCATTTGCATGTAACAATACAGACAATTTTTTTGTGTGTGTGTGTGCGCGCATAACCTTTGACCTAACGTTTTAGTTTTTTGTGGAACTACTTCTAGTTTTTATTACCTGTATACTTTTTTTTGTCATCAGTATTGACTTGCTATAGCATGATGAGAAAATTTGAAAATCCTCTGACAATGACAATAATGTGATCCTCTATTTTTTACAGTCAAAGGTCAGCTGCTTCTACTATTGTAACAATAACAGTCAAAACAAAATCACACACACTAATCGGAACAATAACATACACCGACTCAGACAGGGAATGACCTTTGTTGTTGTATACGGAGGAGCTGGTTGTCTGACAATCCACACTCGCGCACGCAAACATACGCACAAGCATGCACAAACGTAATACGGGCACACACTCACCTCTTGAGAGTATCTGAAAAATCTAATTGGGATTTAAATTGGTTAGAGGCCTGGGGGCCTTGTTTGGCTGCGTGGTTTGTCTGTCTCGTGTTTCTTTCTCTCTAAGGTCATTTAGAAAGTGCTTGTTTAGGGATGAGTGATTAGCAGAGATGTCCAGGGGCTTTCCTGCTCATCTGAGGCTTCCTGGAAAGGCAGGGTAGACCTGCTACAGTGGCATGGCTGAACAGCGGAGGCTCCGGGGGGCTTTGCCATCCAATACAGTGGGGATTGTGCTGTGGTTGTGAGCTCAGTGAATCAGTGTCATGGAGGCGTTTGTGTTTAAATTGCAAGTGTTGTAATATCATAACACTGCATTTTAAAAGTGGGTTTTGGAATTTCTCAAGTTAAGGTATTTCAGCAGTGTTTTATACTCTGACCCAGACCCTTTAATACCAAGAGACAACATGTTATCACATTTAAACGACAGCATTGAACACGCACACACACATACACACGCATTTATGCACACGCAGGCTAACACATGCACACAAACAGACAAGCATTCGATGTAACAAAGTCCTCTGTTGACCCTGACATCCAATTTAACAAACACCAGTTTAAAGTCCTGTTGACAAGAAGCAGGAAGCGAGAAGAGAAAGAGGATATGACATGAGGAGAAATCGGCTCCTTCTGTTCCTTGTCACTCCATATTATTGAAGACTTACCCAACATGCACCTGGGGGAATCAGTGTCTGTCCACCCGAGTCTCTCTGTCTCATGTTGCTCTGCCTAACACACACACACGCACACATGCACACACACACACACACACACACACACACACACACACACACACATTCCCTCTCTTTCTCTTTCCTCTCTCCTTCTTTTCCTCCTTGTCTTAATCAAATGTGCGCCCACTGTACATTCTCTTTTTTTTTTATCCTTGGTTTTNNTTTTGTCTAAGTGTTTGGGCTCCAACGGGTCCTGCGTGGGCACGTATGTCAGCCTGTGTATGTTTATACATATGTGTACATGTGTGAGCAGATGTTTGCTCGAGGCAAGTCTTGCATGTCCGTCCCTGATAGCTCAATAGAAATGTGGGACAAACTTGAAACCACAAAAGAACTTTGCATTGAGATGTATTCAGCACACATACGGAATAACTAATATGACCGCGATCGGTTCATCTCCATCAAATCCCACTGTCCTCATTTTTGGCCTGACTATTCATTACATGACAATTTATTATAATTTGCATTATTTCTATGTGTTCAAGGAGGAGGAAAAATACATCTGTTAATAGCGCAAATCCCTTGATAATGTCCCTGCAGAATAGGCTTCTCCTCTCCATCTGATATTAATAGGTCTTAGAAACACAGCTATAGTTATTACAGTTATTTATATATTTTACTTCACAAAGCCAGCATACCTCAGTGAGCACCAAATATATTTTGTCAAACTCTTTAATGGTAATTTAATGAACCGTGACCTTTTGGATGACAATTAATGCCAGATGTATTTCCACAATGTTCATTTATTACTGGCTAATTTTACCTTGCCTGCATTTTCTCCCGTGCAGATATTCATGCAAGTCTTGTCTAAATGAGCTCTTCATCATTAGTTAGCTTCACCAGGACAAAGACTTCCCTGTCCACTTCCTGGAACAGTATTTGAAAATCCAGCTATCAATTCTTAATGAATATGTTTAGGGAAAGCAGAGGCGGATATATTAACTGCCCTTTTTTATCACGAGGGATTTTGATGAAGATGATAAAGCCAGATGGATGCGTTTATTATCGGGACACAAACAATTTATAGCTAGACTTTGAGATGTGTGTCACCAAGATTACCAACCTTGTTAATGAACAAATGTTGTTCAAATGGTTATTTCATTGAAATAATTGATCCAAAACCAATCGATTGTGTGTTCCAGTTCCTCATGAAGTGCTTTCTTTTCATTTTTAAGCCTTATCATAAGTCTGGAACAGTTTTTTTTTTTTTTTTGGATCAAGTGAGACAGTCATCACAAGATCTCAGAAATATCTAGTTTCCTCTCGTTCCTTTTTCTCCCCCCACCCCTTCTCACTATGTTTCCAGTCTATCATACATCCCCCCCTTACTGGGATCAGTGGGGCCATCACGCGCGCACCTTTGATGTCTCCCAGAGTTAAGCTGGTTTTGAAGTCAGATTAGTGAATTGTAAACACCCTTTTAGACCTTCAGACTCTCTCCGCAGAATGAGGGAGAGTGAGAGAAAGTGAAAGAGTTGTGGGATTAACCCATACACTACAGCTCAAAGGTTAGCCGATCTAAAAGCGCACTCCACATTGCCATGTGCAAAATCATAAACTGAGGTGTTCAACTCATTTATCATTTGCCCCCCCCCCCCAATCTCATCCTTTTTCATTTCATTCCATTTTATTTGGGGGATGCTGTGGAAATGGCTGGATTGAAGCAGACAGTAGATATGTGTGGGAGCAAGAGTGCCCTCTCAACTCGCACACACAACACACAGAGACACGCACACACACACATATGCACACGTGTACGGAGAGAGGGCAGTGTTTTTCAGACGAGAAGCCCGTCTGTCTCTTTCACATTCCATTAGTTCCTGGAGCTACATCAGAGGGCAGAGAGAGCACACAGACATTCCTGCAAGACGCAGATGTCAGGATCAAAAGTCAGACTGACTCCTGTACGCAGCAGGGGAGAAAGACAGAGAGGAAGAAAAGAGAGGGAGAGAGCAAAGGAAGAGAAAGAATTTATGCTGGGCATGGCGAGAAAGCGTGGCTACATCTTTTTGAACATCCTGTGTGTTGAAACCCATAAAAGCATTATGCTCTCCTTCAACAGATTCTCCAATTTTCTGCAAAACAAAGGCCTTATCCACTGCCTTGTGTTTCCATCTACACCTGTAATGCTCTGTGTATTTACTGTTCTCAGGGCTATTGTTGCTATTGTTACTTACTGCTCTCTCGCTGCCAGGCTGATGGGAAACCATGCACCATGCTGCCTACATCTTGTGCCTTGTTTCAGTTATTAAAAGGCACGGGACCAGATGGTGTGTGTGTGTGTGTGTGTGTGTGTGTGTGTTTGTGTTCGTGTTCGTGTGTGTGTGTGTGTGTGTGTGTCTCCAGGTCTACACTTTGGCTCTAGGCTCTTCCAGAACTGGCACAAGCCCAACTGGGTCATCCATGCAAAGACTCTCTCTCTCTCTCTCTCTCTCCTCCTCACCAAGAGCGCATCTGTGTAGGCTTTTACATGGGGAATGTGTGTGCGTGTGTGTGTGGTTTTAGTAAAGATACAGTATGTGTTATAGAAAGGCTGGGGGGGTGCTGGGCAAAGTATGACCGCTCCTCAACAAAACATAAATGCTGTTCTGCATATGTCCATCTCTCCTCCTGGGTCTTTCAGTCTCTCTCTCTCTCCTCTCTGTTTGTTTTCCATCTCATTTGTTTTTTTTATCTCTTCCTTCCTCTCATCTCTAGCCAGCAGAGCAGCCAGGTGAGCACTCAGTGAAGTGATCAAGCGATGCTGTTTTTTGCTATTTTCACAAGAGAACTATAGGAAGAGGAAGAGACAGACGAGAAAATAAAAAGAGCTCTGTGGGATTGGAAAGGGGCAAAAAGCAAGAGGGAGTCAAGGTGGGTAACAGAGAGCTGCAGACATATGTGCAGGGACACCTAAGGTAATAGTAGAGGATGGGAGGGTAAACACTTTCAGCATCGGGCTGAGAAAAAGATAGGAAGACAGAAGGAGTTAAGAAGGGCCATGGGCCTTAGTAGAGCTGTCAAGACGGCCAGGGAGCTGCGGGACTACAGACTGTCAGGAAACATCGCGTCCCTCCAAGAACAACCAGAACTCGTCTCAGCTCACAGCGTTGTTGTGATTTTACAGATGTGTCTTTAAGTAGTAGACCACTATTTTAATATCTCCTCATAGATTCTGCTCAAATATTTACATGTCACTGTTACATTAAGCAGGCTTGAGCTGAGACATCAGAGGTTGGGATTCAGCCCGGAGCTCCGCCGCAGATTTTTTTATCTATCATATTGTGTGTATTTCAGTTACGAAACAGAGACTGAAATTTGACAAGCAGGAGACTGCCTCGGTTTGCTTCAAGCAGTGCTTTCACTCTGTGTAACCCCCCCCAAAAACTTAGTATTTTCATTTATGCTACTTTATACTTAGAGATTCAGATTATTAATTCAAATGTATATCATTCTGAAATCAATTCAAGTCAAATCTGCATGTTGAGTATTTTTACTTTGGGTAATTAAAGTATATAATACTCCTATGTATTTTTACACAAGAGTACTAGCTTGTGTTTTACTTTTCCTTCAGTAAAAGGTCTGAGTACTTCTTCCACCACTGTAGAAAGTTGTGTTACATGTGTTTCCTTGTGCATGTCTTCACCTTGCACAACACAATGTATAAACTGTAAATATATATGTTATATATAGGGGATCTTAAGTGCTTGACTCCTGCCTGTTCTCCCACCTGTCTCACCGCTAATCTCGCCCTCCACCACCTGCCTCTCAGCCCGCAGAGGCAGAGGACACTGATTACATTAATCCTCAGAGGGCTGACCAGATCGATACGGAGTCACTGTTCAATCCAATACAATCACAGCCACTCGCTAATGAGAGGGAGAAAAAGACGAACGGGGAAAAAGAGGGACAACAAAACTGGTAAAGATCTGTTCTGTGTTTTTTCGTCAAAGTGGAATTGTATCATAGATTTGTCTTTTGAGGACCACACATATTGAGAGCTCCATCTTTCTTTGATCAATACTGCATCCTGATTTTGGCATTTACTGTAGTCAGACTGTGCCAATCTCCCTCTTTCCTTTCATCTGATTCCTTTCATATGAAGCGTCTGTCTTCCACCCTGCCTGTCTCCGACTATCCCATTGTCTATCACGGGCTCTCTTTTTTTGGCTCCCTCTTTCTCTCCCTCGCACATCGTTGTTTAATGATGGTAATTTTCTACCCAGGTCCGAGTGTGAGCTGATGTGGCGAGGCTCTTGGCCCCCTGCTGTTCCTGATGAGGCATGATGGGAAATTACCCAGAGCTCTCTGTTGTCAGATTGTAACTCACTGTTTGGTTGTAATAAGCAGGCAAACCCCTGCACGGGTGTTCACACACACACACGTATGCAGACACCTCTGATTGTGTGCATTAATTACACTGTGTGAGATCACCACGGTGACCACAGCTGTGTGGGCCACGCCTTGCTTTCCGGGTCACTAGGGTCATCAACTCCCTATAACAGCTACAGCACCGTCGCTGTCAGACACAACAGCACATAATGAGAGTTCTCCTCACTGCGCTTGCTGTTCAGATAACACAGAAACACTCTCCTCCATCCATCTATCACTTCCTTTCTTTCACTCCTTTTCCCCCTCCGTCCTGTCGTTCCCCTCAACATTTCCAGGTTGTCGATGATGCTGTGTGTGTGTGTGTGTGTGTGTGTGCGTGTGCGTGGCCGCTTGCGGTTTATTGACTGACATGGCCGAGGTACAGGGCTCACTGGGGCACCACCGCTGGGTGAGTGGATGTCGGTGGAGAGGGTGGAGGGGGGGCTGCCCCTGTCACTGTGGTGTGTCACCTCTGCAGCAGCGCTGTCACCAACAAATGGAGCTGTAGCGGAACCCCGTAAAGAGAGTCCTGCTGAGGTACTGTTTGAATCAGCTTGGGGCCAGTGGGGGACTGCAGGTTCTGTTTGATCAACATCAGCGGACGTTGGGAGGATGTCCACTGTCAGCTTAACTACAAATGACCATCCACAGTCAACACAGACAGTGGGTATTTATTTTAAGTGGCTGTATATTTAAGTATGGTTTAGGAGAATAGCGTGTAATATAAGATTACAGCTTCAAATTGAAGTAAAAATGAACGGGTTCTGTAGCCTTCACTTGGTAGAAAGTGAGCGGGATTTCTAAAGTTCAGAATCCATAACGTTACTGGTCTTTAACCTTTGTAATGACAACCATCTAGTAGAAGTGTAACAAATTTAGTTTGAATGTAAGAATGTAAGCATAACAGGAAATACTACTAGTACTATTCAAACCGTTCACCTAAGTTTAAAGATCCAGACATGCCTCAAGATATGTAAAAAATACTCTCATTTGAATAATATGTTGTGTCTGATGAGTTTTTTTCCACAAAAAAACTAGTAAAAAAAATTCATAAAGGGATATCTACTCCTCCTGCATTCAAAAATCCAGCATCTATGAATTTGCAAATATTTTTTTAATTTCAAAAGTGCTGGATGCAAGATGTCTCCTACTTCGCTTTAAGGTCCATTCTCAGTATATGTATGCTGGAGTTTTCAAGTTTTCACATCACTCTTGTGTAAGTTGCATTCTGGACCACATTGACTTCAAACTAGTTGCAATGTCACAAAAATCCTGCTTGTATGTACACATCTTCAACCTCAGATTTAAGGTGAGCACAGAAAAACTTTCCCTCTTCAGCAGGTGAATTTAAAAACAGCCTTCCAGCGTCAAGCTCTGCACATGCATCATTCTGCACAGTGCCAGAACACCCGAGTGAAATGAACAACTTAAAGTTAATTTTGTTTTTACAGTTGGAAAAGCCAAAAGTTATATGTAATTCAGGTGCCTTCTTGAAGAATGGTTTGCCTCTGTGTAAGTCATTTTTGGTTGCACTTCATTCCTGCTGGGTGCCATTGTTTTGTCATTATTGCATTGTAGATATTGTTTGTACTCCATATGAGTCAATAAAAATCTGAGGCTCCGGGCCTCTGGGCTTTAGACATGCATTGACTTTAAGACATAGCAGGCACACTTCCATTGATGAGTTTGACAGGGACATTAGAAACATATTGATTTCCCCAATTGTGGTAAAACTATGAATGATGAGTAATCATGGTCTTGGGTCAATAAAAATCTGAATGTGAATCTGAAATATGTTATATGTAAAAAAAACACAAAAAAACATGCGCACTCATGATGATATCAAGTGCTTTAGACATGCAGTTGCTTTAAAGCACATTAGGGGCAGTTCAAGAAGTCTAAAACATGATTGAATCAGGATCTAAAATACAATATATTCTAAAAAAAAAAAAAGTCCTCTCACGATGATAAAGTACTTTAGACATGCGCTGATTTTAAAACATATTAGGCACACTTCAAGAACTCCACTGATGAGGTTGATAAGGACATTTTAGCTCACCGATTTCCCTAATTATGGTAAAACTGTGAATGATAAATGATGCGATGCAGACAAGAGGAGCAGATCTTAGGGATGTTTAATAATTAAAACCAATGTGTAGGTTGTGTAAAAGCAGGAAGATTATTTGGAATACTTAGAAAATGTTTGTTATATTATGTACTATACATTCACTGAATTATGATTAAAAGATGAAGTAATGAGCTCCACCAGATTACTCATTCTACTGTGATGCCTCTCTCTGATGCACAGTGAATGTCCACATCACATCTTTGATATATCTGTGATATCTGTATCATATTGAGGGCACAGTAATTACATTTCTCCCCGCAGTGCTGGCTGCCGTGCCCAGCACCTCCCTGCATCGCTGTGGAGATACCCTTCTAAGAGAAGCTTTAGCTAATGGATAACGGTCAGCATTACCACTATCATAGTGCCGCTGGCTGAATGTGGGCAAAATGGCAAGGCCCAACTAAACTGGTGTGACTGAGAACAGTCCCAGATAGGGCAAACTCAGTCCGGCTCTCACACACACACACACACCAACACACACACACACCAACACACACACCCAGGGGCCTGGAGCTGACAGTAAATAAAACCAGAGTCCCTCCTTAATTAGCTCTCTGCCTCAGGGTGAAAACACAGAGAGAAAGTGTGTCAGTCTCTCCCCTTGTTGGACACTAAGCTGCCACCCCGTCCCTCTGACCATGGGAGCCAAGGAACATGGCATATCAGCACACTGATTCATGTGCAGATGTAGCTAAATGGCCTTCATTTATTTAAGTATGAGGTGATTGTTTTAAACTCAGGGTTCCTTATTTCATTTGTATCTATTCATTTCCATTTTTTAATTTTGCAAATACCGCATGATAAACAATAACAGCCTTATGCAGGGACAGCAAAAATAGATAGATACTTAGACATGCACTCTAATGGTATCTAATTAGATGTAGAAATAAAGTGTATTTAAATTCAGGCCAGAATGTCATGAGATGTCTGAATTCACTGAGGTGAATATTATAAAGGCTGATTAAATTTAACAATTACAAGGTAATGTCTGTCTCTACCTTTGTGCATCAGTGATGTCTCGGCCTCTTACTCTATCCTGAGTTCATTATGATTCAAAAATGAGAGCTCTCCACTCCACAGCTGTCCATGAATTACTGACCCTCATCCACATTTCTAATATGAGCTGTAAGCATGAAAATAATTATCTTTAAATAATATGTGTTTTATTTCTTTTGTTAAATTCCAAGTGATTTTTACTAGACATTTAGTATCACTAACCGCGATTTAGAATACAATACATAATTATGTAATGTTGGAAAAAAACATTTTTTATATTTCAAATAATCAGTGTAACCTCTGTGAAAGCTTGGTGCAGCTGGTTTGTGAGAGGCTGCCCGTTTAGCTGGTGATGAGGAGCGCCGATAGCAGTGCACTACTGACCCCTGCTGGTGTGATGTCACCCAGAAAAACAGGAGTCCAGTGTTCTTTCAAGGCAACAAATATCCTTTTTCTTGACTAAAAAGTATCTGCTTTTTGCTTCTTCTTTTTTTTTCGAAACTGTTCTGGACTTTTTTTCTAACCTAAATAAATGGTGTTGTATTCATCTACTGTACATTACATGAGCTTTCCCACTAAACATAAATCCATATAAGTTATGTTGCTGAAAGCTTGAAATCTGATAGCATAGCAGGACCGTTGATTTTCATGTTTTTTATTATTGTATTATTTTTCTATATAAACGTTTCTGGAGAATATTGCTGTTGTTGCATGGTTGACAGTACAGTAAAGAGACAGGAAACACGGGAAGAGAGAGAGTGGAGTGTGACATAGAACAAAGGTCTCCTGCTGAAATCAAACCTTGCACTTATGCTTCTCCACTGGGCGACCAGGATGCCCCAAGTTAAATTTATTTAATATTTTAATTTCTACAGCACTAGAACCATCAAGACAAATCTTTGCAGCACTTTGCGTACACCCTCTCTCAGCACATACGGATGTACTGTACATTTTCCTGGCCTAACAGGCGTGTGTGTCACACCTGACTTAACTGTGGCAGGGGTCTGTAAGAGCAACGGATTCACACCTCAATGCCCATCCGATGTCACTAAGCCATGGGTCAGAGGGAGGAGGAGAGTGCTTGTAAGTGAGACCTCTGGGGGAGAGCAGGTTCAGGAGGTTATATCCATCTTGTAATGGACAATGGCTCAATCGGAGGACACACAGAGGGGACTTGTTATGACTCAATTCATCATTCAACAGCAGGAGTAAATCATCTTGAAACACGATGAGCTTTAGAAGTATGAAAAAACACGTTTTGTCTGAACAGAAGTAAGTTCTGTTCTGCAGCTTGATGGTGTTGATGAGAGTGCATCTCCTCCTCTGACCACAGTGTACAGCTGAGTGTTGTCTGAGACCGATTTTTGCTAGGAAAGGCCAGCAACTGTATGAGATCAGACAAGCACAGGACACACGTCATTAACAGCGCGTGGCAGTGGCCCCGGAGCCATGGCTGGCTATGAGTGGACTATCAGTCGCCACTGTAAGGAAAGGCCCAATTAAGAACATTAATTATGCTTCCTTGGCACTAACTCTATCACTCTCTTTTTAGCCCGGAGAGCATTTAAGTCTGAGGCCTTGGCTGCACGCTCCCCCTCGTACTATAATCCAATCTAGTTGAGGAAGTTTGTCATGTTTGGCAGAACTGGACTTTCTGGGATGAGCCGGGATATCCAGATGGACAGGGTAGCAGAGTTGAGCTCATCCACAGGGTAAGGATGTGAAGTCGCACAGAAAATGCGGTGTGATCTCGAAGACTGATTCTACAAGGTTCTCCTAATGCACTGTGAAAAACCTGTGAGGGAGGCAGATGCAACATGTTTCACATCAGCACGCCTCACTGCCCTTTACTGACACAGAAAATGCTAAACTGATACAGGCTTAATGTCAATTAGAATTTCTAAATACAGTGAAAGCGAGGAAACTGTGGAGAATCTGTACAGTATGTGCTGACGTTAATTGTAGGAGTGAAATGTGCATTTACCGTTAACAGCCCCATACTGCCTGAGGCATGCTGCCTTAATATATAAAGGGTTTTATTTGCGAGGGTTCTTTCTCTCTTCAGACTTAGTTCCTCTGCTCCTCTCTTCACTAATTAGTAACATAATCAGGTTTACTAAACGTCATAGATTAGCTTGAGTGTCTGTCTCATTAGAAAAGGCTTCATTCTTCCAACTACGCAAAAACTTTGGTGACTTTAGAAGAGTGTTTCTCAACAAGTAACTGATGTGCACTAGGATAAAGGTTCATAAAAATACATCTCTGTAAGAGAGCAAATGACATTCCAATTAAGGACATCACTTCAAAACATAATAGCAGTCTAATGACACAAAGCAGGTTTAGTTTATGATTAAATTAAAACAGTTAATATGGGACAAAATTAGATTTGAAGTGAAGAAGATCCCAAAAATGTTGTGTAGTCTCTTTGTCGCATGTGAAATGTTTATTTGGTGCCTAGATAACTGAGATGGTACAGCTCAAATACGCATGTCCCATAGAGGGCCAGGAGTCTGTGAGTTTTCACTCCACTAAGTTAGCTGATTTCACTCATCACTTCCTCCTCTCTGCTTTAAGTTGTGCTAATCAGCAAATCAGCTGGTGTAGTGGGTAAAATGAAAACGACTCTCTGCCCTCTGTGCTTGTTCATTCCTGTAATAGAGCATAGAGGAAAGCAAAATGCTCCGAGATCAAACCTTTTTGACTGTTGGGGCTTCTGGGCCTTGGAATCTGTCATGAACTGAAGTGACACTAGCTTTAATATGTTCATGCATAATCGCAAATTGTTTACAAAAAGTTACAAAATCATCAGTGGATTTCACAAAGGGCAATATTTTGCACAATATTTTGTTCAGAATACTGCGCCAGGCAAAAATATATCATCATATTAGGATACTAAAACTATGCTGGATATATACTTAGATGTGCCAACAGCCAAAACTGCCAATGATGCAAAACTGTTGGAAAGGTCACACTACAGTTCTCAGAGATATACAGTATCTTCAGTGTGTTTTTACAGATCAATCAAAGATCAACCTGCTATAGGAAAATGCAAGTTTGAAAAGTTCTTGCAAAAATACATGCATATCTTCAATATTTCCCAGTACTGTAGTTCATCTTCTTCAGTGACTGCAGAAATGTAGAAACAATGCCTACTGAGAAATCAGGACAGGCGCTAACAAAGCAGGTTCCTTTAGAGGTCTGCATCTGCATTTAGCATCATGTCTAGAAGAATATAATATGTAAACTCCACTCCTGGAAAGAACAAAAATGGTAGGAGGGCCTATTGCAGTAAAACAGTATCAGAAATGGTGAAAGACATCTGTACAGTTTTCAATTCTGTGCATCCCTGGATTTCACTGATTGAATGTTCAAAAGTTTGTGCCTCGATCAAAACTTCGTGTCCATTTCTGTCCGGACCTGCAGCTCCCACCCAGAGCACAACTTAGTCATGATCCTGCTCTAACGTATTACCAGACCTCAGTTTTCATGGCCAACAGAACATTAGCATGCTTATTGCTCTCACCGATTATCCTCACTATGTACGCTACATTAGCGAACTGTACGATTGGCCAACCCCCTGCCTGCACAATCAACAGAGAGCGTGAATGAATGATCAGCCATTAGCAGGTCGGGTGTGAACTGTGAAAATGGGCTCTCACACCAATGACTGCAGGAGGCCTTGATTTGCTTTAGCCTAGCCTAGCATCCCGCTAGCAAGGCCCTGCACTTGTTACACCATGGCAGTGCATCAGCTAGCATTAGCCTGCTCTGCCCAATGTAATGCGGTGGAATACAGACTAGTGTAGCGTGCTGAAGCCCAGTCTAGTGGAGTGCTGTGTGCAAGATCATAGTAAGACTCCTTGCTAGCATATGCTTGTGTTTAATGCAGCGACCTGCTTCTGCATGGTGAGTTTACACATACCCTGCAGTGAAGGTAGTGTGTGTGTGTGTGTGTGTTTGTGTGTGTGTGTAATATCAGTAATCAGTGTACCTCAAACAGGCAGAGTATAACTAGGCCTGGTGTGGTGAGAGTGCTGTAGACCAGCTCTCTGCCAGTCCATGTTGACTGTTTCAGCTGCTATGTGTGTGTGTTTGTGTGTGTGTGTGTGTGGTCATGGATACTAAAATTGGAGTCTCCACCTACAGATGCCACCAAGACAGCGAAGGCCCAAAAGGTTAAGGTAACAGGGAGAGGTGTCAGTGTGTGTCGTTTGTTCTTCACAGTGTGTTGTTTTTATTTAAAGCAAGAAAAAGTTCCTTTGGTAGTGAAAAATTTGATTGTTCATGTGTATTTTGTTTTTTAATACACCTATGACCTTTGTGTGTTTCAACTAAGTCTTATTGTGTGTGTGTGTGTGTGTGTGTGTGTGTGTGTGTGTGTGGATCATGCAGTGTTAGTCAGGTCTCTGTGGATGGGATGCTATTAGAGTTGCCAGCATGACGGCAGCAGCATGTCAAGGGTCACAGGAGGATTTCAGATGGACAGAATGAAATCTGAGAGTATATAGCCAAGGGATACTCAGTTGCAATTTGTCAAAGCAAATGTAAAAATAACACAACGCAATAAAGACAAATACACTTATTAAGAAGTAAAAAGTTACCTCTTGCAGTGGCACTGCAGGAAGTTGTTCATGATTTCATTCATTGCAGTCTCTTGACCTTTGTCCAACAGAAAATGGTTAGAAAAGTGAGAAAATAAGTTTCACTCTGGTTTTCAAACTACATAATTATTCTCTTTTGAGAATATGTTGGCTGAGAGATGTGTGCATGGCTTAATAATTCAGGTTAGAGACGAAGGAGACGGTATTTCAACAAGCTTGAGGCAAGTATGGCACATTAGTCACAACAGAGAAACCAAGATACTTCTGATCGTGGACAATTTTCTTCTTTATCAGGTTTGTCAGTGTTGAGGCGCGGGAATGAGACAGGCGAGAGAGCGTGATACCGTGTTCCAACCTCATGCTTATTTGGTTTTTCCACTTTCACACCCCGGTCTAATTTCACAGTACAGAATCCTGGCTGCATGATGGCTCGTTGTAGTCCCTCGAATCAGTGGACCAGAGTGGACCCGGGGCCGCTGACTGAGCCCACGGCTCACCAATATCAGCTCAACACGCTGATGCCTGCATGTGCATGGTTAATTTGGTTGTTATTGTCGCTTACGTGTGTCCCAGTGGAGCCAAGGCGCGTTGGTTCGGGGGCCAGGTTTTAGTTCCACTCACTAGTCTAAATGCACACATGAAGGCTGATGTGAGGTCCCTCTGGGCCGCTCCCCTCTTCATGTGTGAAAACCTGAAACTCTTATCCGACACTGACTACATTAGTTTGGTATTTTCTATTTGATTGATAGAGATGGTGAGGCCCGGGTGAGAAATTTTGGGGTCAAATTGTTTGCATGCACTCATGGTTTTATTTTGTGAGTCAAAATAATGCTTGTTGGCTTATATATAATGTAAAAAACACATAAACACACACACACCACACACATTGAACATAATATATTTACATTCATAATGAACACTTTTTTGACATAGAATGAATCAACTAATTGCATAGTAAAATAAGTAAACAAAGCTTGTCAGTGAGCTTTTATGTTAGTATATTTTGTTAATATTCTGTTCATTATACTGTGCAATAAGAATAATGTATGAGTAACTGATGCAAGACAGTGAACACACATAAAACCTAACATTTCACAGTCGAGTGGCTCTATCTGTTCCACTACTGTTACTTAAACGATGACCTCTCTGTTCCCTGCCACTGAACAGCCTAAGGACCATCAAATCCTTATCCCACTCTGTCACATTCACATCACAGCGCCTATCCAGGTTCCCCTGCCCATCAACAGGAACAAACATTTCATTATCGCTCTAAATCACTGGCAGATCCCTAATTCATCCCTCACACACTCCAATCCAAAATTTTTTGACACCTAAAGTTCTTCCATATATTTACACTCACTTCCTGCACCCTCAGGTCCTAATTGGCTCATCTCTGGGATGTGGTCAGTGGCTGTGTGATATGAACATTGCGAGCAAGAAGTCGCCAAATAATGAGTAAGCTTTAAAACAAATAATGGTTGAGCTTTACTATTAAACTCTCACACTAGGGATTTGTAGATTAGTGTCGCTTTTTGATTTCACATCCTCGACCCGTTGACGTGGCATCAGAGACGCCGTTGCCCTGATCTTCATGCAGGCTTAGAGTCATGATAATGAGCAACAGGATGGGTTCAACAGGGGAGTGTGTGACAAATACTGGATGCATGTGCTGGAAAGTGTAAACACTCTTAACTGGATTCACCTGATTTGTGCCGGTTTATGCCTCAGTGTGCTGAGCTGGGTCAGATATTCAGCACCCAGGCTCATTATAAGACCTAATTCAATTGACCTGGAGATGTAAACACATGTGTATGTGGATATAAGAGGGCCAATTAGGAGTGCTGCGACACTGAACTGCAGTGATTTGTTGTACCGTGAGGATAATCGCCACAGAGCCTATAAAGTAATAGTGAGAAACTAAGGCAATAGCATATTTATGGAGCTACATGTCGGAGAGGAAGACAAAAAGAGAGAGAAAGCGAGGGGGGTCAGTACAGGCCCAGCTAGTGTCCCATGCTTACTTGGGTGTAATGACCCATCAATGGTGACATCTTGTTTCATCAACTTCTGCTTCCCTTCACTTGTCTGTCTGGGCCTGGTCTCTCCCTTTCTCCTGCCCTTCTCCCCTCCTGCCTCCTGAAATCCATCTTCCTCTCTCATGTTTTCCATGTCCGTGTAACTGCCTGTGTGCCTCTGCTAGATGTAAAGGATAACCCTGAACCATGTACTAGAGGACATCCAGATTCAAAGCATGTGATTTTTTTTTCATACAGTATCATGTTAGGGCTGAGTGTAATGCTAAAAATCAATATCACATGTACTGTACTATATATATATGTATATATATATATATATATATATATATATATATATATAAATACACACACACACACACACACATATATATATATCTACTATGTACTATATAATGTATATCCCAAATATTGAAAATATCTGTGCACAGTTACATCTACATTTACATTTTTTCAGTGCTTACATGAGGCAAAACTTAGATAACTCATTTTTTTATTTTTTTATTTTTTTTTATTACAGTTTGCCTGGAGTCATTAATTTGGACGACAGAATTACATTACATTGTGATCCTACCCACGATATAATTCCATTTAAAGTAGATATACAATAATATTTAACTAAGAGCTGGAACAGTTAGTTGATTAATTGATTACTCAATTGGCAGAAAATTAATCAGCAACAATTTTGATAATTCAATTATCGTTTGTGTCATTTTTTTAAGCAAAAATGCCAAAAAAAAGAGAAGAAAATCTCTTCTGCCAGCTTCTCATATGTGAGTATTTGCTGGTTTCTTAGTCTTCTGTGACAGTAAAGTTTTGGACTATCAGACAAAACAAGCAATTTGAAGATGTCACCTTGAACTCACTTGGAAATTGTAATGGACTGTGACAAAGCAATTAATCAGTTAAGAAAATAACTGTTAATTGCAGCCATGATTGAATTATTGCAAGCCCTATGTCCCGCCTCCATCAATTGTTTATCCTCCATCTTTTTTCACGCTTAGCATTTAAATACTTTGTATGCTGTTGTTTAACGCCCAGCAAGTTTATTTTCAAAAGTGAGAAAAAAGAAAGAAAAAAATACATCAAATATGACAATTGTATTTTAGGGAGTAGAGTAAACAGAGATGGAAGTGGTGTGAACCAAAAATGCCGCAACAGCATAAACTGCATTCTAATGTTCTCTGTCAGAAGTGTTGTGTGTGTGTGTGTGTGCGTGTGTGTGCGTGTGTGTGCGTGTGCGTGCATGTGTGTCTGTGAAGAGGCAGGGGGCCCAGCTGACGAGGCCTCTCACTGGGACACTGGCAGGCCTAACTCGCCGCAGGCCCAGCTCTCAGCTCTACCTCTGACAGGCTTCATACTTATTGCTCAATGACATTCGATGTTTTCCTTCAGTTTGCTGTAAGATTGATTTCCCAGATATGTTTGAAATATCTCCAGAGCCCTAGAGCAGGGTGACTGGCACAGTGGCACCGAGAAAGAGAGAGAGAGAGAGAAAGAAAGAGGTGGTGCAGAGGAGGAGATGGTGTGTACGGGGCAAAGGAAAAGAAGTAAATACGAAAAGCAAAAGCAGACTTCAAAATCAACAGATGAGCTGTCTGTTACCTGCAGAATACTTGCTGCCTGCACTGTCTAGAGCAGTAGACTACTGCATTTAGGGATTCAACTATGATTTTCATTATTGATGGCTCTTAATTTTTGTTTTTTTATTAATCATTTAATCATTTAGTTTATAAAATGTCAGAATTCCAATTCCAGAGCCCAAGTTAAGGGTGCACTATGAAGTTTTCTTGTAAACAAACAAAAGTTATGTTTACACTTTTTATACATGTTTGTCACATCCTTGAGATCAAACAAATGCTTTGAATGCATTTCCTTCCTCATAAAACATCCTGATTTGTTTGATTTGTTTGATTTATTTACCTCCATTCTTACTAGTTAGCAGTTTTCTTTACTGCCTTTGTTGGCGCATTACTACACGTCTTTGCATATTACCACCACCGACTGTCTTGTAGCAAAAAATGTGATACAGACAGCAAGACTGTGTATCGTGTCGCAAGCAGGCTCACACAAATGCATGTGCGTTCTCATACGTGTGCACAGTACCAGGAAAAAAAATAGTGGTCAGAAACTTTATGGGGTACCTTTTAACATTTCCAAATTTCTTGTTTCGTCCAACCAACAGTCTAAAAACCAAAGATTTTTATATTCATATAACAGTTTCACAGCAAATCCTCACATTTGAGAGGCTAAAATTGAAACTTCATAATTTTGATTGATAAATGGTTTAAAAGACTAATTGATTAGAAAAATTGTTGTTTTCTGTTGCTCAATAAATCAGTTAATTGACTAATCGTTTCAGCTGTATTTGTGTTTCTGGCTTATGTCGAATTTCCAGTTCTCAGATTTGCCCTGCTCTACACTCGTGAGGACAGCCAGTTCAAAAATAAATTGGGACATATCGATGCATGACCCAGAGAGGCCTGACAGTCCCTTTGGCGTGACTCCTGTTGTGGCATCAAGTTCATCTCTCTCTCCTGAGGTGTTTATCATGATTGGATAGGGCCTCATGATGAAATTTTCCCCTTTGTTAAATGCATCCTCGGTGCATATTACATTATGTCATGTCTCGTCACTGAGCATTTGAGCACATTTACTGCTTTGTTTTCTTGGGAGCGGGGAGGGACTGGGGGGGGGGCACAGATCTACTGTTTTAAACTCTTTAATGCAATTTAACAATGCCACATATTCTTTTCACGTTTCATTGGAGTCCTTTACGTGTGAAATTGCAAAGGCTTGCCTAGCCTGAGCGACACGGCACAGCAGAGGCAGGGTCACACCGAAGCGCCAGATGTGGGAGGGAGAGCGAAATTAATTGCTACACATTGTTCAGTGGGTGTGTGCGCACCTTCAGTGAATTAACCGCTCTCAGGGTGTGACTGTTTGAATAACGGGAATTAGGTATGAGGCCTCTCACTCACAGCTGAAGCCAACTGCAGGCATTGCATCCAATTAGCTTATCTGGCCCCAAATTCACATGCTTAACTTGTCGTTTGTTAGTGCATGAAGAAGGAAAACACATTCGGGAACAACACATCGCACTGTATATAGTTGTTGTTCTCTGGTTTTCTGTGCAGTTCTCACACATAGAATACACCTCTCTAAAACTCATATTTTAAAATCTATTTTCACGTCTTTCAAGACAAGAGACCATGTCATTTAAGGGTATTTTAATATTACAGATATTTTAGGAATCATTAAGGGCCAGCCACTTAATTCACGTGACATATTCAGATAGACAGTTTTAATAGTGATGACCTGAAAGCTATGCATTAGGTGAAAATGGCAAACCAATTAGAGAGACCATCACTGTGAGCCCATTATGTGAATCTTAATGTTGTCTGCTCAGTCTTGTATTGCTTTCAGATTAGACTTCACAGTGTGGCTGAGAGTAGAGGTAATGCACATTAATGACAGTTGGATGGCAGACATCAGGAGCATATGGTGCTCTCCTATGGCCATTACCAAGTTCATACCATCCCTTCACCCATATGGAAGATGACAAAAAAATCAAACCCATTTTAAGACAGAATTCCTCCTATGATGATGTACAAATAATACAACTTTTTTTTTTAATCACATTTGATCTCATTTAGTTTTAATGTAGCTGTATTGTACAACATGATTGTATGACAACTGTTTTCATTGCATTCCACACCATTACCTAAAGACCTACAGTATCAGGGTGCCAGTACATCATCATATCCCTCTGAGGTCTACAATTACCATCTAAGCAGCTCACACTGACCCTAACCCACACTGCCAGCATCATCTGTATCAGAAAAACTAGCAGTGGCATGCCCACCCTAATCGTGACCCTGGCGTAGTCTCCGGTGTGGAGAGCTTCTTGTAGCCCAGCCCAGCACAATAGCGCACCTCTTCCCTCCACCTGCCCCCTCCTGTCTCTCTATTTTCCTGGGCAATAGGGGGGGTGGGGGTGGGTGGCTTGATGGAGAGATGGTGGTGGGGGGGCACTCTGCTTCCCCTGGGGCTGCCTGCTGGAGCGAGGTGACCCAGCTTGTCGCTCGGTGACCTGTGAGAGGGACATTATGAAGTGTGAGTGGCTGTCACCCTAAATGCTTGTGACAGCACGGCTCCCGGCACAGCTGTGCCAGCCTGCCCCAGCCAGAGACCCAGGGCCCATGGAGAAGGGGGTGGGAGAGAGGCCGCTTTGGAGAAGGCGCGGGCTAGGGTGGGGTGTTCAGAGAGTGTCTGCGGTGGGGCAGGAGGGTTGGAGTAGAAGGAGAAAGGAGGTGAGGGTGTTTTGGGCCTTTGCTCTTACTGGTGTAATGACTTCTCCATTGATTCCGGTGCTTAAGGGACGGCCCTGCAGCTCCACAATGTCAAAGCCAGCACTGTCAGGCTGTGAGCTGCAGGACAACATGGGGATGTGACGGTAGAGGTGTAAGCGACCAGCTGTTATCCTTTAAGCCAGCAGGGTTACATACATGTACTTTATTTGGCATCTATATGTTGTGCCAAAAATAACTTTCTAACTTGTCTTTCGTCTTTTTAACTTGCCTTGTTGTCAGTTTCCCTTCCCAGTCAGGAGTGTTTCTTCCTCATCAATATATTATATTCAGAAAAGTTTTGGTCCCATTGACTTTCCTCAGGTCTGCATAGAAAGCATATGGCACAAGATACACTCTTCATCTTAATGCCAGATCAGGGTCATTAAGCTACACTCCCTCCTGTTCAGTTTCTTTTTCCATCCTTCTTTGATGGTTCATTGCAAACTTAACCACCTCTTCTTCCATTTTTAATTTCAGTTCATTACTTGACCCTTGAAAACATCCCTTATGGATGTGGGATGACGTTTTTGTGGCTGTTATTGAAGGAGTTTGGCAATGGAACTATCAAAAAGTAAAATCCACCTTAGGGTCAAGCCAAGTTTAAGACTTTTTAAAATTTTTTATTTGACCTGCCCAATAAGACAGGGAAAACATAGGGAAATCTATATTCTGTAGAGGACACAAGACGCAAAAAAGGAATTTTGAAATAGTTTAGAAAAGAGACATTCCCTTTAACTCAGGCCAGCTCACGCAAAACCTTCCGTTAACCAAAGTTCTTATCTAAATGTAATAAATATGAAAATGATGAAATCAGTGTGAGCTGTTGTCTTGTGATAGAGGAGTATAACATTCATGTAATTCTGAGTGATTTGCTCATTTCACAAAATTGTGTGTGGCTGTATTGGATAGGTTTTCAGTGTGTGCTTCTAGGCAAACATTGGCTGCGGGGAACCACACATGATTGGAGTCAGGCAGACTACACTGACTTTAAAAGACGTGCTGTTAAGAAGATTAATGAAATATTTATGTATTGCATTGGCTGAGCTATCAGGGACTAAAAAAAAAAGGGTATGAAGGGCACATCATCCTGGAAGTGGTTCATGCTTGTGTGTTTGTTCAACTTTTTTGCTAAACCGATGGAGCTGTACTTGCTTCCTTATAATTTATGATGTAAAATTGTCTTTTGGATAAGTGATTAGTAGATTATTGAAAAAATAATCCATTGATGCAATAAATTGAAAAGGAAAATAATTAAAGATTAGTTTAAATAAGTATGTTAGAATGCCTCGGAGAAGCAGTGTGTGCCTCTCTCTGTGTGAAAAAGTCACACAGCCCAGCATCATCACTGACATTGTACATTGCGACAACCCTACTTCCTGGTGGAAGAGCACACACTGTGATTTCCTTGAGCAGGTCTCTAATTCCCTAATCACTGTACATTGCAAAAAGTGTTCTTTACACATGGATGAGCAAACCAAGAAACACAGAGCCTGACTCCTCTAGAGGTGTTCCCAGGCACTAAATGAGCTCATGTGTCTTACTTGTGTCTCTTTCTTTTTTTTTATAATTTGAAAATGAATGGCGCAAAAGGATGCATAATTCCTTTATAGTCCTTTCCAAATAGTAGTTTGCCTCAGCTGTTACAACTCCTCATTTGTCCCACCTCGCTGCGGGCTCCAAGGAGGTGACAGATATGCAAACAGAAGAGGTGACGTGAAATTGGCCTAATTGAATAATAGAACTGGAATAAACCTGTTAAAGGGAGCGAATTATTTTCCCACAAGACATCTTTAGCAGAGCTCACGCTCATGTACCCAGCCTGACAGTCTAACTACCAGACTGCCAATCCATGTACAGCAGGATTGGACAAGCAGGAGTATCCATTACAGGTTTTGATGACAAGTTTGACTCCAATTAAATAAACAAAAATTACAAAACCAAATGGTGCTCTCTCATCGTGGTTTTAATATTCATGTTTGTGTCATGTTGGCTGTTTGTAGCAGCAATGGCTAATCTACTCATCTACACTTTCTTTTTATTTACACTATTTTATGCATCCAGCGATCCTGTATGTATCCTGTGTGTGTGTGTGTGTGTGTGTTTGGCACACAGCAGGTCTACAATGCTTGTATGTACAGTCGTTACACATGACAGAACTTTAAATTAAATTAGCTCATTTGGCAGCTAATTGGTAGAGATGTTTTGCCTTCTAGAGAGTAAACTGAACATGGATTTTTGCTGATGAAAATTGTCAGTATGTGCAAGATGATTGCTGAAGCAAGTTCTTCACAAAAGTAAAGCTGATTTTTCTGAGATGCAGCGCAATTTTCAGCAGTTTAAACTGTAACTGATACAGTGTCGGGAGAGCACCTGAGAAGTAACAAGTAAAGCCATAAATGTTTTAAATTACCTCAGCTGGGATAACTAAGCATGTACTTGTTACATTTGTAATTCCTCAGTAATTCACTCTCCTTATCACATTTGCAGTGCAGTAAATTTACAGTAAATCTTCTTAGGATGTAAAAGGAGGGGTTATCAATTAAAATATAGGTGCATTGTAAATGTAGGTAAAGACTTGGGGCTGTCTTGCAGGTGCAGCCCTCCATTTCTGAGAGATTTTTTTCTATTTTCGCTTTCACACCATCTTTCTGTTCTTTGCTTTCAATAACTTTCCTCTCCCAGTATGTTTGCATCCCTGCTCTGTATCTAAACCTTGCCACTTTACTCCACACACCTCTCTCTCCCTCTCCCTCTCTGTATCCCTCTGTCACGGCTGACCTGCGTCCTCTCTCTGCAGGGCCTCTCCTGGTAGCGCCCAGCTGGCGCACTTGCGAATCGGCTGGGCAGAGGCAGGAGGCAGTGCCAGCTCTACTGGTGCAGAAAGGGGCACACCAGGCAGACAGGCCCAGTGTCAGCAGCAGCAGCATGCTATCCCCCCGGCTGCCACATTCACAACACACACATATGCCTGCATATATATTGCTGCAACCCAAACGCATGCACACCAGCATCAGCAGACCAATGCCAAATAGGTTTGGTCCGACTGGGACCTAGTTAACTGGGACAAAACATTTGTTTACACACTAGACCAGTGCAAACAGGCACACAGACACATTGAGTCACACACATTCACATGGCAGGAGATGTGGAAGCAGTGCCATATTCACATAAAGAGAAGCATAGCTATTCTTTGAGACTCCTAAGTGATTAGTTTGACAATCCTGATGTCAGCCGGGGGCCTGCTGTCCCCTGAAGGAGTCTGAGCTGCACGAAGCATGTAATAGAGCACATATTGAACGGCACGCATGTTATTGGCTTGTATTTGTCCTCAGGGTCGACACTTGAAGCTCCTTGTAATTAAGAAGATGGAGACTGGGCCTCCCGCCTGTAGTTACGCCTTCACGTCTTCAGCTCTGAGTGTTTCTGTCCGTTCTCTGCCTGCCGATTCAACTTGACCTTCCTTTAGCAGTAACTTTATTAATCCAAGTAAAACCCTGCTGCCCTGAGATCAGACTTACAGTAATTAAAATCAGCAGGGAGAGGAAAGAGCATGTTGCACCTCGACTTACATCATTTTAAAACTGGTGAGCTCAGGTGGCTTGAATTGAAATGTCAAGAAAAATACAAAATAATGCAACAATAGTGTGATATATATATGTGGCATGAATTTCAATATCATCCATAGTGTGACTTATTCTAACTCAGACATTCATTTGGGAATTGTCTGTCTCTGCATAGAAAAAGGCACTCGCTGATTTGCATACTGTTTGATTATCAGGGTCTTGAGTATTCAGCCAAACTTCCTTATTTGTGTTTGTGCCTCTGTGTGTGTGTGTGTGTGTGTGTTCTGACCTCTTTCACACAGAGAGACCCCCAATTGTGCTCCAGCAGCCAGCCGAGCTCAGTGAAGCAGAGCCTATATGCTCACTGGCATTTCACACACCCAAACGCGCGCATGTAAACACACATGAATATCATTTATCCAGCTGGGGTCCCATGCGACACACAGACACACACACACACAGATGTGCACGGACATCGGCTTGGATATGGAAATAATGGTTGGGGTCTTATCCCCTAATGTACGCCTTACATAGCACCTCACTGCAGCAGAAAACCCCTCAGCCATACCTCCCCCTCTGTTATCAGTCCAACTCTTGCTTGACTCTGCAGGTCAGCCCACCCTTTGCCGTCCCCGGGATTTGAGGCAGACTTCCGCCTTAAAAGTTGTACACCACTACCTTTGATAATCAAGATAGAAACTAATTGAGCTCACCCATGCAGAAGATGCTCTCGCCTTTTTCGCGCACACACACTTTTTGAGGAGATGGGGGCCTATACTGTTTCAGCTCATCCAACTGTGAGATTCTCCTTTCCCCTTTCCAGTCCTGCCATCATCTCACTAATGGTGTTTCTATCTCTTCTCCATAGGAGGTAAATGAAGCTTTTAAGTAGGGTGGAGGGAAGGGGGACCACTGAAAAGATTAATTGACTTTCTGCAGAGCTTCACTTATCCTCCACTGGCACCTTTGACTTGTGAGTGTATTTGTGTTTGGATTACATGATTATATCACCATTATTGCGGCACTTTGTGGTTTGCTCAAAACTGTGTCAGGAAATATCAAACTGTGTCCCATCAACCATTTCATCCACAGTGGCCGCTTGGTACCTTCATGCAATTAACGCGAATCTTGGTGGTATTTTTGGTAAAAGATTTTGTGATTATAAATTAATAATGTAATAAAGATAATTCTGAACTCATCGTGCACATAAAGAAAACATCTTAATCACTTAAAAAAAAGGAGCAACTAAATAAAACACATAGAGATTGAGAAAGACATTCACCAATACTGTATGTGTCACACAGAAAGACAATGTTTGTGACCTGTGTGCTGATGTGTGGTCATGCTCATGTTAGAACTGGGTACCTGGTAGTTAAAAAAACTTACAGAATAGATTATTTTTAAGTTTACCCTCTTATTCCCTAACATAACATTCACACAAAACAAGTATAGTCTTGGACTAGACTAACTTTAGTATGTAGAGTCTCCATTGAAAGTTCAGTCTAATTCAGGAAAATGCTTTCTTTGATTTGTCTGCATGTGTGTGTGTACAGTGTGATAGTAGGTAGCAGAATATATAACATATAGAATAACCTTCTGCATGTGTCAAAATGTCTTATTCTGATCACTCAACATCCTCTAGTTACATGTGTACACAAGTTTTCCTCATGGTCATGTTTTTTCATACACAATCCTCTTGTAGAGCAAATCGCCCTCTGGCCTAACACATAGTAAAAGAGTGTGTGTGTATGTGTGTCTCTCTCTTCTTTCTCAGACACACGCATACACACATACGCATGATGGACAATCATATACAGTCGTATCTTGTAGAGACTAAAGTAAGTTTGACTTTGACTCAGAACACTGGTATGTTGAGAAAGAAGAGCCAAATGTGTGAATGTACAAAGAGTTCGCTCCCCACCCCCATCTCCCCGCTGTAAAACTCCACCACCCACAGCTGCACACACTTCTCCTGTCACGGTGATAATCTCTTTGTCAGGAGCCGTCTGTTAGAGATTTGTCCGTCTGATTCGGTGAACGTCCGAGTGGCAGGTCTAGCTGTAGTGCCACGGGGTGTCAGTGGGTCTGTGTGTGTGTGTCTGTGTGTGTGTGTGTGTGCACACCCAGCGCCATAGGTGGTGGGATCTCCGTCCCTGTCAGAGTGTGTATGTCGCTTGTCTTCAGAACTCTGTTTTGTGACGGAGGAGGAAGGTTGAGCAGAGGAGGAACAGATACAGATAGACACAAGGGAGTGTTTGCATTTCACATTTAAAAGCCAATTCTGTGTCATCTGCTGTTATTTGCATCCATCTTTATCTTTCCTTAATTTGTAGCCAATATGACTGGAGATACATCAGCGCTCTGTGTCATCCACAGCTAAATGTGAAATATTAAGAAGGTTTCATCCCCATCAGAGAAAATGTTGAATTGGAAATGGCCTTCCACTAGATGGCTCTGCTTTCTACACAGAACTATGTCTGATAATAATGTGATGCATCTTCAAAAAAGGTTATTTTAAATATGACATGACATCCAACTATTTCAGGGAAAAGAAAAAACACTGATCAAGTACTGATAAAAGTCCAGTAATATTGTTTTCAGCAGTAGTCAAGTGATAATCAATATTTTCATTTCTCATCATGTGCAAATGATGTAAAATCAGAGTGTTTTGTAGTGCTCTCAAAATGACGTGAAGCATGTCATCTTTGTAATTACCTCCAGGACAATGTTTTCTTTTACCTACTGTGATATTTAGTACCCTTTCTCCTGTGTTGGTCACACTTGGTCCTGAATTGTCTACAATATTCTACATATTCTACTCTACAGTGAGGACAGTATGACTGTCTCTCCTGCAGTATTTCAAAAAAATTGAAATGTGATGAGGCTTGCTAATTGTGGAGTAGACATGTGTACTCCATGTAGAAGTTCTTGCACTTCGGGTCAGCTAATCACTGGGGTAGCTGCCTACATGGCCTACAGATTGCTGCCAAACATTTCTCCACTTGTTCTGATGGTGTTTGGTCTTTTGGATATTGAGCAGCACTTTCACTTGCTCTGCAGAAGAAAACCTTCCATAGGCTGTAAATCTAAATGTCTTTTCACTTTCTTCCCTTTGCAGGGAGGTCAAGTCCTGCTACAAAACAGCACTTCCAGAGTGGGTAATTATTCAGTAGCTTGCTCAAGGACACTTTGGTCTTGTAAGGACCTGAACATTGGCTGTCTGGTTAAAGGATGACCAGGTGCAAACCAGGTTTCCCACTCATTATTTTAATAAATTTCACTTCTATGTGCTCACTTTTAAGGAACACTAAAGACCAAAATCTGACACTAGAAACATTTGATTGTATCTCAAAGTAAGGTTAAATGATTTTTTGAAGCTGTGGAGATATAAAATATAAATGACCTTATACTTGACTATACTTTTAGTTGTAATAAGATGAGAAAATTCCATTTTGAAGTTCTCTCTCTTTATGAAAGATAATATAAATTCTGACAAAGCCGTAATTGTCGGGTTGAGTTATTGTTTCTCAAAGCTCTTTTTCTTGCTTTTGCCTTTCATCTCTCCCCTCCCGACACCTTCTCCTTCCTCTATCTGTTGTTTGGTCTCCTCTTGTCACTCCACTGCAATCATCCTCGCAGGGGGGCTTGTCATCCGTATCTACTCATATCCTACAATCCCTTTTGCTCTGAGCACTACTGCACTTAAATGTCAGGGCTGATGAGCCTGCCACACCCACCTGACACATCAGCTCAGCGCCTGCTAAAAGCTTTTATGGAACAGAGTGTGAGCCTGGTGGTTGATATAAATTAAAGCGTCCTTTTCTTCTTCTTTTTTTAGGGATTATGGCTCTAAAGGGACAACTTCTGGCAAGAAATGGAAAGAGAGAGAGAGAGAGAAAGAGAGAGCATAGGCTATGATTGGTTGCCATCTAGTGGCTTTGACAAGCAATTGCTGCCAACTTATGATGGATAGAAAGATAAAGCGACTTACTGCGTAAAACTATATTACATTTCACACTAATCAAAGCAAATGATACAAATTTCCTTTCATAGTTATTAGCCATCTTCTTGTATTGATTTTAATGCATACAATTTGATCAAATTTTCAAATGGAAAACTGTTTACTTTGAAAAAATTGAATACCTAAAAGAAACTAATTGTTACTATTTTGTGGTGAGTTGAGTCAGAGCAAATCTGGGAAGCTACAAGTATTTCATAGTATTTCAAAGTATTTTAGTATTGCAGGTAAACCTTCTTCGTGGACTGCCAACCCTGGAACCCTGCGTATTGAATATAAAACTGCATTGACGTGACAACTACACAGACTGTACTGATCGCAGTGACCTCTACATGACACCTTTCATACATTTTTCTATAATGTGATGGGAGGGTGGTGAAATTTTTGAAACTTTTCACATTTATTTGAAACACGAGGGCTTTATATTGCAGTATTTAATCTTCTTGTACAAAACAGTATTTTAAAGATCGATTAGTTTCTTATACGTAAATGCATTTTAGTGTTTAGTGTCTTTGACTATTGCCAGGAGACATAATGTAGAATATTTCACTGTACTAATACATATTTTTGACAGACAACATTTTGACACATCACTGTAGGAAACTCACAGGTGTAAATAAAAAAATTAAAGATGACTGGATTCCATTTAGCTGCTTCAGTTTCAGGGCTTACTGTCACACTGCCATGGCTTACTGGGACACTTAAGATACAACAGAGCCATTGTTAATGTTATTAGTAACACCTGTGCTTTCCCCACTATGACAAGTCAAAATGTCTGCTGTGAAAAGGCCTGTTGTTATCTAGGAATGTAAGTTTCTGGGATACACTTTGTTAATCTCTAGGTAAGAAGTTCAGGTAAATGCTTAAAATACATTCACACATTCTGGTGCATAAATATGATTAAAAAAAACCCCCACCACACTAATTTCATTGCCGTTTCCGTTCTTTTCCTTTATTTGTAAAACTTTGGCATATTAGCCAATAATTTCAGTGATTGGCCAGGTATAGACAGTATGTACACTCTGAGCAATGGATGCACAACACAATATAGTATGTACAGTCTCGATATATCTGCAAACACAATATATACAGTCTTACTGCTTGCCGATAGTTGTACAGCACTCTATATATATACAGTCTAACCTCTTTACTGGTGGTTTTGCACGACAGTATGTACAATGTAAATTAGTAAACAATATTTACAGCTTTACCTCGAACTTATGGTTGTACAACACAATATCTACAACCTTATCTGCATACTCTTAGTTGCATCAGTCCCATCTCCACCTCTTACAGTTGTGCGATGCATCACAACACATACAGTATGTGTATCTGCAAACATAATATGTACAGAATTACTGTATCTCTGCTACAGTGCTTATTGGTTACACATCACAATATGTTTCGTTTTACCTCTGACCGGCAAGTATGTGCATTAATTGTAATCTACATCCCTACTGGTAAACTGTACAACACAAAAGTGTGCTACTCGTATCTGCGAAACACCCTGTTCAGTCTTACCTCGTATTTGTGATTGTACAACTTATTAGATACAATCAGGGCAGCAGCAATAGACAGTATGTACAATCCTCTGACACAGTGGTTCCCAAACATTTTGGCTTTCAGACACTAATAGCAAACAGAAGCCTACTGGCAGCAACTTGACACACTCGAGCACACACAGAAAGATGAGCGATCACACTGAATGCCGAGTTAATAATACAAAGTAGTACAGGCTGCAGAGTTTTGCTATGAGTGTGACATTTACCACATGATGCTCTCTGGGTTTTCCTGCCTCTATGACTACTCTTAAGCCAAATAACGTTTTGAATACGACAAACTACGTTCAACATAAATGCCTTCATAGCTCACTGTTCCATCTGAAGTGCAGTAGTGACACCTTTCACAATAAATGTTACAAGAGTCAAAGGCTGCCTTTATGGAAGACAGCAGTGATACGTACAGTAAAATCATGAAGCATATTATGAACAATAGGACTTCAATGGCATCGTTAACTTAAGTAATAATTCCCTTTGGTAGGATATTTACATTTTTAACATGCATAACTCCGTAGAACCCAGAAGATTGATTGGAGGAAATATATTATAATCTGAACGCCAGCGCCTCACTCAAATAGATGTTACTCTAACGTATATCTAATGTTAGATATACGTTAGAGTAATGACTGTGGAAGACGTATTAATGTTTGGCTGTCCATGAACTCCTGGTGACACACATGTATGTGCAAAATAGGAAAACTAAAGTAAACTGATTACTTGGCATGTTGTTTGTGGCACTGAATACTGCTTTTTCTGATTTTGGTGACCACTTTCAGCTGCTGGAGCTGCTATAGATATACATCAAGGCAGGTAACAATTTGTCTGTGTATATTACACTACCGCTCAAGTTGTGTTCCGACATGTACGACTGAAAAGAAGTAAGTGTTCATGTGTTCGCTTTGAATATCAGCTACAGATCAGTCCAATTCCTTGCAATCTGCAAATGAGAAATGTTGAGAATCAAATTTAGATGAATGTTTTTTTCAGCCAATCGAAATCAAGGGCAGCTTTCAAACTAAGCTTGTAATGCCCAAAATGTAAAAATGTACACACTGAATTGAGTGAACTAAAGCTAATCCTGTTGCCAGTGCTAGTGGACTGCTTTATTGTTATAGTTAATTAGGCTTAGTCCCTTTGGGATATGATTTTTTTTAATCTGCTACATTCAGTTATAGGCCTACAAGCACTTTGTAACAAGGTTTGTGCTTTTCAAACAGACTACATCTTCTTTAATTATGTGGGTCTATGTTTGATTTCTTTTGAGTTTCATTGAGATTGTTGAGGCTACTCCTTTTCTTTAATGTCTGAATTAACTTTGGGACTCCCCAGTTTCTTCATTCCTCGCCGCTGAGCCAGGCTGGAGGACTGAACAGGCTCCAGGACTGGAGCAGGAGCGCAGCGCCTCAGAGCAGAGTAGGTGGCAGACAGTGCCCCCTGGTGGAATACAAGGAGACTCTATTATATCATAATAATACTGGTCTAATCTGTCCAACAACTAAAGAAGAGGCAGACAGTGCCACCTGATGGACAGACAGAGAAACACATAGCAGTGTTTTGCATAGTAGTACATTTTACTGACATGAACTCTGTTTTGAACCCAAATACATCCTAACAACAGTTTAAAAGCTCAGTCATTCAGGGCAGTAGAAATGCTGACACATACAAACAAAAAATCTTCATTTTGCCAGCTGAAATGCCAACTGTTACAATTAGGATGTGACATGAATACACACAAAAACACTGAAGGTCTGAGAATAACAAATATTTGGTCTGGTATCCCGATGATATTTACTGTATACACACATGCACACAGGTCTGACCTTGACAGTGAGTGCGTCTTGTCTGGTGAGAGCTCTGTCAGAGAGCTGGTCTCTGTCTACAATCCAGGGGTGACGAAGAACCTAAAAGGCATAAAAGCAAAAATTATTTCCCAATGTAATTTTCAAAAACTGCTCCAAATGGTGACGTACAAACAACACAGCAAGCTAACATGCAGTATATACTGTATAATAACCTGACTTCAACTCAAAGATTAAGAGAACATGTGTACATGTGGGATAAGGAAAATGTGTGTGTCAAATGATTTCCTCTACTGTTAAATATATTTATAACAATATCTAATCTGTAATATATTTTTCAGTTTTTCAGTTTCATTTTCCAGTCAATAGAGTGTAAATGGTTATATTATGGATGAAAGATACCTGGGGGGCAGTCAGGCGTTGATGAGGGTCCACATGGAGCATCTTAATCACAATGTCCTGTTAAACATATGGTAGGTGGTATAAGTATATTTATTTACACACCATGATGTCAGCAACACAACCACTTAATGTGTATCACCCCCCCAAAAATGTTATAATTTAACCTTGGCAGCGTCTGATACCAGGTCCCAGTTCCCTCCTGTGATAATGAATTTCCCGCTGCCAATTTGAGCCAGAATTTCCTCTGCTGAGTCCTCAGCGCTGCTGGCGAATGGACTGAAACTGGCCGATAAAAATTAAAATTTACAGAGAGCAATTCAAAGGTTGGGTGAATTACAATAACAGAGAATGAGTCAGACCATAGAGAGCCTTCTAAAATCTACAACTGGCGCGAGAAACCGCTTGATAAATTAAAACCTCTGACATTATAAAATCTAGAGACAATAAAACCCACTGTAGAGGGGATAAAAAGCAATAAGCTTTGATTTGACATGGGTAAAATACATCATCTCTTAGTGCCTTCACTATTTCACCAGGGGAGTTAATTTAGAATACATCCTGGGTATAGCAGCAGGGGAGTGTTTGCAGAAAATGGCTACATTACATACAGTTCACACAGTCTGTCAGTGTTTATGTAGTTTTAAACTGACCCAGCTATCATGGTGTAAAGCAGGATCCCCAGGCTCCAGATGTCACAGGCTGCATCATAACCCTGCTTCCTCAGAACCTGCACACACACACACACACAGCAGTCATTTCAGTAGAGTGCGTGGTGGGATTAGTTTCTGTTATTCATTATTTTTAAATGTATTTTTGATAGCCGTTTCCTAATTTGCGTAAGTGTTGGTGAGACATTAGAGACTTCTTATTATGATTACTGGTATACAGTACCTCGGGAGCCATGAACGTAGCTGTGTAACAGGGGGTCATCAATAAGCCATTCTCAGCCCTGAGCTGTTTGGCAACCCCAAAATCACATATCCTGATGCATTCTGGGAGTCCACTGTCATCAGAATAGCGGATGTTACTGGGCTTCAGGTCTCGATGCACGACCTGAAAAGGGAAAGGACACACACGGACAAAACGCACACATGATTAGCGAGTTTTTTCACAAAATAGCATAAACGTTACTACAACCACTGGGCTTTTTTGCAGCTGACTCAGTGTTCCATCTCTCGCTCTTTTTTTAAAAAAGTTACACATCTCGTTACACAAAAAAAAAATCAAAGTTTGCTCAAACTGCTACTGAATCTTTAAAACCAAACAGGCATACAGTATTTTGCAAGTGTAAAAATTCAAGTACAATGACATCAAGAAATCTTGTGTGAAGGGTTTCAACACCTTCTGTCCCTCCATCTTACCCCCTGTGAGTGTAAATATTCCACAGTCTTGGTCAGTGTACAGATGATGTCTGACGCGTCTCTCTCTGTAAAATTTGGCACCGTCAGAGCTCTGTCCAGCAGCTCGTCTCCTCTCAGTAAATCCTGAACCAGGAACACACATTGGCCGTCGTCAAACACCTAATGATAAAAGCACACACACACACACAAGATAATGACACACACACACGTGTTTTATTAAAAACTGTTATAAAGATGCTAAGGAAGTTCTGCTTTTCATTTGAAAATGGAAAATGGAAAAAAAACCCAAAAAAACACTGTGGCACCATGTATGGGGGTTGGGTGTGTTACACTTACATCCTTCAGGGTAATAATATTTGAATGCTGTCCATATCTCAGCAGAATCTCAATCTCTTCTGATGGATCTTTCCTCGCTCTCTCAATAATCTGACACAAAAACAGGAAAAACACGGGATATGTTGTGAAAGACACAAAATTGTAACTTTACTCTAAATAGACATAATCAGGATGCACAAAGCATGTTGTTTGGGTGCAACTACAATGCATCACTAACCCACCTTATGCATATGCACTTACTACATTTTGTTGGTTGGCTTTGGAGGTGTGTTAGAGGTCAGACTGTGAATGCTATGACACCAACTGTAATTGCTTTTTATGTATGTTCAAAAACACTTTGCATACATTATAATATTAATATCAGAATGTTGTTGTATATCTAAATAAGTTCTAGTAAAGGTTTAGTGTCCACTACCTTCACTGAATACTCAACAGCAGTCACCCTGTGCAGGCATCTTCTGCAGACAGAAGTCGCTGTCTGTCCAACTTCCTCCTTAAGCTCATAAACATCACTGAAGGCCACGTCACCACGGAGATGCTGCAGGGAACACAAATAATCAGACAGACACACACTCTTCTATTATATTTCACGTATCTGTCACAGTCAAATGAGTCAGACTCATATATTAGGTGAGAGAATAATTGCTTCGTTCAGCAGTCAGTTCCTGTAGCTGACCGTGATTTATGAGGGTGATGTTGAGAAAGGTCAGCATGATTAAATAGCCAGTCTCTTAATTATTCAGTCTGTTTATCTGTCAGTTAACTCATAAAACAGTGATCAATTCAGTGATTTATTTAGATCGTTAATTTGTTATCCAATCAGTGTGCGAGTGTATCATTTAATTAAATATGGAGATAGGACATGAGCTGCTTCCTTAAAGACAAGTATACCTGTGCTATGGGGTTGATGTTGGTCACCTCCTGGCGGGAAGGCGCTACCGTAGCAACACTAGGCTCCTGACTTTGATTGGTTGCAACAAAGCTGAAACCACGAAACAACTGGTGAGTGTTTGCGCTGGGAGGGATGCCGGGAGAATCTGGATAGGCAAAGACACACAGGTACAAACAAATGTTCACAATGTTTTACGATGATTTCTAATAATTAAAACATTTTTTAAATGATACTAATATTTCTCATTAGGTCCAAATGCAACATCAGCTATAACAACCACCAGATACACTGCATTGTATCTACATTTCTTAATGGACTCGTCTTTTATTCATCTAAGCACACATGTGTTAATATATCAATACGTATACATGTGTGTAGTTCTGTATGTATGTTTTAGTTACCAGTGGGTGTTCTGGAGGTGAACTCGGGGTCAAAATGGAAAGTGTCTTCAGGTCTTCCAACTGTGGGTTTGAATGGAGGCCTCATTTCCTTCTTGTACAACTTCTGCAGAAAACAACAACAATGATCAATATCAGAAATCATCAGCAACAGCTGGTTTAACCACAAAATGACACATGATCTGGTGCAAATACAATATAATGTCATGCTTATAGTTAGCTAGTGATGCATGAGTGTTATATCAACAAAACTTTGCTCTCTTTCCATTAAATTGCTGTTTTCAATAGTTACAGGATCCAGTATGAACAATGACATATGGGTTGGGTTCCACTTTTGTCTCACATATCACACCAAACTAATCCTGTAGTGATGCAAGTTTTAATGTAAACATGTAGTGGCTCAGCAGTGACACATGACCTGATCTTTAAATTGAATGGGAAGGGCAAAGAATAGAGCAAATCAGAAGAGAGGAGATTAAAATAAAGAATGTGAATGTTCAAATTAGATTGGAAAATAATGTTTGGCCTCAACTCGTGGATGATGAAAAATCCTCATTAGTGATGAAAAGGGACACCTGTATGATGTATAATGTAATGTGATGCCAGGTGAAAACTCTTGTATGCCCATTAAATATAACAGTGCACAAAGTATACGCATACTGTTTTTTTATTTCCTTAGGTGTATTACTGAGTATGGCCTGCAGGTGTCATCATTGCAGTGTCAGTCGTTGCCTGCTGTTAACAGTCTGGCTGGGTTTCACATTAAATAACTGTGACAGAGGCCACCAGCGTGGGGAAAAAAAGATTTTTTAATCATGGTGAGACTGTTACCAGTAACACTCTTACTTGCTGTTTGATATGCAATTAACATTCTTTGTGACGCACGGCCGCTGACAAGGTGAGGATGCAGATTTTGTCAGTTTTGTCATGACAGAAACTCCTCAAAGATTAAGACATTAATGAAAGACTGGAGGATCACAGAGAAAAAGTCAAACAAGATTCTGATGAACAACAGAGGTCTTGCTCTGCCTGATACAGCACAGCGATTTAATTAGCATAGTGTGGCAGAGAACGTAAGCCTCTTATTGATAGCTTGTCACATCAAGCCAGGAACACCATCTGTAAATGGGAAAGGGGGGGTAGGTAGTAATGTAGCGAGGAGTAACAGTGAGAGCTGGTGGTGAGGGCAGAGATTAGTGGGCATGCAAAGCAGATAACAGTGGATTTTGTTAGAAATGAGAACGTCGCTACACACAACAGCGGATAAACAAGTGTCACGAGCGCTTTAAAAGATTTTGTTGTTCAATCAATAAAACAATGAATCAGTGATTAGTTTTGCTGAGATTTCTGGCCATATAACTGAATTTCTAGAGAACAAAACAAAACCTCTCTGTAACTCCAGTAAAGTCACAGTCAACAGTGTTGCTGGTGTGTACATCTAAGTTTGATAAAGCTACAAATGAGGGAGTTGGTCTTCCTCACTCCTTTAAGGCTTACAAACATTAAATCTGACCACTTAAATTGTCTTGCATTCTTGCTATGCTCGTTTTCTTCTTCTTAAATTTGTATAATGTAAAATATGATCTTGATTTTTACTAAAATAAGACGAAATAAGCAGAACAATAAATGCTAAACTTCTTCTATTGCATATTTTTCTGTCTCGGTTAACAAAACATTGCTTTCTGAGTCCAGTCCACAAACTGTGTCTGCGCAGGAGGGGCTTCTTCTTTAACCTGCATTTATTCAGGGAGGTTTCATTCTCATTTTCAGGAACAACCTGTTCACACTCACACGTCCTGTACTGTATAATGTAATTCTTGAAAGCATTGTCTGTGATAATGATTTTTTTCAGTAGTACATAAGTGCTACATAAGTGCTTTGCTTTTAACCCTTCCTCCTTAAGCTCATTGACATCTGCTCCTGTTAGGGTATACAGTAGAAGGCTTCTGCAGTATGAATGTTACTCGCATGTAACCCAGGGGCAGCAAGGACCCCTTTCAAGTTTACCAGAAACAAAATGGAGTTTCGGAGCACGATTCAGTGATGTTTGACAGGCTACTTAAATAGAAGCTTTGGGCAAGAGTGCTCACAGTTGAGAGAAGGAGTGGATGTCAAGGTTAGATTATGATAGCACAGGTAATGTCTGCAGCCAGAACATTTGCGCATGAGCAAACATTCTGTGAGAAAGGCTATTATAGATAAGAGGATTAATTACAATAAAGCTGGGCAAAACAGGCAGAAAGGGAAGTTGGGGATTTTGCCACTAAGCAAAATCTCATAAAAAAAAAGGATGTTTAATGATTCATGATTGTGGGCAACTCTTGAGGAAGTGGGTGAACAGCTGCAGGGTTTCGATAACTGGATACGACAACTATAGTCACCACAGTGTGATTCAGATGTGCTGTTCTTAGAGTAAATGTTTGTTAAATAAATAAATGTAACCCAGGCCACTAATCTCAAAAGTGCAACTTCAGGGAAACCAGCATGTCACATGATAAGGAAAAAACTGTTGTATTTTATGAGAAATGTCTTTGGAAAAAAAGATTTCTCGCTAACACCCTTACATGAAACAACTGTAAATATAAAATTAACTTCCACAACTGTGGCTATGCATACTTGCATACGATATACTTTGTTTCACTCATGACTGAGTCTGTGATGACTTTTTTCAGTATACTGTATAAAGCATGTGTGTAGTAGTGTATCATACAGTACAAGTTAACAATTACCTTTGTCCTTCCCTGAAAACACAACAGAATTGGACAGCTCAAAACGATGTATTATGTAATTATGAATGCACTTACATTCCAGTCTATCGATGCAAAGAAGCGGTGTCTTTTTATTTCTTCCACCCCATCTGGTCCTGCACCTATCAGTCACATAGATTGAGAGAATAAGTCTTTTATGTGCACTGCCACATTTCCAATGGACCTCTATGATGGTTTGGCGGCTTCGACATTTGTGACATAAATGGTATCGCTTATCGCAGCTGTGGAAGCTGTGAAAATCATGCTGTAGCTTCAAGTTTGCTATTGTTAAAGTGACATTTTCACAGCCTTCCTGCTTGCTAAGAACAGACCTGATTTGTAGAATATTCTTTCACCACATAAGGATGAGGTTTAATAGCATTAGCTCCCAAGGTCTGCCTCATGTTAACTGACTCAACTGTTTTGCAAAGTGTTCAGAAATTTTAGGTTTTAAGTGCAAATTTTTAGGTTGCAGCAATCATCGGCAGCCTAATTGTCCCTGACATTTTGCATCCCTCCAGGTAAGAACTGATCTCAATAATTGGCAATCCAAAGCAGCATGAAAATGTAAATGTGCCACCTTTATTCTGAAAACATATTTGCCTGTCAGTTTCCGAGGTGTATGTTTACAGTACCTAGTCGATTAGCAGGGTTCCTCTTGAAGAGTGCTCTTAATAAACTCTGCACTTCAGGACTGAGGAACTGTGGCATTCCCAGCTTAGCCCTGTACAGACAAGACAAGAGACAGCTTTATGCACACATGTTTGGTAATTCTGTGATATATTAACATTGTTTTTAGTATTGGATCAGTTTAACTTTGAATTTGAAAATTTTGAAAATTCTGTTTATACAGGTATAGTGGGATATTCTGAGATTGATAATTGAAGGTTCATATAAGCAGCTTATCTTGAATGAACCACACCTGAAAATGAATTATTATTTAGAGTACCATGAGCAAAGAAATGCAGTTGCACAGGAAAGAGGAAGTAGATGAGTATGACCAAAATGCAATAACATTTGCATGCAATGAATATTAACATTGTTAAAGAATTAATCTGCAGATAACACATAACAGCACTTACAAAATCTATACCCAGACCATTAGGTCATAAATAAAAGGCTTTAAGAATAACAACAGTAAATGATAACAGTTGGAATAAGTCTTACTTTAGAATAAGTGCCATTGTTTCCTTCCGATCTTTTCCTTGAAATGGTAATGATCCTGTCAACATCTCAAACTGGAAAACAAATGATAACAATTGTCAGAGCACATGGCAGCTGACCAATGGAAGGTAATGTAGATGTGGATTGTTCCCTACTTTTATGCTCAACGTAAGTTTCATTAGTTATTTGACTTCTCTGCGTATGAACAAGACTTTCTTTGAATTGATGATGCTGACGTTAGAAAGCTGTGCCTTAATATTTTGTTACAATGAGTGCACTATTGTATGAGCTCGATCACACCACTGGCCTGTTTCTGTAATATAATTACATTACATTTTATTAATACTAACATAAAATAAATAAGTCTGTAAAAAATGTTCAGTGCTTAACTCTGGCTCTTTAATGACCGCTTTTAATTGTATTTGAGTGTCCTTTCTGTGGTGTGTTTCTTTTGCATTTTGTCTTGATGCTTTTGGTGCCCTGTGTGAAGAACTTCTGCACAGTCCAGAGGGAGTATTTTGAAATGTTCAGCTATTTGTTTGTTTAAAATTTCTTTATTCCTAATACTAGCCAAGGGCAGATAGGGGTGACATCTTTCCCTGGTGCCCTGATGTAGCTGCCAGCTGTCAGTGAATGTTAACCTCCTTTTCAGTATTAGTAAAAATAAGCCACCAGCCTAACAAAACAAGGCAGTATCCAACAGATGCACGATTACTGAAAGTGATGGGACCTAATCTGCCAGATACGGTAATTAAGCAGCTTTACTGCCAGAACAAAGCCAAATTAAGAAACCAGTCCACTGGCACATTATCTAAGAGCCGAGTATTTGGCTCATAAGATATAGTAAATTTATGCCTGCTGTTTTTGATAGTACTATCAGACAACACTTGCAAGTGAGTACAAAAGCGACTATGTATTAGTAAAGATCACAAGTGCACATTAATAGTGAAAATAGGCTGTCAAAATAAAAGACTGTTTTAAGATTAAACACTTCTTACCATGAGTACCCCAAATGACCACCAGTCAGCGCTTTGTGTATGTCCTCTCCTGTTTACGACCTCTGGAGCCATGTATTCTATTGTTCCACAGAAGGAATATGCTCTTTTATCATGGTCGATGGCCTCCTTACTCAACCCGAAGTCTGAGACAGAGAGAAGGGCGAACGAGGTAAGCGGAAAGATTGACATTAAGTAAAAGATTAAAGAATAGAAAGAAACAGATGATAGTTTGCAGTTGGATGCACTGACCAGTTATCTTAATGTGTCCTTCTTCATCCAGAAGAATACTGATGGAAAGAAAACATTAAAATCTGATTTAAAAATAATTTCCTAAAATAAAGGGATACAAAAAAAGGGAGCCTTTATGAGATAGTACTTTTCAGGTTTGAGGTCCCTGTAGATGATCCCCAGACTGTGTAGATGGTCCAAGGCCAGGGCCAACTCTGCGAGGTAAAACTTCACATCCTCTTCTGTAAACATTACCTAGGAATAAATAAAGAAATGTGGATGTACTAAGCTATACACAACAATAAAACAAGGATAAAAAAGAAACAACTAGTTACGAACATGAGCTGGTGAAATAGGTCATAAAACAGGAAAAAACATTAGTAAAATAGCCAGCTCATGTTGGCATCCAACTCACGATAATCATGCCTCTTGTAACAGCAAAGAAAACTTTTCTTTCTTTCTCTCTCTCATTAATTAGTTGGTCGGTTAATTTGTTTCTTCGCTCTTGAATAAGAGTCTGTGATTTCCAGGAGTTGGGAAAGCTGCAGTACAACAGACAAAAATAGCTTCCCACTTCAGACAAACGCTGATTGGTTTAGACTTTTGAGTCTTAATGGAAAAACAAAATCAAACTGCACTTATCCTTTAAAAACTTTATCCAGCCAAATGCAGCCTCACAACCAACACACTTGTGTGGTCTTTGTTCACTGATAGTACTGAAAGTAAAAGAGGCGACGGTCACGTCAACACAGCGTTCACGAGGAGAATGATGGCAGGTTTATACACTCCTGGTGATTCTGTATCAGTGTTATACAGCCCATAATAGACAGTGAAAAGTAAAGGCTTGTAATTCTTTTAGTGGGGATGAGGAAAGAGCCAGGGAGCCTATCAGGAGCAAACCTACCTCCTTTGACAGACGAGTGAAAAGGTCTCCTCCTCGGAGGAAGTCTAGGATCAGATAGAGCTTTCCTTCTGTCTGGAAGGCTACACACGCATGCACGCGCACACACACACACACACACACACACACACGAGTTATACAACACATATTGAGCCCATATTGATGTATTGGGGCTGCATTGTATTCTGTGTTATTTTGAGGATGTATTCAAAGTAGAAAAGGTGTTGTTGTTGTTGTGCACATCTAACCTCAGCGGGATACAGGTGTGGGACAAAATCAGTGTCATCGCAGAATTTAACACATTCAGTGCCTGGATATCGGTCCAATCCATGTTATCCAATCAAAAAAAAATCTTTCCCTAAACTGTTCTATGTGTAACAGCTCACAGCGACTACTGAGCCAAGACAACAGCTCCAAATGCTCCAGTGGAGTCTCTGAGCAGCCAACAATTGAATGACATTCAGCCTCTACATTTTCCATTTCTTTCAAAAGAACTGTGTGGACAAGTTGGGCATGGAAAAGTTATCTAAACCTCTTTTTCTGCTTTTCTCTAGATCTGGTTTGTTACATATGGGAACACACTGTGATTTCAGAGAGAGAGATATTCAAATCAGCACCTAAATGAAGACCATCAGACAGTCAGACTTACCATAGTGCAGTTTAACTATAAATGGATGGTTCACTTCTGCCAGAATGTCCCTTTCCATCTTAGACCGCACACGATCCCGAACTGAGAAGGAGATGGTGGGGCAAGGAGAATTTGTTTAATAACACAATATTCAGTTGTTTCTATCTGCGAGCAGATAAATCACCACAAGCCTCTAATACCATGAGTAGGGTTTCTGTAGGATGAAACTGCATTTACTTAATTGAATAATGTAAATTGAATTAGACCCATCCCGTGTCGCTGCTGGCCTGCAGTGGAGTGGAAACTTCAATAACAGCGTTATTGCAGCATCTGTCTCCTTGACAGGATGAGACCATAACTATTTAAATTCCAGGGGTGCAGGTTAAGAGGATTAAGGCTTGTACAAAGACACTAAATCAGCACATGACATCTCAACCTGCTTTTACAGTGCATCCCCGTTTACAATAATCCCATTGGATGCAAAACAGTTTATCTGCATCAAAAGTACAAACTAACCTCTTTTACCCCAAATCCTCCTGAATGTAGGGCACTCTGAGAACTCGGACAATCATGTATCTCTTGTCACTCCTGTGCAATATCACACTTAACAAATTACCACTCAGCGCCCAAAAAAGAACAAAGTGTAATGTGCCTCGGTCAAGATTCAGTAATTTATTCCATTTTTGGATGCTACAGTCACATAAATAAGTCAAACCACAGTATTTACAAGTACTACTTGAACCAGGCATAAGAAGCATAAGCATCCTCTCCAGACACTTTTTGTTCATTTTCATCATTTTCTATATTTAAACTTTTTCAAGGCAAAGTTATCAAGTGTGTTCTTTTTTGTTAATTTCAAGAATCACTTCTCAGGTGTGACGAGCCAGTTATTCCTGTATAAAAATATATTTATATATATCAACTAATGTAGGCTATTAATCCATATTAAGACAACTGGGTAGGTATGCCAAAGTATTGGTAGTTTAACTCACCTTTCAGTGTGGCTTTCTTCAGGACCTTCATGGCATACAGCTGTCCTCTGTCCACCCCTCTGATCTTTCTCACCAGAAACACCTGGAACCATCGCCCATTATCATGTTTTCTCAGATAGACTATTTACAGTTACAGTTTGTCACAATTTAAAAACACTAGTTTAACATTTTAAAAGACCCTTTGTAGCAGCATTAGTTAAAAATGAAAACACGAGTAGGGACTATAGTAATATGCACGTCATTCGGGTGTTGCTATCAGAGGAAGCCCTTACACACACCTGTTTTGAAGACCACGCCCCCTTGCTGTGGCTACTTTTAGCTTTCATGCTAACACCCACCCTCCCCTGCAGTTTGTAGGCTGCCAGGCTGAGGTAAGTGCTTGTCACCGTCACTTTACATAAAAAACATTCATATAAATGCTGTTTCACTGTGACACAGGCAACAGCTATGATTTGTTCTTGCCAAATACTAATTAAGTGCGTGCAGAGCTACTGTAGCTATGCAAACGTGCTAACCAGACCTCACGTGCCTTGCCTGTGGCTCTGTGGAAAAAGCATCCACCCGCCAACATCTGCCATGGCTTCATGAGTGCCCCTTACAGACCTGTTATCTACAGTAACACAGACAATTGAGCAGACCTTCACTGGTTTAAATAAACTTAGTGACCTGTGGCACGAGCTGTGGTACTGCTAATCTAGAAATAAAATGGATGGCTTATCATTAGCAGATGATGGCTGGTAAAGCACTTGACAATACACACCCAAATTATGTGGCCAAAAGTAAGTGGACACCCCATTCTACATGCATTTGTGTACGTTTGGTCTGGGACTGTGTTTTGGGGCTAGGACCCCTGGTTGCAGTTAAGGGGAATCCTAATAGTGCACTTGTGATTTTCTGACAAAAGCAAGGCCCATAATAAAGGAGTGGTTTTCCCAGTTTGGTGTAGAAGATGAGCCAGGCCTTATCGCCCCACATCAGCATCTGACTTTAAGGCTCTTGTGTCTGAATGGGAGCAAATCCCTACAGTGTGGTTCCAAACTCTCCTGGAAAGACCTCCCAGAGGAGTGGAGGCTATTATAGCAGCATATTAATGTCCATGTTTTTTGAATGAGATGTTCATCAATCACACATAGTGTGCACAAACTTTGTAGTGTAGTGTATGTGTTTAGTCCTGATATATACAGTAGTGAAACTGTTGCAGTCACATCTTACAGACAGTCCAAGTGGTGTTAATACTATAAACATGTAGAACAGCTGAAGAAGCTCTGCCCCACTGCAGAAGCTAACCTAAGTAATGACCTACTGGGTCAGCCAGGCAAGAAGTGAAAGCCTGCAGGTAGCAGTCAGCATTGGGTCTAGTGCTGTGTGGGTTATCTTTGGGCCGGTAGTGTCAACACTGATCTCCTGTCCCTGAACTCTGATCCAATGGATTTGAGTAAACTTGCTTTCCCTCAAATTTCCTTTGCACGGGTTGTGGTTTAAGATGTTCAAGTCTCAGCGGTTATGGTTAAAATTTGTGTCCTGTACCTTTCCATAGGAGCCCTGTCCCAGCACTTTAAGCAGCTGGAACTGAGAGGGGTCTGCTTTCTCACAACCCTCCTTAACATGGTGGCTGATGTCAATCTCCTTAAGGATACTGTCATCCTGAGGAAAGAGAGACAGATGTCGCTATGTCATTTACATATTTACCAAGACAGAGACAGGAAAAACAGAAAAGCTAAGAAAAACTGAGGAGATAAGGGAAAAACATCTGTTTCAAAGATGAGACATGAACAAGATGAGATTAATTTTACATCTCAGCAGTTATGAAATATTGTTCATGTAACATCCATATCGATAAAACAAACCCTCCAAAAAATAAAGTAAATCCGTCTTATAAATACACACATAAAGACGGGTGGTTATTTATGAGCCATTATGTTATTGCTGGGAAGGTATGGGCTGAGGTCACTGGCAGTGATGCATAGTGTAAGCTGCCGTTTTCAGCCTATTCAGTCTGCTCAGTGAAGCAAATGATCGACTGCCAACCTGAGGCACGACTGAGATTGGTCAGTGTGACAATATACTGTAATTCTGTAAAGCTGTCAGTGTCATTTAGAAGTTAAAGAGCTTTACACCCCACTTTCAATCAAGTATGAAATGCTGACAGGAGTTAGTAAATCTAAAAAGGTAATGTTGTCATAGTTATATTTTCTTTTGATGGCTTCCACGAGCCACTGAGACATTCACGTGTGCAGCTTGACATGGCTGAAAAATGGTGAATATTGCAGAGTGAATTGGGGGTTAATACTGTTGTCACACCCATGTGCACATTCTCTGACTTGATCTGGTTGTTTGACTAAACATACACATGGGAATAAAAGGAACAGGGCCGGTGAATTTTTCCTATGGGCAGTGAAATGGAGAGTTTCCTATCCAATCACATACACATCAGCATTTTAGTGTCACAAATATGGGTTGTAGTTAGCTAAAGCTTCATTTACATAATATACTGTGGGAATTACTAGATATTTCACAAGCTTATTTCTCTAAATTTACTCTAGAGTCTTTTTTGGTTTGTAGACTTTGAGGACTTTGAAGATTTTGAGGCCTTATAAGTATTAAATCAGTACAATATACAATGTTTCTATAATGACACGAGTTCTATCCCTCGATTTGGAATTAGAGTAATTTCTAAGACTCAAAGTTCCTATGAAGCTAAAAATAATCAGACTGTCACTTAGATCTGTTTCTGCAAAGACAGCAAGTTCTTTGATGCTATCTCTGCAGTGAGTGTTATTGAGTCTGTGAATAACAGCACATTTGTTTTCCTGTTGCAGTTTATACTGATCAAAAGCGTGCAGCAGGGCAAGTTATTAGGTCTCAAATTCAACCTTTGAGGATTTATTTTTATTACAACAACAACAAAATCCAGTGGGAGAGATAATTCCAATTGTTCCAGCGCAGTTTCCCTTGTATCAGGAATTTTGTAGATATCCCAAGAGTCAGGATCTCTAGATTTATGCACTTGTGTGTCAATGAAATGACACTTGATTCTAGAAATTTCATAAAATATAAATAGATTCACATTGGAAACGAGTGAAGTGATCACACCCTCTTGGCAATTCCTTTTGCGATTTAATAATGGAGATAATTACTGAAATAGAGATTTTTTTTTGCAGTCTAGATCCTAAAGGAAGTGCAAGCAGAGCAGAGCCGCACATACATCCTCAGTGAAACGAAGCTGACAGCATATCTACTGCTGACATGACAGCATAGCAACAGTGCAGATCCACACCCCACATAAAACAGTCAGCGATGTCAAAGGATTTTCTATCACAATGTTTTACACTTGCTTTGACTCAATTTTCACATCAGGGTTTGTGCAAATGCGCAAAATGCTGTACTTCTAATTTGAGGCTCAAATTCTAGTATGTGGAACCGTATCAAATTCTAGTGATTATATTATGTAAATTCGGTAGCACATCATGCATAAAGTTTATCAGAGTAAACAGCATTTGAACACGGTGTTAATATGAGATGGCTATATTCTGAGCACTGAGTGTGTTGAGTTAGGTTTTGCACTTTGAGTGTAATACAGCATCTGGGGCTTAAAGGTAATTAAGCTCTTTGCATACTAAAACTGTAAAGTTAAAGATATCTTAATATCGTTTTTCAGTAGCAATCACCTGCTGTGATGTCACTGATTGGGGTGTGGCTTGAAGTGTAACATGCTGGAAAGTTTCATAGAGAGACGTGTATTCTTTACACAGAGCAGGAGTGATGCCCATGAACCAGAAGGAACCCAGCTCAAGGCCTCGGTACCAGCTTCCGGGATGCTGATCTGTAGCTGACCCTGAGCTCTGACCTTCCCATGAAGGGTGAGTGAAGTGAAAAGAGAACTTCCCCACACGGAACATCAAAGCATCACGTTACAGATATGGACAGTCAAGCCAAGCAGGTAAACAAACACAAGCAGACAGTCATTTGCCAGCCAGAAAGACTAACAATCACAAACAGGTAGATAGCCTGTCAAGTTGATTCATCAGTCACAACAACAAAGACCAGAGGAGGGCAGGGGGAGTTTTTTTTTCTCTTCTATTTATATCTCAGACATACAGGTAGATGTGCTGCAAACAGCATACTGCCTCTCTCTCTTCCCCCGCTGGTTTGTTTGGGCTATAAATAGACCTCCACTGCTGTGGCCGTCCACTGAATCAATCTGTCTGTATCCATTTATCTATCAACCTGCCTGCCCGGCTGCTTGTTTGCCTGTTAGCGTTTCTGTCTGTCTGACTGTATTTCCATGTAGCCTGTCTCTCTCTCTCTCAGTCAAAACACCATATATCTCTGCCCGTCTGTTATCTGGATTCTTGACAGACAGGCAGAGCAACAGCTGTAACGATGCTGCAATGACTCCTGAGCCAACTCCACAACAAACCAAATAACACACATTCCTCCCACACCCATTCCCATGTGCACGCCGACTCCTCGCACACACGCATCCTCAGATGCTGTTGATATGAAAAGGCTGCTTTTT
>NTHP01000118.1:129125-162433 GCA_003416845.1 Oplegnathus fasciatus | reverse complement strand
CCCCCTCCGTCTCTCAGCTGCAGTGGACGCCAGTAAGCACGCAGTCAGAGTTGTAACAGAGCCGTTAATCTACGCAGACAGACAGGCGGGTTTAGGGACGGGGCAGGTGCTGCCGGGTTTGGGATTGTCTTGTTTTGCAGCAGGCTCGCTGCGTGAGGCTGCAGGGAGAGGTGACGAATAAATCTGTTCCGCTGAATCAGGGGAGGTGTGTGTGAGCTCACTCATCACATCCCTGCCTGTGCATGTGCATGTGTGTGTTTATCCCCTGCTGCCTCCCCTCTCTCTCTCTCTCTCTCTCTCTCTCTGCAGAACAAGGGATTGTCACCAGTCACATTGTGTGCCGGTGGCGAGCTCCCAACCCCTCCCTCCCTCATTCTCCCCTGTTCCTGCCCCTCACCTCCCTCTCTGTTTCTCCCACCAGCATACAGCAACAGCTGGCGAGGTCACATGGTGTAACCCAGCTACCTCTCTCTGCCTCCCTCTTCCTCTGTCCCTTCTCTTTTGCTCCTGCATGACATCCAATAACACACACAGACCGAATAAAAAAATATAACAAAATAAAGTGGAATATAACATAACAGTAGAGGTCTGTGGAAAATACTGTGGCTCAGATTCAGTGGCATTAAATCCGAATTCAATTAAAATTGAGGACAGCAATCAATGTTACAATCAATAAATGATGACAGAAGCAAGGACAGCAATCACAGAGAGTACAGCGTGATCTGGTTGATCACTGGGCATGGGTGTGTGAGTATGTGTGTAGGTACTTGGATCTGTCACATCAGCAGCTTTGCAGAACTGCAGTGTTACATAACNACCAAGGGAAGTGTGTGGGGGGGGGCCTTTATTAGATGGAAGCAAGGGGTAAATCAGGACTGCTGCTCTACCTAGGTCAAGTGTCCGCAGCTGATATGGGCTTTTCATTTTATTCTAAAATAAGGTTTTAAGTTCTTTAGCCTGGGTAATTCACCTCAAACACTCAAACTGTGATCCCCAAACTTGGAACGTCACTAAAAACAGCTCATAGTGCTGTTTTCATGTGTTTGACGGGATTTGGACCACATTTAGAATATGGCTGGCACATAGTTTCAGGGCATTTTAGCACTCTTGAAAATGTAATCAGATGTGTTTAGTCAATCTGTGGTGCTGTGCTGTGGGAGGAGATTCAGGATTATGGACTGGTGTCTTTGTCCCGGTAGGATTAAGGCTCTGTAAGGAGATCACAACATTAATATTCATACACACGGAGAAGATATGGACAGATAGAAAGACAGACAGGCTGCGATATAGTACTATTACTATACTTTATTATACTACATGCATAGACAGACATAGTTAAGATGCCCCTTAAAATCACCCTGACACCACCGTTTTCAGGCAGATGGTCCTTCTACATTCATTCACCAAGCTCTATTTATAGATTGAATTCCCTTTCAATTACATAAATTAAAAATGCAAATAGATGCACTTAAATTAATATTGCAGGTTACATAATAACTAAATGATTAGAGGACAGATTGACTAGATATTGAATGTTTTATTGACATTAAAAAATGACAGTACAAATGTTCATTTCAGTTATTTCGCACCAAAGCATGTGTCCACTGTAGCTGTAATTATTACAATTATCATTTACCTTTCAGCTTACACTGAATTGATTTATCTATCCACAAACACAACCATGGCCAAACGGCACCAATAGAAACAAGTCATTGAACAAATCAGGGGTGGATTAAATAGTGTTTACCAAAATGTTTGCTACATCCTTCTGAAACAAGCATTTAATCAGTACTGGTGCAAGAGTGTGTGTGGCAAAAATGGTGTATAATGAACTTGTGTGACATCTTGTGTAATGTATTGTGTTTGGGTGTGTCTTGAGTTTTTGGACTCCTATTTATTAAAAATGAACAATGTAGAAGAAACTGAAGCATTTACTCTATACAGCACACACTATATTTACTTTGTGTTCTATACACATTGTATAGCCTATTTGTTTTAAGCTCACAAATGTGACAGTCCTCTTTTAGCAACATAGACTCAGACCTTACCAGGCCTGCAACACAACATTGAATAATGGTTTATGTACTGGGCAAACATCAGAAGGTAGCTAATGATATGCATGTAGATGTTGCTGCAAAGCACCGGTGTTGGTTTAAAAATGAGGGCCCTTGCCCCAAAAGCCCTCAGAAATATGCATATTACCCAATATTATTTGCATAGTGATTTAATAATGGAGAACCCCAGCCACTTTGATGTATTGGATTAATTTAATTATCATAAAGTTGTAAAAGCATTTATTTCTTAACCAAGATTCCAATCACCCTTGCAAAAAAGAGCTGCCACATAAGCACACAAATGTGGTATGAAATATGGCCATCAAAAAGCACTTGTTTTTACAGCTACACAATCAATAACATTAAGTAAGAGTCACCTGCAAATACCACAAAAGCCTCCACTCATTTGTCAACAAGTACAGTACATAAACTGATCGTCTGTCCACCTGCCTGACCTGAACTCGCCATGATGCCCCCCCCGTTGAGCCATGGAAAAATCGGATTCGTCTACTTGTAGGGGTCAGGAAGGGACATAATTCCATTAAAGCACTACGCAGCAGTGGAGTGTGTGTGTGAGTGTGTGTCCTGTTTTTTTGTAGGATATAAAAAGAACATTGCACTTAAAGGTGATTTTTTTTTTCCAAGTACCTGTCACAGCCAAAGTTAAAAAATGTTTTTAGACTTCACTGATTGTGTGAGGCTATTTTTGACATACATTATCGTTATCATTAAAGCTATGATGTGCATTGTGAAACCTGAGAAAAATAAAATTATAGTTATGTCTTTGTGTGTGTGTAAAAGTAGGGTTGTAGTGTGTTGTTACATTTCAGTTTGCGAATGTACGTGTTTTATGGAAGAGGTGGGTAGTAGACTGGCATATCATGGTCACACACACTGAACCCAGACGCCTTGTCAACAGCCACGGGATTGTCCCAGTCTCCCTTAGATATTGTTTCCATGGTAAACTGTTTCTCACAGTCCATGAGGGTGAACTCGGCGTTGAAACAGATCTCAATCTGCCCCAAAATCTGGACATCAGCATTCTGTCAAACACAAAAACAGACGATCAGCCGATATTTGAAACATCGCCTAACTACAGCTATACCTGACACAAAAAAATCACCTAAACGTTCCTGAAAAGTGAGGAAATTATGGTTTCATTATTTGAATGAAGTTAGTGGTTTATACCTTTGATGGATGGACACACTGGATCTTAGGTTTGACTCCATAGAAGTTCTCTATGACTCCTTCAATTTGTGAAAACTACACACAGGCACATTAGGAGCAGAGAAAAGAGCAAAAGTGAGAGGTAATAGTTGTCACCTTATTATTATGAGGCACTTTTGCAACAAATGCAACATTTTATTCCTTACATACTGTAACACTAATATTTGAGATTATAATATACCATAATTTGACGTTAAAATATAAATAGACCTACTGAGTAGTATTTTTCTGAAGGGGTGATGTCAAACTTCTTCAGGATGCTACAAGAACAGAAACAGATTTCTATTTGAGACTTTGAGGTGTTGATGCTTTTATTCAGAGTGACTTAAAAAAAAGTATTTAACAGCAAACGTGCAGGAATTAGGAGCATCAAGACAATACTGAGAACTAGAAAATGAGTCATTATGTCTGAGGAAAGAGGTGTGTGTATGTGAGTGTGTACATGTGCTGTACCTGTCCAAATCCAATTTATGGTATAGTTCCAGTGCCTTGCTGAAGTATTTATGTTGACTGTTCAGAGAATCTGCTCTGGCTGCACATGTGCCATGTTTGTGCCACTCGTACTTCCTGTTAAAACAGACCAACAAGTAGCAATAGGTTTTAATATTATCATGTACAAATTGAAGCCGGGAACACACTACATGATAACAATAATCTCAATTTGGTCACTGATGACTGATTTCAAGATCATGGAGCATCTCCACTGATCAAAACCTTGTCAGATCAATCATAATTATATCACTATGCTTAATTTTTATGACTAGACTAATTATGATCATTTAATTAAAGTTGGTTAACAATAAATATCTGATCACAGTGTGCTGGTCAACAACTGTAATCTATGAAAGTCAACTGATGAATGCACAACACTACATCTTATAGTGTTGTGTATATATACATGTATATCATACATACATATACTAAAACACCATATACCATATAACATTTGTACTTCTTGCAAGTATCACGAAGACAGAAAATGGCTGTATATTGCTGTGACAGGAAAAAAAAGTAGAAGTAACTAGTAGCCATTCAAGTGAAGTTTGTGACTGTGAAGTACATAAAATCCATTCAGATCAACACAATAAGACTTTTTTTTAAAATAAGGTAATATGATCACATACAGTATGTACAGTATTTAGGATCATACAAATTTCAAAGAGTGCAAGGCATGGTATAGTGGAGCAAAGTGCATTAATGTCCACTACTACAATCTCATACAGTAATTATTATAGTTATCACATTATTATCACATTACGTGCATATCGAAATCCACTTCAGGATGCATTGACAAGACAGACAGCCAGACAGATCGATAATACTGATGTGGTAGTATTACAGTATATAAAACTAGAAGACACCCAACAAAAAAAAGTGTTAGACAGATTAACAGACAGAACAAAATTAGAAGGATTGATTCATGCATTACCAGAATCCAGCAGACACGGGGTTAAGCAAGTTAGGCCAACTCTTCTCCATGTCTGGAAGCAGGTCCTGAAAACACACACCCAAAAACAGGTTTGCTTTGATAGGTTTCTATCAGTATACCAACTGGAGAAAAGGAGGAGAACATCATGAATCTACCATCCCAAATTCTGTAATGTCACTGTCCGTCTCGGTATCGTGTGCTTTAGATTAAAAGAGCTTTTTATGTAGGCTACCTATTCTGAAGAATTAAGTATTCTCTTGTTTCTTCTCGGTGTTTCCTGCTAATTGTCACTGGTGTAAATTGGTGTCTGTGTATGTTCCTTCTCTACAAATTATAATGACTACAGATCTACAGATTTAACACAATGCTGAAAGATAAAGAAAGAAGAGAAGAAGATAAATGACTATCAAGAAAATTTACACCCAGTTACACCCAGACACACTCAGGTTGAACAGTGTTGTACCTCTATTTGGGAAGAGTTGAAATGCCACGATGAATTGCAGTCAATCCCTTTATCTGGCCTAGAAAACAGAAAGATTCACAACATTGGAAATCTCACGCACTGGCAGAGAGAGAGAGAAAAAAAGAGGTAATAACAGGTATTACAACCAAGAAACAATGAGCTGTTTGGCCATGCGTTGCATTTCTTTCCCCAACTAGATGTGCATATTGTCTCTTTGCTAATTAGGGTTAGTGGCAAATGTAATACAGCACTGTAGTTTTCTTTCCAAGTTTTGAGCTGGATTTTATTCTTACACTGTATATATTTAATATGTTGTACTTACAAATGCTTTCAGGCAGTACATTTACTAGTTACCATTCTTCCTAAGTGTTTTAAAAGTAACATTTGCCATGCTGAGAAAGAAAACACTCTTATCTGATTAAAAACCACACAGACACACACACACACACACACACACACAGAGACATACCAGAGTCCATGTAGTGTCCAGTAGCTGATGTTGGGATGACAGTGTTCCATCTGAAATTTATATATAAAAGAAATAATATTGTTATTCAATCTGGACACATAAACCTAACACTTAATTCTGTTTTTAGTAATTAATGTTCACTAATACTCAGCCAGCAGTGTTTCATTGAGCTGAGACACAATGGGTTAGTGTTTGTACTTGTTAAAAGACTTGATCACTTCAAAGATACAGTATGTCTTGCATATTGTATTTATATTGCCGAGCTCCTAAAATGAAAAAGGTATTCCTTTTCCCAGTGAGGAATGTCACACTGTTGAGTGGAAAGGAGAAATGCAGCAATTTTGTGGCTTTGCAGTTAAGGATCTTCATATACAGTACATCTCCTCAGTTGAGTCTTGGTGTGTCTACATTTCTAAAAACTTCTACTGTGAATGGAAGCTTTTCCAATCATTAACCAAAATGAGACCTAGAGCAAATAAACGCCCCCCAAAAAGTTCCACCCTAAACTTGTCATACCAAGACCACAATGTTGCCAAATCAAACCTTTGCTTCTGACACACAGCCAGGCACATGATACAAAATGACATGTTACTCAAAGGTTTGGACCATCAGAGAGGTTCTCAGGAAAGCATAAAAAGTGCAGTCAAAAAGCACAAAAAAAGGGATGTGTGTTTTGTGTCACGACTTATGGAATAGTTAAAACCACATCCTCATGTGTTGAACAGAATGCTGCCTAATGAAACCAGATTGTTGGCACACAGCCAGTCTCATGACTCACAGACATCACATGATATTTAAGGATTAAATGTTGACTCAGTGATACAGTATATAGGTAACATTCTGGGGCAATATAAGAGGGCAACATTATCTTATGATGGGATACCATGTTATTAAACAATTTATCATAATTGTTGGATAAATATTATCTATCCACACTATCCTCAATTTGTCACAACATATACTAGGCTAACCCTTAATCGAAACCTATACAGAACATCCTGGAAACAGTAAGTGCTTACATTGCTTTTTTTGAATGTTTTGACTCTGGCATACAGAACCCATTTTAATCCATGGCTATCCTGCTTTGATGCAGGGCTATATACATCTTTCTGGTGCAGGAATGGATCTAACCAGACATAATACTTTGACAAGACCCACATATAAGGTTAATGCTGGACTAAGAATGCTGCTTATGAAAACACACTAAAGTTCAGTGAATGATGAGGCTCTTGACATGACTGTGACTGTGACAACTGAAACCCCAACCATGGGCTGCTGACAGTGTATATGCTCATCACGATAAACTGAAAACATTCTTTCTCACACCTAGACATGTGATACTGATTCAGCTGAATATTGAACTTTTGATTCAGTGGCTCAAGTGAGTGACACATGACAAATAGTCAGCAGATATTTTGACTCGTCAAAGTTGGAAAAGCACAGGTGTTACTAATAGCATTAACGATGGCTCTGTGCTATTCAGGCAAAGCCAAATTGTGTTCTGTGAAAAAGTCCTATTGCATCTTTAAAAAGGTAAAACATTAAAGAAAAAATCGAACTAAAATGGAACGAGTCTCTGTCTGTCTGTCTGTCCTTCGATTATCTCGACAACCGTTCAACCGATCGACTTCACACTTGGTGGGTGTATTGCTGAGGACCCAAGGAAGTGCAGTGGCGAGTGCAAGCTCTCGAGACCTATGGGACATATTTATTAGTAGTGCATTACTACTGCCAGACGTACACACTGTGTAATATATTGAGAGGGGACCCCTATTAACTGTTACAACGCTGAACAGCATGCTGGGTACTACGGAGAGGATTAGGGCCACATGTGAAAAATTTATTTGAGTTCTGAGTTTAAAGTAGAACTCAAATGAATTTTTCACATGTGGCCCCAATCCTCTTCCGTATGGTACAGCTCTCTCTCGCTCAGATCTTTTGCTGATGGAGTTGTGAAGATGCCAGAGGGTCGGCTGTGCTTTGGTTTTATGGCCACACCTGGAGGAGATGCAACAGCGTGATCTTGGTGATACTCCATGTACTCCGGATGCAGTGTGCCTACTTGCTCCGGAGAACAATATCACCTCAAGTCGCACTATTGAGGTATATAAAATCCCGGGTTTATCCATAGACATTGAATGGGGCTTTGACTTCATTGAGGCCATAAAATGTGCGGTTCTCAAGAAAGCTGCAAGCAGTAATGCCGGAGGCCAAGCAATCAGCCCGTTTTGAACAGGAACTGCACTAGTAAATAAATAAAAGGCAGGAAGAAACTCACACTACAGAAGGTGCTTGGCCAGTGGTGGGTCAGGATCAGTTTGGTCCACATGTGTCTGAAACACACACACACACACACACACACACACACACACATTAATTTCATAGTGGAGTCCAGTTCATTTATTATTTATACAGAATGACAATGGCACAATGTCATCTATTCAGAGACACAAACAAACAAATGGAGAAGCAGAAAATAGCAAGGTTCATTTGACCATCAACCTTTATATTCATCTATACATATACTATATGTAATTTTGCTGTACTTACGGAGGTGAAATCACAAAGGCAGAGGACAGGCCTGCTGCCAGGCAGAGCAGAAGAGAAGAGCAGAGCCTCATGTCTGACCTAAAAGAAGTAATAGATTTGTCAATTAACAGCTGCTTTTATCCAGAACTCGGTACTGAACATCAGAATAACCCCAGGTTTCAGAAACATCCATATTAAAAAGATGTCCAGAGTGCAGAATTGGTAAAAACATTTGCATTTGAGGAGACTTGATGCGTTATCATCAAAGTAAATTTCTATAATAGTGGATTTTGATGAAACCATGTATTACAAAAATTGTAGATGTTAGACTGGTTCACTAAGCAAGAAGAACAGGCACATGCAGACAGTGACTGAGAAAAGGAGAAGAACAGGTTGTGGCTTCGAGAGGGGGGAAGTGAGTGGTAATGAAGACCTCGTGATAACTTAATTAGGCAATCAAGAAAAACCTTAAACCCAGCAAGCTCTCCCTCAAATACATAAACAACAACATGTACTAGAAACCTCATGCCTGCACACACATTACCTGGCCCAGTTTTGGGCATTAAATCCCATCAGTCATTGAGGCCACAATTGAATGATAGAGGGAATTATCTAATTCTGACAACAGTGCTCATCGCAGGATAGATATCTCCCAAACTGTGCTAAAAGGTGCAGTTCTGTGTCATAACTCAGGCTGAGGTTCCCACTCTCATGATGAAATTACCCAGTTTGTTGCATATAACAGGTCTTGCTTGGTGCTGTATTGCAACAAAGTCAGCAACAATGACAAAGGCGTATTCATGTACTTCCCAGAAACATAGCAGCTCTCTTGACAGTGCAGAAACAGTAGCAATAATAACACGATAACACACTCGGAATGAAATACAACTTTCATGTTTATGGAGCAGTTTTGAAAGACGTTTTAGGTCAAAGTCTGACCTGTCCTGCTCGATTAAGCGCATGCAAACTGAACTGTAACTAGAGTTAGCAAACAGAAGGCGACGGGCAACTGTGAAGTCAATGGCCAGGAACAAGAAATTAACAATTTTTTCCTGTAGCTTACATTAACTTAATCCAAAGCTACAGTACGTAGGCTACCTAAATTTGTGGAAACGTTAGCTAAGATTAGCTAAAACGTTATAACGTTAAATTAGCTAGCTAAACTAAGTTACCGAATATTCAGTCAGAGAAAACCATATTAACTAACGTTAACCACAAAAGACGGAAAACTGAACTTCAGTTTTTAACCGAACAATCGTTGGTTTAAACAAATGTAAAGTTTAAATTGGTCTCACCTTGTACCGGATATGTTGCAAGTTTTGTGGTTGTTACCCGAACGCCGCGGAGTTTATCATGAAAATAACTAGGTTAGTGCTTTACACAGGATATGATACTACGGGACAGACTGTTGTTTATATCCATGGACGCAGTTAACCGTCGGCAGCCGCTTCACCACCTGCCTGTCTGCTCAGCCAATCATGAGCGCCGTAGACGTCCTGCGTCATCACGTGCTAGGATGGGTGGTTTGATTTATTGCCCGGATCCCACCGGCGGCTCCTTCTCCAGAAGCCTTGTACTGAGGTTTTGAAACCAGGTTCGTTGATGTAACAATGTACAATCGTCCCTTTCAAGACAGCTTAGTAATAATAAATAGTACAATCTTAGTAAGTTTAAATGATCATTTTAGTTCTTGTCACATTTTGTTTCATGTCACAGAAGGAATTATTATTATTATTATTATTAAGAAATTATTTCAACGTCAGGACCTGTGGACAGTAGTTCTGAGATGCTGAGCTTAATTGAAGACCAATAATTAAACATCACCACACAGACATTCATACATAGTGATGTTTTGTAACATGTCACTTGAAATGTCTAACAAAACTGCTTTCTCATAAACACCATTTTAATGATTTTGTGATGAGATATATTTTTTACAGAGAGTTCCGATAGAAGGGACATGAACAGTTGGGCTATGCTCACAACATACTAGAGGATTTACTGTATATCTCTATGGTTACTCTGTGCATTAATGTCTTTACAGCTGCTGTAGTTTTTGGCAAACTGCCATCTATGCCTCAACAGAAATCATGTGACCCAAACAGAGGATCACAAAACCCAGAGTGAACACACTCTGCAGTAAGTGGAGAGGGACAGTTGATATAATTTTCTGTCAAAATGCCTCAGATCCTGCTCAGTGTAAATTCAAGATCAAAATGTAAATGTAAAACATAAAGCTGACTTGGACTTAATGAGTAGAGTTTATATAGTACAGTTTTGTTTTTTGTTTTTTTTGGAGAGATTGGTGTATTCTGAATAGTCTAAATAAAGAAACATGTTTCTTCAGTTGAAGACAAATACTCAGTCAGACATTTCACTTTGTAAAGTGCTCTGCAGTAACGAGTCATAATTTAAAGTTAATCAGACAGGCCTGACTTATTAAATGTATGAAGTGCCCAGGGGTTCCTTTTAAATAATGACTCATTATAAGCCAATGTGTAAAATTAAGCATGTCAGGAGACTAAAATGAGAGAATAATTCATCTTGCTATGTCTCCAGGGACTGCAGTGTCAAAAGGTGTTGCGTGAAATCGTAAAAATGTCATAATATCCAGTTGGAAGAAGCAGAGATTGATCAGACAACAAAACTGTATATATATTTTTCAGTTTTCAAAGATTTTCATTGAAAGATTTTTTTGTCCAATGCTGTTTCTTCCTCAGTCAACTTGCTGAAAATTTAACACCACCTCGTTACCCTGGAGTCTCACTGTCAGCCAGCAACATAATGTACTAAAGTTATCACTGGGCTTTGGTTACAGAGTGTACTACCACATGACCAACAGAGGGCTCTTTTCGACCACAGACAGACGTCAGTTCTGTTTTTACCACACACACACACACACACACACACACACACACACACACACACAAACACACACATTTACACAAGGAAAAGAGAAAACAAAGATTACAGTAGCACACAGAAGTACAATGAATCTCCACCCATGGCATTCAAGCTTTATTAAGTGTAATAAACCATTAATAAACACGCCATATGTCTCATGTGTCTGTATAGTTTTCATTGCAGGGTCCTGTTGTCTCCTGGTGACTCTCAGCTCTCCCAGTTTAACCTCTCAACAAAATGCTAACCTAATGCCTTTTATATACTTTGTATTTATAATTTATTAGAATATTTTTCATGCATATATGACATTATTTGGAATTTAATCTCGCTCCTCATATTATTGGGTATGTGATGGGAATGGGACCTTGTAAGTCCAAAAAGTTTCTTGTAGAGGTCCGCCTCTGTGGGATCTGCTTTCTATCTATTTCTAATCTGCAAAAGGTGCTACTGATCTTGACTGTGTACCATTACCTACATACAGTATTACCCTAATACATTTGTAAAACAGTGTCCCTCTTTGTTGCCAAAATACCCTTCACCTCCCTTTGCTAGTGTTGATCCCCACTGACATATTCCTAGACTTTATGGAGTTAGCACATGATGGTGCTCTTACTGGAGAGAGCCACATGTTTCTGACAAAGTTCAGACAGATTTCAGCTTTGAAGAAATCATGTGCCACCTATCCTTTTTTTTTGTTGCCTTTTTGTCTTTGGTCTTCTTGGTTGCTTTCTCTCACACTCTGTCTACATCACCCACACATCACACACTCCTCCCCAAGCCCCCACACTGCCACTCTCTCTCTTTCCTGTTCCCAAATGTAACTCTGTGTTGTCCCATCATATGATTTCGCCTCAGATGTGAAATGTGTTTCACAGCTTCTCCACTGTGTCAGGAATAGTCTAGCTGTAACTGTAGCTAGTTTTATAAATAGGCCCTGGCCAAAGTTCAGCATGCGACACAGTGTCTCAAGACGTTTCTGAGTGCATATGGAGAAAGATCTTAGAGAGGGACTTCAGTACTGTCAAGTGCGGGTAGAACGATGTAAATGTATATGTGAAACAGCTGTATACTGTACATACATGTTGTCATTGCAACACTGAATTTAAAATTTATTTGAGTTTAATGGTGCGTGCCCTATAAGCTCTGAAATGCTGTCTAAATTATTTTTTATTATCCAACAAATATGCCATTGTGGTATGGAAGAAACCTGCAACCTGGTTCTTGAGAAAAACATGCAGCTTGTAAATGTGTGGCACTGCCTCCCCTCCCCTAACATCACTATGGTCAGATTCCCTGCATTGTCTAAATCAGCTGGTATACTTGAATAACCAGTTGTTTAGCTTCAGTTGTTGAGCTAACATGCCAGACACCAGCAATTGGGCTAACATGGCTTCCACTAAAAACTGTAATGGGCAAACTCTGTTAATCAAATAGTTGACTGGTTCTAGTGGCCCTGAGTCTTGAAGGATACTGGTTATATATAGGCAGCTCTCTCTCCTTATAAGGCCTCGGGGAGAGGCAGGTGGGGGTCGGTTGGAGACGGGTGGTGGTTTTGTTGGCCTGGTACTTGGTTTAGGCTGACTCCCTGTGGATTCAGGCTGACAACCGAAGTCGCTGCAAAGGAAATCTCAAGGGGTAAGAAAAACTACAATTTTATTCTTTCTGTTGCTAGCCCCTCTGTATCCTCAGCTTTTTAATCTACTTTTGTTTCAAACCCAAGTGTAGCAGGTGGGGTCAGTGGGATGGAGGAATAGAGAGCAGATTAGGGCACAACCAAGAGATGTTGCATGGCACCTAACCAGAGCTGATAATACTTAAAGTGATGAATGACAGGATACATGAATTGTGTGCAGCAGTTCAGTTGGAATAAATGAGTTAACCGCTGTTTTGAGGATAATGACCATAATTGCCTTGTTTGAAACAGGACAGATAGACAGCAGGTCCCTGTGTGTTTATCATAGTAAGACTAATTGATTAAAATGGATCCCCACTGGACTGTCAAATTTGGTAGGGACACTTGGGACTGTTGCTTCAGTGGACAAATTGCTGGTGTGTAGTTCTGGGACTGAATGTGTTGGCTTTATTTGATGTTTTCATTTCAAATTTAGAAACTAGACAAATGAGCCATTATTATACCATTGTATTACCATTGTTGCCAGTTAGCACACAGCAAGTGTTTATGATTAATCTGTAGAATTTTAGAGGTTTGTACAGTTATGGTTGAGAATTTTTGAGGTTTACTTAGACGGAGAGGCTCAGATTTCATCTGGCAGGCATTTGTGCTGTTACAGTATTGGCCGCACTGACGGAGGCAGAGGACAGCCACAGGGGTGTAGGATTGATGGGACTAGAATATGACCTGCCTGCAGTGACCACTTGCCTCAGGGCAGCTGAGTTTAATTCTTATTTTGTTTGGAAGCACAATGTCTTCCAGTGTCTGTTGGCTCTAACTTTGATTTTCAGTTTTGAAATATACTTTACTTACTCACAACTGGGACTTCAGTGACTGTAGTAGTACAGCTCTGCGACACTGTTGGACAGGCTGGTTGACTGATCCTTGAGGGTGAAGTGTGTGAAACCACAGAACATTTTCTGTAACAAATTAATCATTTTGTGGGTTTTCTACTGCACGACCACATGACTCAACCAGGAATTTAAGTGTCATTATTTCCTTTAGGGGTCAGAGGTAAGAGGTCAGGGGTTAGGGCGTTGTGGTGTGATCTATCTGATTGACCGGCTGCTTGATTGACAGTTTTGGGGCATTAGAAGTGAGTTAAGCTTGACTTTGGTGATAGTTATATTGACCCTGAAGCTGGGGCAAGTGTTTCAGAGATGTGGAAACAGTAGCGCTCAGCGTGAGGTTGGGCAGGGAGAGTCGCTTTATGTTTCATCTGACCTTATTTCTGGTCTCTGAGGACTTGGGTGATGTAAGACAATTATGTTCCAACGCCACTATGTGTGCATGATGTAAGACAAAGTTATGCTCTTGCTTTGGTGTGTGTACTGTAAAAGATGTCTATGTCAGCCACACAGCTAATGAGAAAAAGAGTGCAAATCATTTGGAAAGTGAATGCCGTCGTTACCTGAAAGTAAAAACGCTTTGATTTAAATTTTCATTGAAAAAAGCTCCTTGAAGGTATTTGGTACAAATTCAGTGCATCAGTACATCCATGAAACAAAGAAGAAAGCTTTTTTAAGTTGCTGAATAGTTCAGGTTTGTTTGTTTTTTTATATTGCAATTCATTAAACAGCTGCCAAATGTTTTTGATGACACATTTGAGGAAACTTAACTATCATTAACGTGTGTGGCAGTGTTTCCCTTTATTTCTCTCTCTTTTTTTGGTACCAGTGGTAATATCAGTGTTGGACATGCCATGTTAGGTGTCAGTTTTGTTGCTGGCGCAGGCTATGGTGTGTGAATAACAGAAACTTGTTATGATAAGAGCTGTAATTTACAGAGCTCACACAAAGTACCCATCTTCTCATGTTTATTTCAGTATTGTTTCATTCACTTGTCTTTGAAGTGGAAAATAACGGTAATCACAGTCCACCACTGTTTAATAAATATACGACTGCTCGTGCTGAATGTGGAGCTGTCAAATTGATAGACAATCTTTGGTGCAGCTGCACTGTCAGTTGCTGCTCATGCACATTGCTGGTCCAACAATAGTCCACAGCCATACCTTTTTGTTTATGTATGTGAACACATGTGTCTGCGTTGCTGGTGTCTTTAAATCAATATAGTGTCACCTTGTCATTCCTGAAGTTGACAGTAAGACTGCTGTGTTTGTGTGTGTGTGTTTGGGTGTGTGACAGTGTTTCCAACTCCATGTGTCCAAATTCCAGGAGGGCTTTTATTTTTGCAGGGGGTGAGGCAGTAAACACAAATATATTGTCCTCTATTCTCACTACACTTTGTTGCAAAGCACCAAGTCATTAATAGAGAGGAAGACTTTGTTTATAAAAGTCCCAAACACCCCTCAGAATAATTAACCATCTCTTTCCTTCTTTACATTTGTCTTCATTAGACTGCATCTAATTCCTGCAGTCACTTTGACACTCCTTTTGGGTTGGTGGATCCCGAGTGTTTGTGTATGTTGGCGTCACTGTGTTGCTGTTCTGACTTATAAGTGAGGATCTACTGTACTTTGTTACCATGTCAGTCTGTGTGTATGTGTGTGTGTGTGTGTGTGTGTGTGTGTGTCTGGTCCAACAGGTCAGTATCTGCAGTGTCACCATGTCAGTGTGGAGCAAACGTGGGAGTTACAACCATGAATACCACCACAAACAGAGCAAATATGTGGTTAAAGAATACAGCAGGTACATGTTACACTCTAATACTACTGTAATGATAACTAAAACATTAAGCTAACGGTAGTATTGTAACAGTAGTAAGCTTTGTCATTGCTAAACCTGCAAATTCAGCCATACAAGCTTAATATAGCAAAAATAACCTAGCTTAAAAACCCAGACTATAGGTTAAAATAGGCTAACCTCGTTAACATTAAGCTAACACCAAGACCAAACTAACCCCAAGCTAAACTTGAAAATGGTTGTTCCAAATCCATGGTTGATCCAATCATTTAAAAATTGATTGTTATTTGCTATATTTCACCATTACTTGCTACAAATTAAGCCAAATCCAACTTAAGCCCATGGTAACTTACTGCTTTCTGATTTTGCCAGCAGTCCAAAACACCCCACTGTGCTCTGTTAAAACACTGAAACCTATTTGCAATGCACATAGGTGCGAGTGAGTGAACTGCACAGTTTTAATGAGGGTCCCATATTGAGAGCACACATCAGTGAGCAGGTTGAGAGAAGAAAAAAAACTGCTCTGGATTTGCATTTGAATTTTAGTATTTTTCTCATGCTTAGGAGAGGCTGTCCAAACTGTCAAGCAGCAAAAGTCTGATGCTGATGCCTTTTCCACAGATACAATACAAAACACCACAGGCAAGTTTTGCTGCAGGGTTAGATTTCAAGTATAACTCGCCTAAATTGGACTAGCTGTACTTATTTTAACATAGGCCTCTGTAGAAAAATAGCAAATATTATTTTTGATTGAATCAGGATCCAAAAAAAAGTCAAAAACAAAACAAAAACAGACATCCCCAGTTTTCACTTTAACAAACTGGCTGATGTCAATTGTAGATAGTCCAACACCCTGGGAAAAATCTTTTGCTAACATTCACCATTCTGCAGCTTGTTAGCACTGGTGTGATTGGTAACTATGTAGAGTGTTTATGTATGTGTTTGTGTGTGTGATTTAAGGGGAGTACCAACAGGTATTCTGGCTGCTGTGTTTCATGTCTGTACTCACCACTTCACAAATCTTATTCTTGCTGCTGCTGCTTCTTTATTTTTGCTAATAGGCAGCTAACCAGCACACAAGTCTGACCTTTGTTAAATGAGGACTACCTAATACATTTAACAAGGTGTTCAATGACAAGTGTTGAATTCTTTTTCCTCACGTAGCGGTAGTGATTCTGCTCGTATAGAGCTTATTTCCCTAACCGATTTCCTAATCTTTTATTTCAAACTTAGGTAAGTATGAAGCGTATGTGTGTAATGTGCCCTCAACAAAGACTGATTTTCTGATCAAATATAAGTTATCTATTGTATGCTCAAAATGATAATTTCTTTACAGACTAGACACCAATTCCAGGCACATTTAAACAACCACACAACAGAGGATATTTTTTCTTCTGCTTCAAATACAATCTTTCCAGTTATCTTGGTGAAAAAGCATATGGAGTCTGTTCTTTTTCACATACATTTGGCCACTCTCCTCTACAGAGCAGCACACTTAAATTTGCATGTTTACTTGTTTCGCCAATTAGGATGAACCCACAAATCCCAGAGGCTGTGTAAATGGTCGTCATACCCCAACCTGGCATCCTCTTTCAACACAAGAACTGAGATAGTACTTTTGCTCAAGTATGGCCTCATCTTCCTCTCTTAACCTGCAACACGGCCTTTCCTGCCTCTGTCTCATCACAATGGTCCCCACACCAACTGCTTCGTCTGTCGCTGCCAGCTTTCAGGATCGCATGGACTTTCTGGGCTGCAGGGCACTCCCTTCTATTTCCCAGTGGCAGTGGTGGAATGACCAGGCCTGAAGGCCTTCTGGACGACAGTGATGAAAGACACAGAGTCAGAGCTTCCCACTGCTGGCTGTGTCTCTCCTGCTGACAATCTCCAGCTCTCAGGCAACAGGCCTGTTCTCTGCTCTGGGGCAGCCTCTCATGGGTTGGGCCTTCAGTAGCATAGTCTGCCGAATATGGGATTTGGCTGTGCACAAAAAGATGCGTATAGCAGCAAAAAAACAGGGAGGGTGTTGTGATTAATCACTGTCCTCACAATCAGTCTCCTGTATTTTTAACAGCTGTGTAGCTGTGTCAGTCACAATGTTTCGTGACAAAAATGGCTCTCCAAATGGACACGATTGTAGATTGTAGAGATACTGAAAGCCTGAGCACCATGTTTTTCATGCCCAGTGGTGACAGACAATAATAACCACATCTAAAGCTAATGATTCTGTGGCACAGTTACTTTGGGTAACTCTAAGACACAAATTACAATTGTTTCATACACAACAATGCCCTCTTTGGTGCAAACCTTCCAGAGGGCACAAGCTCAGACTACCATGTCAACAATTAGGTGAAATCCTGCATTGCACCCTTTTACCTCTTTGTGGTGCTCAAGAATCTCTGATGTCAACCACGTGAGCCTACTTATGAAATTTTCCTCACAGGGGCTCATGGGTGGTGAGTGTGTGTTGGTGGCCTGCTGTGTAAAGTCAGGCTCAGTCAGGCTTTCCTTTCCTGTCCTTACTATGGAGAGGTCTTTGAAAGTGTCCTGCACTCTTTGCGTGAACCATGTTCACCTGGTAAGATGGAAAATCACCTGTGTGAAAAATAGCTAACCTAATTTGTTATCCTAATACAATAACGACAGACGCAACCTCTAAACTTGTCACAGTACCACTTCTTAAGTTTTCGTGGAAGCTCGGCTGGGGTACAGCAGCCCATGTTCCAGCAATTACTTGGATTGGTGGGTCAGTACTGATTGACTTTACTGATAATTTCAAATTTCAGTGCACTGCTCAGCAGAGAAAAGCAGAGCTTGCTCAAGGCCCCCATTTTTGCTCATAGAACTAGGGTTGCAATGCATAACCTTTAAAATGTAGTTTCATAGTTATGAAGATGGTAAAAAAAACAGCGTGGAATCAGATTACAAGCCCTGTCAAGCACTGGACTGCATACCGCCCTGTTGCACACATCTGAGAGACAAAACAAAATAACACGCAGCACCACACTCAAGTTACTTTGGAGGCTTGTTATTTGGGCATGCTAAGTAGGTACATGTTCAAAATCACATATATTTTAAAGAATCCACTCAATTCTCAGCCGTAGTCCAAGGAAAACACTGTTTTCCTGAATCTGTCAGCGTAACTGACTTACTGTTTGTCTTTAGCTCTGAGGCGGTGGAGGAAAGATATGAGCACAAAACACGAGCTCACATCCAGGAAATGGTAAGAGTCTATGAACTTTTCCCATCCAGACTTGCATATAAACACGGGATGAAAATTGTGTGTAATTATATGTACCTGAGCTCATATTGATACAATGGCAATTGAACCAAAAATGTTTGTGTGGAGTTTACTGATGTTAATACATGTGAGTAAGAAGTGTATATTGAAGTGTATCAATATACACTTGTATATTACTCTTTTGTTTAATATTCATTGGTATTCTTGGTTTCACTATATAGATAAGCATGAAGATGTTGGACAAGTATGTGCGTGAGGGGCCTATGATCAGGGGACCAAATTTCCTGGCCAGACTCAGATCCCACACTGTGTTTGAAAATGCTTCAGTCAAACTCTTCTGCACTGTTGATGGCTTTCCCATGCCTGTTGTGAAATGGTGAGTAAGAACGAAAAACATGTTTTTCTTTTAACATGGTAATCTCATACTAAGACTGACAAAATCTATTAATTAAAAGACTTTTTTTTTTTAAATTGTTAGATAGGTTGGCTTATCATCTCTGTTTCCTTTCTTCTTTTAGATATGATAGTAGATCTTATTAATGATCTTATTATTGTCTATTATGGTTCCACATGTCTTGATGCTGGTGAGCTGTAATTTTCCTCTATTTTAGGTATAAAGATGATGTGATCCTGGACATCTCCTCTGGAAAGTACCTGGTTGAAGCCAAAGGTGGAATCCATTCTCTGGAGATCCCAAGGTACAGTAAGTCAAAAAACTCAGAGTTTAAAATTATTTAAAAGGTGTTCTGTGGAGTTTTAGACCACTTGATAAGAAAAGTTTCATATTAAAGGGGCACTCCACCATAAAGGTCAGTTTACTCGTCATGGTTTTAGTTCTACTCAGCTTGTGAAAACTGTTGTACAGCGTCTACTGTAGCTCTGGGGAGAGCTTTGTGAAGTAAATATTCTAATTTTTAACAGAAAACCTGTGTTGTAAACTGGAGATATGAAGTTTGAAAGATGAGGACGTTTAACAGGCAAAAAAGGTCTAATGAAAGAAGCTATTGAGTTGCATTATGCCAATTGTAGGAGCTATTGTTTTTGAAGCTTGACCCATAGTAGGGATTAAACGCCTCTGCTGCACCGATTTTGACCGTTCTTTTTTTTTATCTGACTCTTACAAGACCCCCAAGTTTATGTAAGTGCAATACTAAATCATTGGAGTAACCCTCGATTGTATCTTGTTTTCTACACAGAATCTTACAGGGAACATGATTCACATTTGTGCTGACTGCAGAGAGCAGTAACAGTTTGTGGCAGTACAATGCACTTAAATGTAGCAATGCACAAATAAAAGAGAATAAAAAGAAGACTACAAGGTCATGAAAACAATGTAGGTGTCTAAACATTTAAACCAGAAGTTTTGCCAAATAATTAATACAGTAGGAACTACATTTAAGATGTTTGTTAGTCTTTAAGGATACAATTAATTGTCCATTTCCTAGGTTAGTAATTCATGAATCACTGCTACACGTAACTATTCATGACACTTGGGCCACTGACTGGCTAACCATCTATCCCAAGACTACGCCTTGAACCATCAGTCAGTCCCATTGGGATCGCCACACAAATTCAAAGTAGAGTAATAACGTCAGAATCAGCTGACTGACTGTGTGGGTAGGCTGTGTGCTTACAGATATGGGGAGGGGGGGCATATCCCGCTCTCCCTCCAGTCTTAGGAAGCTCAGCTGTTCGAGTGCTGACCTCAGTGCTACGTGATACTCCAGGATTCTTTAAGTCATCACTCTCTCCTTGGATCCTGTCACCTTTAGCTCCTTCTGTCTGTTACATACACACAGATCAGCCAGCAGCCATTACTCCTTGTAGAAAAATACTCCCTAATACTCCCATCACCCTCCTGAGTGGTCTAAAACTCACAAGACTGTTAGATAGATTACCATTTACACTGAATGCTGTGTGTTTAAGTGGAAAAAAAATAGGGATAGTATCCAAGTTTTAAAAATAGACTGGAAGACTTTAGAGGATAAATCTCTTTTGAATTACAAATTACCAGCAGCTTGTCGTAATTTTAAGCCAGGCTCATGGCAGAGAGAGGGAAAGCAGAATCCCTATCCCCCAACCTCTCAGTCCTCGATCCTTACACCATGGCATTCCTGTACACCCTCTCCTATCACCCCCTACCCACACACACACACACACACACACACAGTTGCAGCAGTGCAAACATTTCTGTGCATTTGAAGGATTTACTGAGAGCTATTATGATCCAAAATAAGAATACATTTGCTGCTCTCAGCTCCGTGCTGCAACTTGCAGTAGTCACTTCTGCCAAAAATGTCAAATGACTACAACAGCCTGTGCGGTTTGCACGGCCTGAAATGCCCATGTTAGATGATACTAGGTTGTGGAAAAGTTGGTAAGAAGAGCATCGGGGTGAGAGAGAGAGATACAGAGAGGGACAGAAAGATGAAGAAACTGAAGGATACATAGAGAATAAAACAATAAGAGGTTAAATTCAAAGGTTGAGGTTGGTCTTTAAGTCACGAATGCATGGCTTGCAATGACAGTAAAATCAAAACATGGCCTCTGTAGCAGCCCTCTTCTGCCAGTTAGTCTTTATCTCTACATCTCTCCTCACCTCACCTTAGCCTGTATATGCAATTTTCTATGTTGGCGCCATCTGAGAACAGAACTTGTTTACCTGGATCAGAAGCTTCTAAAATTTGCTTGCTCGGGGCTTGCAAAGATTGTCCAACACTTGTGGCCATATGGCTCGAGAGGGAACAAAAGCAGCAACATCTCATGCAAATATGATTAAGAGGAAGCATACCAATCACAAGAGACACAGAAGGTGATGCATTTCATCCTGCAACTTTTGCTTTTTGTGAAAATGTCCTGGAAATGTAACCAATTCTGACTGAAAAGAGCTGTCGTCTATTCACAAAGAAGACAGGATTATGTTAAAGCTTTGGGGCACTGTCTCCAAGTAATATGTCTAATGCCAGACATGTACTGTTTTCCATGCAGGAGAGTTAAAACCAGTGCCTTCCCCAGATAACTGAACCTGGCAATGTTGTAGGCTCTACTGTATGTGTGAACGGGGCTTCGCTCAATCTTTACTGTAGCCGCTCAGATGCTGCTGATCCCTGGCAACATAAAGCATTCATGTGGGAAATGATTGTTCATTCGGTGCATTAGTTTCATACACCTTGTCAAAGCAAATCCCCACTGCCATTATGTCAGCAGTTTACAATTAGTCCTGTTGGAGCAGATCATTGTGGATATACAGCACATCTAGCATGTAGGCATTTTCCACGTTTTTACAGATGACTGTAAACATTACTAAAGACTCACATAAACACCCAGGGCTTGATATAAGGCGATGAAGAACCTTGCCAGGATAAAACCCTAACCCATGGTTTCATTTACACATCTCTTAGGCTGTTTTAAGAAATCGTGTGATCAAAATACACTGAGTGTCTATGAGAATCCTGATAGTTATATTGACCTGGAATACTTAACATGGGTTGTTTATTGTGTATTTATAGATGCTCAACTGATGATACCGCCCAGTACACTGCTGTGGCTGGTAACATCCATGGACAGGCCTCTAGTCAGGCCTCCATCATTGTCAAGAGTAAGTCCTTCTACCCGATTGTCTTGTATCTGATGTTGTGGTGTGATTTTTATCATACAGTCACACCAGAACATGCTGATTGGCAAGTCTGAATGCATTCAAGCCGGATTTGTCAAGTTCTGTCTATCTGTGACCCTTAAGTCAAGATTAGTTGTTCACTACATCTACTAAACTACTTTACTAAACATACATTTTTTTTCTGGACACAATACATTTAATGGTGAACTTGATAAAGAGCCGCAAGACCGACTCTGACAGAGATAAAGATGTGTGTTGTTACTTAATATCAGTTATATGAATAACGTTTCTATTGATTGTTCAATTCACAATAACTGGAGTTTTATAAACAACCCATTTGTCATTATATTTAGCTGAGGCACTTGGATCTATAACTGTGCACTTTAGGCTGTCAGTTTTCCATTACTGCCACTCATTACCATCTGCCTGCTTGCTCACTAATTCCTTAGCCTTTTTTATTACAACTGGCTGCTGCTAATAATGGTTAACTTTTGGTATGTTTGTTTTTTAATCATGTAGGGTTCAAGCAGGAGGATGAGTCCTGTCCATATGCATGGTTGCCTTTCACAGGTAAGCATCATAATTACCTCCAGATACGTCCAGAAATTACAACATCAACAACACTACTAGGCTTTAAAATATGTCTCTTCTCTCTTTTTAAATTAGTGTGTGAAGCTGTTATCACGAGTCCTATTCCCAACTCTCTCATTCTCTGCTTCTTCCTTTCCCCAAGCTGCCATGCTTCCCAAGATCCATTACACTAAAATCAACATAACTTTTCTGGAGAAGTTTGGGCCAGTGTTTGCTACTGAGGGAGGATCTGCCTCTCTGACTGCTACCATGACCCTGAACCCCAACCTGGCCAACCTGCAGCCCGAGGCACAGTGGTATAGAGATGGTAATTGTTATAAAGTAGCATTTTATGACAAAGTAATTACACTATAATTGCTGGTTATATATACCGCCTGCCAGGGAAACTACCAGACCCAATCAAGTCGACATGCAGCCAGAGGCACAGCAGTGGAAAAATGGGAATATGTTATGGACACTATTTTTATTACTAATTAATTATAATGAAAGTAGTTAAATAGACTTTAGCAACATACCCCCAATTCATGAGTAGTTTAATTTGCTATGTGTGTCTGTAGACATTACATAAAGGTGCCATGTGGTATAAAAGCAAATTGCAATAGGTTAATCTTTTTATATTCAAAATCACTGTATGCAGTCACATCTCATGTATAATTTATAGAAATATATTGCTACAGGTTTATAAGAGTTATGCAGGAGGTGACACTGAATTCAGGATCCTGTTTCATTTCCAGACACGCGTCTGTTTGATTCTAAATGGGTGAAGATTGATACTGGCAGAGGGGTCACCACCTTGACTATTCCCAACCTCTTCAAAGATGATGAAGGCCTGTACACACTACGCATGGTCACTAAAGGAGGCACCGCAGAACACAGCGCATTTGTCTCTGTCGCAGGTGAGGTGTGCTGGGAGACTGGACAGTCTGAGAGAAGTTGATAACTTGATTCATACTGGGTTTTTATTTCATTGTTACTGATTTGTTCTCCCTATTCTCTTACCCGCTTTAACAATTTTACAGATTTTACAGAATTCTGCTACTACACTTCTTTAAATATGTATTACTTACTTATAATATGATTATTGAAATGCTGCCATGTCACTTCCTGTGTAGATGGTCCTCCCCCAGTCCCTGGTTCACCTGGTGCTCCTATGGACATCAAGATCCACGATGCCAATAGAGACTATGTCATTGTGTCATGGAAGCCCCCAAATACCACCACAGAGGGACCAATCCTGGGATACTTTGTGGACAAGTAGGAGTTAATGATATAAACACCATAAATAGATAAACTGACCAACATAAAGACAAACTGATTACTGTAAGTCATCACGTAGAGTTTTCTTGACTATCTGTACAAATGAAGGGGTTATTGTATTTAAGCACAGGGAATCCTTCCTTTTTCTCTACGCTGAATTATTCTACTGTACTTCTCCACTCATTTTCAGCTCTACTCTTATTGACCCTTTCTGTACCTCACACATTTAACCAATGCAACCTTAAACACACTTGGCTCAATAAGTTATAGGAGTCTAAATCAAGTATCTTTTGCTAGTAATCACTGTTTTCATATTGTTCAATACAACTACCTTTCATATTTTTTGCCAAGCACCATAATGGACAAGGATGATCTCTATGTAGCTAACTTTTGTTGATGCACTAGACCACTTCTCAACTGGATTCTAATGCACTGGCCAATATTGATCACTATAATCATTCAATCAACTGCATCCTCATATTATTGCCTGGATCCCTCCATTATTCTTGTGCTGTCAGATAGATTCATTTTTGTAATTGTCATCAGAGTTGCCACATGTTTTGTCGTAGGACCTTGTAAAAATCTCCTCTTCAAATCAAACCCCACTTTTTCAGAACTTAAAATATATATTTTTTGATAATCAAATTTTTTATGACAACCTGTTATGACATGATGATGGTGAATTTAAACCTAGCTGTATGTTTTTCTTTGTGCTGTCTGGAACTTTCCTGAACTCCTTTTCTCTTTTCTCCCTCTCCTGTCTCTTTTCATTGTAATTTTGTAGATGTGAGGTTGGAACTGAAAACTGGACCCAATGCAATGATCACCCCATTAAGATTTGTAAATACCCAGTGTCTGGGCTGTTTGAAGGACACTCCTACTATTTCAGAGTCAGAGCAGTCAACTCCCACGGAATCAGCAAACCATCCCGCATGTCTGATCCTATCGCTGCACTGGACCCCACTGAGTTCGAGAGGCTCCATGGTGGGTTTAACTGGATTACTAGAGAGAAATGTCATCCCTGCCTTTTATATTACGTCATTTGAAAACTTTGAGAAATGTGTCCTGTAGTCGCTGACATGCCAAATGTCACTGCCATTTTGCTATGTTTGGATAGAATCTAAAGTTATGATTTCTGACATTATCATATCAATAAATGTCTGTTTTGCTACTTTCTATTACTGCCTGGACACATAAGCAGTTCATCATATAGCCAGTTCATAAATGTTTCCACATATTAGTCAAAACAACGGTTTAGTGCAGTTTCTCTTTGCCAGAAAAAAAACAAAAACAAATCTTTGGCACACAGGTAGTAATTGGTCAAGATTAAATAGGCATAGTATCATAGTATGTTAGATACTGCACCATGCTACATGATCAGTTTTTACTTAAATCACTAAGCAGGTCCACAGTAAATTATATTTATGTTGCTGTTGGTGTGCTGATGAGATGTGGTCATTATGCAGGGTGTAAGACTCCATTACAGCATCACTGAATTATAAAAGGCTTAAAATTATGGTTTCATCTAAATAGTTTACATTTTTACATACTTATTGTACATTCAGGTAGTTCACATTTGCTCTTTGTATGTTTTTAGAGTTTTATTGCATGTTTGATCATTTTGCTTCACTGACCAAACTGCTTTTTTTGGACTCATGGCTACATTTAAGGGTTGTCGTACTAAGTTTGGTTTATGTTTGAAAGATGTGCCGTTCATTGGTCAGTGCAGTTTTAAAAATGACTGGCCCTTCTGTCACCACTGATCAAAAACTGACATCTAATTTGATTATATAATATGATGGACAGTAATATTTGCATTCCAGTGCACTAAATTGAAGCACAGAACGTTTATTTGAATTCAATTGAACAACAAATGAAGTACTGTAACTTCAACATGAACATACTGTAAGCAGATTGGTGATAATGTTGTTTTTATCTTCCTGTAGCCAAAAAACTTGGAGGAAAACTAGATGTTGTGTCTTACCATGATGAAGTTGAAGGTGAGTTTTTACTAAAATTGTATCATTGTATATAATATCTATAATATCCTCCTAGTATATTACTGTGCAGTCAGAGGAAAACAGTGCGTGTCTCACAGTGCAAGTGTGTATGTGTACCTATTCATTTCTGTGTGTATGTGTGTGTTTCTGTGTAGCTGAAGGAAAGCCTCCAGGTGTTCCATCAGGAATTTATGCCTCAGAAACAGACAGGACATATGTTGTTCTGAGCTGGAAAGCCCCTGCATATTCCAGCAAGGCTCCCATGTGGTACTACATAGAAAAGGTAACAAAGTATATCATACTGTCACCAATGCTGCTTTGAGTACTACATTGTACATACTACTTGGATGTACTACACCTTGTCAGTAGTTTAAGAATGCACGTTCTTCTGAAAACCCCTCCCTACTCCAGCAAAGCTGCAATGTAGTTCAAAATCATGGTTGTGTACGCAAATTTGCGATACACCTCCCTCTCTACTTGGGAGTTTAGGGGTTAATTAAAAAAAACAAGATTACATAATCAGAGGCACAGATTGGTTTGAATAAGTGAATTAAATATGTGGATGACAACAAATACTTTTCTGTACAGTGCTATATTTGGTCCGACAATATTAATTCCATTTCTAAAACTGACTTTTGTGTTAAACACATCCATTTTGGTGTCAAAGAAACAAGCCCAAAATGCTAATAGACTGATAACAGGCAAACTACTATTGTGACCATACCGTCTTCAGTTCTGTAGAATATATGATGTTTTCATGTGTGATGAAAATAGCAGTTTTGCCTGTGCAGTTTTCTGATCAACTGCACTAGATTAGACCACTGTGAGCTGACTAAATTAAGCTAAACAAATACTTAAGATCGTCAGTAACTCCAGGCTAAAATGTAGCACAACATATCATTATGTGTGTGGATGTATAGTAACAGCAGGCATGCTTTCTCTGTCTGTCTCTCTCTCTCTCCACAGAGCATGGCAGACAGTGGTGCTTGGCAGCGTGTTAACACTCAAGTCCCTATTCGATCTCCCCGTTATGCTGTCTTTGACCTGGCAGAGGGCAAACAATATAAGTTCAGAGTTTTGTCTGCCAATATCTATGGAAACAGTGAGCCATCAGAGCCGAGTGGACCTATCGAGACTCAGGAGCTCAAAGGTCTGTTTCTGTCCATTTCTTTGTATCATTACACAGATCAAAAGGTTTTCTACAACAGTGGAATAAATCCTCAATTCAGCTCGTGTTGTAAATATAATGATGTATTGTCTTTTTTTTTCAGGTGTGCCATCTGCTCCCGGTCAGGTGATCGCTACCAGGGAAACGGACACCACTGTCCTCATCCAGTGGGCTCCTCCAAAGGACCCCAACAATCTGATTGGCTACTATATCGACCAGTGTGTGAAGGGGTCCAAGGACTGGACCTCGGCCAATCACAAACCTCACAAGAGCACCAAGTATGTTTTCGACCTAACAAAAACACACTGTATTGCACAGAAATGTGTCTTTGATTATTTGATTACTTGTGGGTTTTTATTCATGTGATTCTTGTTTCTGCAGGTTTGTGGTTAGTGGTCTGACCAAAGGAGAAACCTACGTGTTCCGTGTCCAGGCTATCAATGAGCTGGGTCTTAGTGATGAATCCCAGGAGTCCGCACCTCTGACTGTTAAGGCTGCCCTCAGTGAGTATTGGCATATTTTTGGTCATTCTTATTCATGATGGTGGTGATAATGATGATTGTCTGCTTTTTAATATCTCACTGCTGGACTTAGATGATCATTTTGATGGTAGTGAAGTATTGTCATTGTAATTATAAGTGTTAAAATTCAGTACTGCCTTTGTAGCCACACCCTCTGCTCCTTATGACGTCGCACTGCTGAACTGTGACGGCCATTCAGTGGTTCTGAACTGGAAGAAGTCTCTCCACTCCGGAGGAGCACAGATCAAGGAGTATTATGTGGACAAAAGACGCAGCGGAACCACCATGTGGAGGGAGGTTCATATCCCACCACTCACAGAAAGACTTTATAAGGTACAATAATATCTGTTGTTAAGCTTACCTTAAAACATCAAAACAAACTGAAGAAGGAACCACAGTTTTAGCATAAATTGAATGCAGGTACTTCAGTTGGTTGTTCTCTGATACCACAACAAAGCTTAATTCACATACCTACTTTGTTTCCACATTCTAAGAAAAATATCTGGGTCAGTGGAGATTACAAAAAATGATCCACTATTTCACACTGGTTATTTTCGTCGCAATCAGCTTGTGTGAATTTGCAAAGTGGCTTTCCCAGTTTGTTTAAGATAATGAGGATTGGCATGTTGGTAACCATGGTAACATTTTATTGACAGGTGGAGGGCTTGACAGAGGGAGCAGTCTATCAGTTCCAGGTGTACGCAGCCAACCTGGCTGGCCTCGGACCAGCTTCCAAACATTCAGCTGACTTCACCTGTGAGGCCTGGACTATGCCAGAGCCTGGTTAGTAAATGTCATTTCTTCCGGCTGACTCACTGACAAACTTTAAAAGTTGCCCAAAAAACACGAAGCCTGTACAAGTTTATGGCAATCATGCTCATGTCTTCCAAATATCCTTGAGAGTTAGGACGAAGAGAGCGAATGTTGTCACTGAAATGTCCGCACAAATACAAACGTAAATGTGGGTTTGTTTTCTCTTTAGGCCCTGCTTACGACCTGACTTTCTGTGAAGTGAGAAATGATTCATTGCTGGTTGAGTGGCAAAAGCCTGTCTATTCTGGTTCTGGACCAATCACAGGCTATCATGTTGAGTACGCTAAGAAGGGCACTTCTGAATGGACCTCAGCCAATGAGACAGCCGTCAGTCACCGCTTCCTCAAGGTGAGAGCATCTTTAATATGGTTGATGGTTCTTAAGGTGGAATTATCTGAGGGTTACCTGTATGATTATCTGAAATCCTTCCATGTAATATCTGAACACAGTGCAATTAACATAAAAGTTACGTAGAGCTGAAACAATTAGTCAAATAATTGATAAGTTGATAATCAATTAATCAATCAATGAAGCAATTTTGATAACTGATTAATTTAATTAGTTAATTTTTTTTAAAGCAAAAATGTTTTCAAACTGCCATACATCACATTTCAGTCTTCTGTGCCAGCCTGTTTTATTCACCCTATTGTGCAATGCAGTGATACACTTACATTAAACTGTGTGACACTGACACCTAGTGGATCAAGTAGTTACTGGGTTAAGTACAGTACAAAAAAAGGTAAGAAGGTAGAGGGATATGCTTGGTTTTAGAATGAAAAGTAGCAGCAATTAGGTGACATATAGGTGACATATATATATATATATATATATATATATATATATATAGATATATATACATATGTGTATATACATATGTGTATACATATATATATATGTACTGAAAAAGTCAGTCAACAAATCTTTGATTATTCAATTTGATGACTGTGTAATGTAAAGAATATTTAGTGGCCTAATAAAACATGGGTTGCAAAACAGTACATTTTAACTGTGAGTTAATATAAATTTGGTTAATTAATTTATAAAAAATAAAAAAAACATAATAATAATAGTAATGGGCTTTGGTGCTGGTATATAACAATACATTTTAGATTTATTAGCTGCTGGATCTACTACCGCTGTCAACAGATCTACCGAATAAATTACCTCAGAATTTGGACTATCTGAAACAGTTTCTGATGTTGTGGAAAAAACATTCTGCTACAAAGTTAATGTCACTGTTATTCTACCTGTTAAATTTGCCCAAACAGATGATTAAGATGATTAAGAAAAAAAAATCATAGCTCTCCTCCCTTCACCAACAATAGGTTCTTTTCTTGTCTGTTTGTTTCCTAGGTAACAGGTCTAGAGGAGGGCACTAGCTACGTGTTCCGAGTGCGTGGGGTCAACGCTGCAGGAGTGGGTATGGCCTCAATGGCCTCTGACCCCATCACTGCCAAGGCTGTGGCAGGTAACATCTATTCAGTAGGAGATTATTAAATTTGTGTCATCGTCACCATTTTCAATTTCTGAAAAAGGCATCACCAAGTTTCTCTTTTAAAAGACACAACATAGTCAACACATGCCTTTGCTGAGCTGGAATGATGCACTCTCTTTGAAAGTGCTGGAGGCGAGATGAAAGTGGGGAGTGGACAAATGTCATAAAAACCTGCTGAAATATAAAAATCCATGGACAGTATTCCTTCTGTGCCTTTTCTGGAGACTGAAATGGGTGCAGCTAACAAATGATCACTTTGTGTGTTTGCCTCTGTGTATTCAAGGCTCCCAGGAGGTATCCTGTGTTGTGGATGAGAAGTCAGGTGACATTGTTATGTCATTCGAGTCCTGCCAGTTGAACGAGAACTCTCAGTTCATCTGGAAGAAAGATTATAAAGAAATCACAGATTTTTCCAAAGGAGTAGTGATTAAGACTGAAGGCAGCCAGTAAGACTGCACACTCGCACATACACACACACACACAGCCACACGAACATTTGTGTGTACACATGCAAACAGTGGGATACTGTAAAACAGGCATTTTAAAAACTTTAACGTGCATCATCTCTCTGTCTGTATCTGTCTGTCTGTCTCCTGCTCTCTGATCTTAGTTCTAAGCTGATCTTTAAGAATGCAGATAAAGAGGACTTTGGGACCTACTCTGTTTCTGTCACCAACACAGAGGGAGTGTCATCCAGCCATACAATCTCTGCTGAAGGTAGGATTTACCCATCACTGTGTGAGTGTGGCTCTGCTGCTTAACCACCCAACCAAACTCTGGCTTTCAAAATGTACAGAAATCCAATACTGATTAAAAATCCGTATTTACAACCTAAACTATTGACTATACTATGTTTCAGTTATTTACGGCCCAGACTGACAGATTATTTGTTCCTGTTGACATAGTGTAATTTGAATTGTTCCTGTTATCATCATCATTACATTTAATTAAATATTTGTTTCCTCCGTCTGTTAAAGTAATGCATGCAAATATCTTTCGTGCCTTGATCATGAACATTTGAACAGCTTTAACTATCAAAAGCAAAATTAGAAAGGAAACGATGTTTCGAAGAACTGAGGAACTGTGTAGGATGAAATAAAGATGAAAGCAATGAGACTTAAAAACGCTCACACTGGCATGTAGGCAACAAACAATTTCATTACACATCTGATGAATACTGGCAGAGCACATTGCTCACAAACTTTCTCCAAGCTCGGGGCAGTGTGTGTGTCTTAAAACCACGTCTTCATGGAAAAGGGCTTTCTGTCAGAAAGTTTCACAATATTTTTCCTGCTATTGCACCACCACACTACGAGGCTATAATATGTTATTCAGTGCGCCTTACACTGATTGCTTCCCATTTGGCCTACAGTTTTTTCAGTCTAACTCACAATAATTTATAAACTCCTAGTATACAAGGTTTCATTTATTTCACTTATATCACAGGTACGTAGGAAGGCTCCGATAATTTGATATACTAAGTCTTAATGCAGTTTGTTAGAGTTTCAGAGTGGACCTTAGGGTCCAGTTCTAGGCTTAAAAGAACACTGAGCCATACTGTCATGTCTGCCCTATGGCTATATTTGCTTCAGTCTTAAAATGTTTGTGCTTTATAGGAAGAGGCAGATGACACAGCCACAGTAGTGACTTCTTTAACTCCAAACTTGGTACTTGAAGAACCCCATCAAAGTGCATGATAAAATGACATCTGTGTACAAAGTGTAACGTGTATTTTAATCGCTTGTTTGTGCCCATGTCTGCATGAAATGAATAAGATGTCTCTTCACGTTTCAGAGTTGGCAAAGATGCTGGCACTCAGCTATGATATCAGACACCCAAGTAGGTACCTCTGGCTGACTCTTTCGATCTCTCATAATCTCTCTCTTTGTCCCTTTTAATCTCTCTTCTCTTACACTTTTTCCTCTGCTGCGTCTTTAATCTGCCTTACCTACTCTCTCTATTTCTCAGTTTCTCCCTTTCACGCCTTCATTTTGCTTTGTTCTGACTTGCTTTGAACCTTTCAGATTTCTTTCTTCTCTTAGGAGCACATTTTTCTTTTTATTTGATCCAAAAAAATTCTTACCTGCTTTTGCATCACCTGCCTAACCACTATTCACCTCTCCTGTTCTTCTGCCTCCTCTCCTCTCCTTTCCTCTCCTCTCGCTAATAAAGTAACAACAGTTTGGTTATGTTATTACTGAATAAGTGCAATAATGTCTTTGAACCCGTAACCTTCTCTTTCTCCTCTCCTCTTCTCTAGTCATCCCGCTGAAATCAGAGTTGGCCTATAAGATTTTGGAGAGAGGCAGAATGAGGTTCTGGCTGCAGGCTGAGGAGATTTCTTCCAATGTCACCTACAAATTCTTTGCCAACAACAAGGAACTGTCTGGAGCTGATGTAAGATACACTGCAGTTTAAGGCATGGACATAGAGAGAAATGGAAAAAATTACTTTCATGCTTCAGAATTGTCTGTTTGCACTCGATGTACATGATTCAGTCAGCTGCATGTTGCAGCATTCATTCTGTCTTCGAGTGAATTATGGCCTTTTTACAACAACCAACTCTATTTTTCTGCAGCCCAACAAGATGGGTCATGACGTCTCTACAGGTATCATTGAGTTCATCATGGACCATTTCACTGAGGAGAATGAGGGGACATTTACCTGCCAGATCACAGACGGAGGAGGCAAAGCACAGAGCTCGCTGGTTCTGATTGGAGACGGTAAGAGAAGCCAGGTCTGATTTCTGACTATCAGCACCTCAACTGTCTTTCTAAAGTGGTCAAACCACGTACAACCCTGCTATTGTAGAAATGACTACAATCTACCACCTACAGAACAGTGATTATTGGACAATAATGTGTGTTTCCATTCTCAGATTTTTTAAACCACAACAGTAGGCTAATTGATGCAAGTGTGACAAAAAATGTATATATTTTTTCCATTGTAGGTGCTGATGTAGTATGTTGAGTCTACATGTGCAAAAAGGACTTGCCATTTTCAAATCCTTATTTTCCTCCTTACTAATGGGAAATGCTGGCAAGGCTCAGCCAGAATGAACACAGCCTATTGATACATACACTCCCCTCCAAAAGTATTGGAACAGTGAGGCCAATTCCTGTATTTTTGCTGTAGACTGAAAACATTTGGGTTTGACATCAAAAGATGAATATGAGACAAGAGATCAACATTTCAGCTTTTATTTCCAGGTATTTAC
>NTHP01000118.1:78961-127473 GCA_003416845.1 Oplegnathus fasciatus | reverse complement strand
AAAGCTGAAATGTTGATCTCTTGTCTCATATTCATCTTTTGATGTCAAACCCAAATGTTTTCAGTCTACAGCAAAAATACAGGAATTGGCCTCACTGTTCCAATACTTTTGGAGGGGAGTGTATATAGTATAAAGTATATATGTGCTTGTCTGTGTGTTTGGCAGTAGACTTACTGCATCTCTAGCACAAGAGACTTCATTATGGAAACGTATTCAGTTGATAAATGTAAAGGTGGGTCTGGAGCAGTTATGATGTTTTATTTTCATACATTATGATTCCACTCTCATACCGAGGACCATTAGCTTGCTAATCCACTGAAAGAATCTATAGCAACTACTGGCAACGCTTTGATCTCCTAATTATTCTCTGTTTATGTGTATCTGTATGTGCAAACAGCTTTCAAGGCAGCGCTGGCTGAGGCTGACTACCAGAGGAGAGAGTACATCAGAGTCAAGGAGGGTAAGAAACACAAAGCATCATCCACTTTTAAGCTTGTATGAGCTTTACTCTACTTAGCCCGAGACCAGCACAACACTATGTTGCCAGGGAGACAACTAATCTAATCGGTGAGTGGAAGGGAAGAAACAGACCAGCATTACTTAAACTGGGAGATGGAAGCTTAAAACTCAAAATGGACCAATTTCAAATGGCTCGCTGCATGATAAAATAAGTCCCGAATTTAGACATTTACAGCTTCTGTAGATTCCACAGTGGTATTTTGCATTAAGAATTTTAAAACCATACTTAACTAACGCACAAGGCAGTTAATAAAGCTCATACAATCAAGGTCCACAAGTAATTTGTTTTAAGCTCATGTCCCTTCCCCGGGCCTGTCTCTCCCCCCGTTTATCCACCACAGGTCCCCACTTCAGTGAGTTCCTGTCACTTCAGGTTGGAGACGACTGCTCTGTCACTTTGGTCTGCAAGGTAAACACAGCCAAACTCAATAATTATTGAATATTTACACTCTAAACAAATGGGAGGCTGACTTGTGGATAGCTGATTAGCCATTCTATGGAGGCTGAGTGCAGGATGCGACAATGCTGTGTAATGATTAGGTCCAGATTGAAAATAACCAGAATTACACTGTCAGGATTTTGTCTTGGCTTTGTTAGCATGAAGTGTATAATTAAAACAATTTTTTAAATCAAAGTATTGTTCATGTTCCTCGAGAAAATGTGTTTAATCTGTTGTGTGTGTTTAATCTGTTTGTCAGTTTATCCCAAATAAGTGCATTTTGAATAATGTAGAAACACAACAAACATATGCCGTAAATTAAGTGGGTGAATGTTGTGACTGACTATACACAGCAGGCATAAACTTCTTTTCCTCGCCATCAACCATTTTGCAGAAATAGTAGAAAATGTAGGTGGTGTCAGTGATTAGTTAAGGTACAATATATTCTTTAAAAATGACCACAGGCCAACATTCTCTTGAGGAAACGAGTGGATTTTTTTTCCATGAGATGGGGCGAGAGTAACTGCCTAAAGTACAGTCGTTGAGGTATCTTTTGGTCTTAATGAACCACCACATAAACCGAACTTTACACACATCACTGACTTGTTGGATTTGCATCTTGTAATGACTTATAAAACCCGAGGTATGCGGCATTAATGGCATTGCTAACAGGTTTCTATAAGGTGGAAGTGAAGTGAATTTATATTGGTGATTTTACCCACAGAATCTGTAATGGATCTGTTACACTTCAAGTGTTAAATAGCCCTGGTTGCCATGAAAAGATGAGGTGCAACGCATCTAAACTCAGGACTGATAAGTGACTTTTAGAGGCAGATTAATAGGGGTAGTGCATAAATGCAGTTTTTGGGCCGGATCCATTTGATGATGTGCCATACAGAAGCTATAAAGGAAGCAAAAAGCCTCTCTTCCTTGTTAACTATAATTATGTGTTTTAATAATATTTGTGATTGTGTTTTTCATTGCAGGTTGCTAACTTGAAGAAGGAATCAGAGTTCCACTGGTATAAAGAAGACACAGAGATCATCCCTGATGTGAAGCCTGACCTGGGATCAGGAGTCTGTAAACTGCCAATTAAACTGGTAATTGCACTTTGGTACTGTTAATCTTCTGAATACTTTGAAGCCATGTACAATACTGTCACTTCTATGCATGGTTATACATGTACATACCAGGATGTAGTGTTGTGGCTATACTAAGCCAAGGCATATATTTTTTCAGTGATTTGGTTAGTTGCAAAAATGCTGCAATGTTATACAATTTAGTGTTTCTGAGGATCCCAAAACAGGGACACTAACAGACCTCACAGTGTGTTCAGATTTAGAACTCAACAAATCTACATTCCCTGTGTCCCCTTCACTATTTTATGTGTTTCCTGTTTTGTTGCTTCTCCAGTTTTCACTGAAGACGGCAGGAGTCTATAAGGCCACCATCAGTGATGACAGAGGAAAAGATATGAGCCAAATTGACATCTCCGGAAAAGGTGAACATATCTTTCTCGCTTAATTTATCTTACTGACTAATTGAGTAGTTCACTGACTTGCCGCCTGGCTGGTTGTCTAACTGAGCAAGAATAAATGATAACCCACAGTATAACAGCCAGTGAAAGGTATAAACTGAAAAAGAGCTTGATGCTCATTAAAAAGTGGGAGACAGGAGAAAAAATATGATCCAAATGTATATGCAGTATCTGTACATGGTAAACTAATGAATTTTTAACCAGCCTCTAACCCCAACCTTGTTTTTCTGCTTAGTATATAATATAGTTCTTGCCATGTGACAGCTTGCTCACCTGCTGTCCGTATTCATTCCTTTTTTTTAAAATTTCCTGTAAAAGTTTGTGTGAAATAAACTTAAGCTGGTACTCTGTAGTCCTTCAAGCTTGTACTTCTGTATGCATTTTGATGGCAGAGCATTTCTGTCCTTTTCAGATCATTTTTTATCCCCTCTGTATTAGAGATTAGTAAGTATTTAATCAGGCCCTAAGGGAGAGATTAGCTGACAGATACAGCTCTTTATACCTTTTTTGTAATTGTATCTAAGTTGGGACGCCACCAAACAACAGAAATATTCAGTGAATTGGTTAATAATGGAAACAGGGGCACTGAGTCACAGGGAATGGAGACAGCTTTTCTCAAAAACTATAACTCTGTACCCAGGGAGTAGCAAATACCCACAATACTACATGAAAAGAAACACGCAGGTTTAATTTAAACCTTTCCTTACTGAGCTTTGAATGCAGCCACCAGAGGGCAGCATCGCAACTCTCCATCCTCCTGGCTCTTTCTCTGACCCCACGTTTCTCTGCCTCTCTTCTAGTCTTTGACGATGCCATCAACAAGATCAGCCAACTGGCTGGTGGGTATCTGCCTTTTACGCACACACACACACACACACACACACACACACACGTACAGAGGTGAATACACAGACATAAATTATCTCACTAACAGAAATCCATATTAAAAACAGTGCTAAACATCACCATCATCATCCTCCTCTACCCACCAAAGCAATCAAGTGCAAATGATCTAAATTTAACACGGCACAATCACACCACAGTGATAAAAGATTTAGATCCATCACCAGGCTGATACATTTCTGTTTTAAAATCCCACTACCACACACACACACACACACACACACACTTATCAGCATGTGGCAGAAGTTGTCATGCTGGAAGCATTTGGCCATCATGCCATCATGTGGTGAAATCACTTTAAAATTCTACTGCGCTGTCACAGTGACAGTGTAGAGGAGCATCTTACTCCTATTTTAAGAGACAGTCACTTGACAGCTCTGCAGCAACTGTTACAGCAGTGGTTGCAGAAGAAAAGAGGGTTCATTACTGTGATAATGGGAAACCATGGTGATGTGACCAGGTGGATGACACACTTGTACACTTGTAATGTGCAGTGAGCAAAGTCCCACTGAGACATACATTAATGTAGTATAAAACAGCTATAAAAAAAAAGTTATTAAAGCTTCTGATGTTTGAAGCGTTTTATTGAATGCAGCATACAAACAGTCTGCACTCTACTTCATTAGTACAATTCTGCTCTCCAAGCTGCAGAAAGGTAACATAAAAAGGGAAGTCTTAAAATGGATACTATAAATGGAAGTCTGATTTTATTTGATTAGTTTTGAGCATCCTGTTGCTCTCCCAGCAGAGAGAGGTCGGGTTATGCAGTGGCAGATGGAAAATATGTATCTGATTCTGATTTCAAATGTGCCCTCCACAACCTCTATCACCTCCATCACCTCCTCTAGGAGCCAGTGCGGCAGAGCTGGTGATTAACTGCACAGCAACAGGCATTCAGCTGCAGTGTCACATGAAGTATTACACGTCAGAGATGAACATCACCTGGTGTCATGGGTAAGAAATTATATTTATAATACTAATAACACCACTACTACTACCACCACAACACCAACAACTTCTACTACCACTACTAAGGAGAAGAAGAATGACAATAACTCCAGTATTTGTAGTCTTAGCAGGGGTTTTCGGAGGAATAAGAGTATTCTTTTAAGTCGGCCTATAAACATGCTGACCACAAACACATTATTTTGCTTTTCTCTCAAGTTAAACCGCCGGGAGTGGCGAAAACAATAAGCCACATAATAAAACTTGTGATGGCTGTTGGCAAGTGTTTTCATTATCCTGGTTATTGCAGTAAAATTGCCCTATTTTGTGACAAAAATCACACCCCTATCATTTTCTATAAAGAAGCAAGGTTTTTCTGCACTTAAAAGCACTCTGTCATACCCTAGAGATTATAAAATGTGGAGGGAGGGGAGATAGAGTGAGAGAGAGTGGACAGAAAGAAAGAAAGAAAGAAAGAAAGAAAGAAAGAAAAAGAATGAAGAGACATAGAAAGAAAGATGACAGGGGGTCAGTAGTAGAGCATTTTCTGTGATTCAATTACTCAAAGAACAAAAATTATGGAGATTAGATTTTTAACCTCTCCCCATCTTTTCTGTGAGTGTGTGTGAGAGAGCGACAGAAAGCAAGAGAGAGAAATTGGTATCCCTATGCGTAACATTAGGCAGGCATGTAAACATGATTTCCCATTACCTCTGAGGCAGGCTTCACCAGCTCTCACACACATACACACTAACCTCTCTTCTCCTCTCTTCTCCTCAGCGAGACTAAACTCTCCCACAGTGACAAGGTTTTGATCGGAGGAACCCCTTCTATGGCAACAATGGAGGTATTATGGTCTCCTGTACAACGCTGAACAGTATATGCCTCTTAAGTGGATCATACATGGGTAATTTTATGACAATAAAGCCCCTCAGGCAGTGGCACTGTCGACCATCGGTGCTGCTTAAAAGTCCTCGGAGTGCCTTTGTGGAGGTGATACAAGGGCAATTTTGAGACGAACTAAATAGATAATCTCACCTTTAGAAGGGGTGGCTAATGAATAAAAACATCATACATTTTAAAATTCATTAAACTTAATTAATTAAACAGCGTATCTTCCTTTACTTTTTGTCAGAAAGCTTTATTATTGTAATTACCCGGTAGATGAATGAATCTTTTTTTAAACCGTAAATTAAAGACATACAAGTAGAAATAAACAACCGGACGCTGATTAGTTGGTCGCATGGTTAATTGACTGAGTTACTGATTGATTGATTGATTCACAGGTGATTGAGCCAATGGAGAAGGATAAAGGAAAATACTCCATCATAATCACCGACCCTGAAAACTCACATAAACGCACATTGGACCTCAGTGGTGACGGTCAGTACCTTCCCCTCTCTCATGTAATCTCCCTCTCTCAGTGTCACTCATTCTTTTTATTGATAATACTGTTTTTATGCAGCTCTTGGCTTCAATTGACTTTGAAATGATACTCCCAACCTTTCGAATATCAAACACTCATCCCCGTAGGCTTGAAAAGTGGCTGTAAAAAGTTTGCTCTTTTGCAAAAAACTGCAGCTGGTCAGCTTGAATTCATGTTGATTGCATTGGATTCAAATAGGGACAGGTTTTCAGGCAGAAAAAGTATCAAAGTATCCAAAGAAACTCTTTAAACCACTCCTTAAGCACAATCAGCTTCTCCTCTGTCCTTCCATCATGCTCAGCATGTTCCAAACAAAGACAAATATTAGATAAGTGCTCTGCTTCCATGTTGCATTATTCCCCTCCTCAAGTTCTGAGTGGTTTTATACTCAAAAGGTGGATTTCTAGTGGAGTATCATTCTAAAATAAAGTAAGGTGACAGTTAGTGTTGTGAACAGTGACAGTGAAATTCAGTTTTTGTCTTTTACAGTGTATGAGAAGGCCTTTGCTGAGTTCCAGAAACTCAAGTAAGACTACACTCTCCAAACTGTTTCTTTACTTGTGCCTTTCTGTGTATATTTTAGTTGGACCAACTCTGCTGATGATGAATCACTCTTTCCTTCACATTTGAACTTGTATTGCTTCATCACTGCAGATTGGACATCTGGTCGCTCAGAGTAATGTGTAATGATTGCCCGGGATACTTTCTGTTCATATACTGAAAACCACATTCTTTATCCTTGTTTAGATAAATGTAAAGCACAGCGATTAATACATAATACATACATACATTTGATAGTTTGACCGAGTGGTTTTGATTAGATCTGAATATTAAAAATCTCCAAGAAATTAAACTGAATTCTATTTTAATCTCCGCATTTAGAACTTTTTGCTTACTAGATCCTGTTAGAGAGAATAAATGGAGTAAAGCCTGCAGACCGGTTCAGCCAGAAAACTTGTGTTGAGCTTCAACACACAGAACCTACTTTACTGACCGCAAGACGCATGTAGCTCCAACACACCCTTTCCAATAAGACGATCAATTTGGAGGATCAATAGACAGCCCTCTCTGTTGACGCATCTACTGTGCCGCTGTTTGCACACTGACCTGCTGCTATTGAAATGCTCTGTTGAAACACCTTCGCTCAGCTATCAGATGTGTTTTTTATGTACTTTTCTGTACAAGGTGGCCTACATGTTTGCATTTGATGGATTACAAACCTTTAAGTAAATAGAACTGTATTTCTGTTTATGAATGGTCAGATTAGCTTCATTTCAAATTTCCAAAAACTACAGTGAACCCACACCTCGCTGTCTGAAAAAGTCCAGTATATTACAATTTGAGATAAAAATCAATGTTGAAAATAGAAGCAGTCAGGTAGCAGAGATCATTTTGGGTCCTTTGGCTAATTGGGCCAAAGCGAAACCCCACACACTGAATTTTGCAAATCCATTTAGAAAAATCAATTGAAACTCCAAACACTAAACACTGCATGCAGAGTGGAAACTGTCCAAATCCCTTTTCTAATTAACATTCAAAGAGACACATTTAAGCACAAGATTTTTCAAACACATTGAAACAAGTGACACCCTGTTGCCCTTTTGATTGAGCATCAACATGCCAAGAGGAGAGCAGAGTTCCCTCAGCCATCTGGTCCTGTGGCTGACCTCTGGTCCTCCCATGCTGCTCCGACAGCACTCTCCCAGTTATTACAAAGCAATAGCATTTTTCCCATAGAAAAGATTCTGTAAAGTCCCTGAGTAAACGACAGTGTAATGTGGTTTGGCTCTAAACCCAGAATGCCTTGTGGCAAACCATCTGACCACTGCTACTGACCCAAAAACGGAAAAAATATTATGTGTGTGGTCAGCAGAGCCAGGTAGTGGAAACAGACCATAACCAAACTCAGCTTTTTATCTTTTTTATTTTAAAAGACAAATTACTACTGAGAGTACATTTTAGGTTACAGTGCTGTTAGAGTGTTACACTCAACACTGCATATGATACTGCTGGTTTGCTGTATGAGAGAGCGAGAAAAAGATCTCTAACTTTTCTTTCTGTGTGTTTCAGGGCTGAGGCCTATGCTGAGAAGAGTGAGTTCATCCTTCCTTGTTTCTTTGTCTAATAGTTATTTTTTCGTAGTTACTTTCAACAGTTACTTCTGTTTAAAAATGATCATTGTTCAGACATAGTCTCAAAAAAGCATAAAGCTACTGGTTGTTTAGTTGTCTTAGAGAAAATTAGGACCCAGAGTTCATCATCAATATAATAAGCAATAGGAATGACTGGTTAACAATGGTTTGTTTCAGACCGTGGTAAGGTGGTGGGAGGACTGCCTGACGTGGTCACCATTATGGAAAAGAAGGTAAGTGTCTAAGTGTGTGTATGATTGTGTGATTTTAGTCTCTGTAAAACGGTATATGTTTGTCTAAGAATACATCTTCCTTCCTCCCATAGACCCTGAGTTTAACATGTACAGTGTGTGGGGACCCCAAGCCTCAGGTCTCATGGCTGAAGAATGGAGCAGATGTGGAACCTGACGATCAGGTAAATGCTTCGGCCGCAGCAACAGATAAAGCACTTCAAACAGGGCCTGGTTCTTTTCTTTGGTTCCTACCTGCCACACGTTACTGCTGACTCTTGAAGCTGTTTACTCCCTTCCCAAACTCAGCCCCTCCTTCTCGTCTCATGATTAATTGCCTTATTAATCAGACCCAATTGCAACAGTATGTTTCTATTAAGTTGTCTAGTGATACTACGGAGTTTCCGCACTCAGTATGTGTCTACTGGATTCTGTTGTGTTACTCACGGTGGCTTTGACTGTCTTTAAATATTTTGCACACTCTGGATTCATATGTGTAGAATCCTAAAGAGCAACATATCTACTGTTTACAATAACGGTTTTAATATCATGGTATGAAATTTTACCATTAAAATTTTAATTTAATCTTTATTTAATCAGGCAGTCTTGTTGAGATTAAGATCTCTTTTCCAAGAGAGACCTGAGAACAAGAAACATTCACAGAAAACAATCAGCAAAACAGGAACAACACAACTGCACAATAACAAGGAATTAAAAAAGACAGTTACAAATTACATGCAAACTCATGTAAACTAATAGAAAAGTGATATTTGAATAAGAAGTTCTGGAGGAAATATTCCAGTCATAATAAACAAAGTAGTTTCTAAGTAGTGTATGTTTCAATTAAGTTTTAATTAGTACACAAAATTGAAACTGATGAAGTAGACAAGATCCCAAATTATACACTTTAGGTTCCTTGTTGAAAGCTGATTGCACTGATGGAAGTCTCTATACAGCCTCCATATGTTCTACTGAGGTGATCAGGATTAAGGGAAACAAAGGGCCTCTACCTGCTTTTGTTGGAGACTTCAGCACCGCTTACAACCCCTCACTGGAGGGATCTACATACTTTAGGTGAGGTCAGCATTATCAGCACACTACTGGATCAGTAGTGGAACAAATATCCCTCTCATAACTCATTGACCTACTTGCCAACCAGTCTACAGTCTATCCCCAGTCTGTGGAGGCTCTTTCAACAGCATCAGCATCCTGCGGCTCCTAACGGCTTTGAAGATTTAAGTTTGAGAAACCCCGGTCCAGGTGGAATATGTGTTGAAGTTTGCCCTCTTCTTTATTCATTCCCCCACCTGCTAATAATCTGTCGGAAACAAGAACTGACATCCTTGGTGATGTGTTTCCAAACCTCAGGAGTGTGTCTCCCCTACCTAGTTACCACAGAGGCTACTGAACAGGAAAACAAACACAAACATATACAGATCCACTGAAACTCAGAGGAATAGACATTACTGTAAACCTATAGTTGGAGTTGGAGCAGGTGGTGAAGACCAAAAATTAATAATTTTGCGATTTTTGTCCATAAGCATGAGATTTTTGTGTTGTGAGTACAATTGTTACCACCAAAACAACTATAATAGTCTAATGTTATTGGTTTTTATACAGCAGCTACCTTTCATCAGTCAAACAAAAGAGAAACTAGCAACCCACAGATTAGCCGGCATTGGTCTAATAAATGAATGCAATTATCCAAGACCATATAACACGTTAATTAGAAAAGGGCCATCAATTGCAAATATGGCATCTTTTTTTTTTTTTTCTATTTGATTTTTAGGCCGGTAGAGCTTTTAATTTCTCAAAATTAAAGGCAAGCGTTTCTCTTAATAGGAATGTAATTAGCCTGCTACAAGTGCCACTCCATAAAAAATGTACTAATGTCCAGACCTTGCAAATGAGTGGGCAGGTACTGTATGAGAGAGGGAAATTAAAATACTATATTCTCGCCGGCACCACTCACATGGTATAGAGTACAAGTACTCTATCTCGTCTCAGGGGTCTGAAGAACATCGACACAAGTGTACTTCAACTCTTAAGGCTTTAAACATTGATAGTTTTGTTTTTGTTTTCTCTCAAGAATAACAGATGGAATGTGTTTTTATTGTCATTTAATTCCATCATATTTTGGTTGAGTTAAGAGGGCTCAGCAGAATAGAATAGACAATAGACTGGAATGGCTCATTAGTCCCCGTGTCCATCAAGCCCATCTAGCAGTGCTCAGTTTTTGCTAGAGGGAGGTGGTAATCAAAGCTCATGCTGCTGCTCTGAGTAAAAGATAAATCAATTTTTAAATAAAACTTTTAAATGGCAGGTGTTTTAAATGTTAAATCATGCTAAAGTCTCTGTGCTGCCTCTCTCACTTTTTTTTACCTTTGATTTCATATTTCAGTACGTGGTCTCCCTGGACCAGGGCAAGTTTGCCAGTCTGACGATCAAAGGTGTTTCCATGGAGGATTCCGGCAGATATACCATGATTGTCCAGAACAAATACGGAGGGGAGTCTGTGGATATAGTGGTGAGTGTCACTGCCGCGTATCACAAATTACTGGATTTACTCAGAGCCGTGAAATGTTTCTGGCCATTGGTGGCACAAATCTTGTCTTTTCATCGGGGCCTAACAGTAAGATATTTTTGTGATCACACTTGTGTGTAACTCAGAACTAGTACAGAGCCAATATTTGACCTTGGGAGTTGTCCGACCCTGATTGGACAGTTTTAATATGAAAAAATAATCAAAATCCTGACCTAGAATACTCTTTAATTAATGCTAAAAATTATGTGTTTAAGGGCTGTACATTAAAAGGTGTATCCCTTCGAAACTTTTCTCTGCTTTTATTGTCGTACGTACATGCAGTAGAGTAAATGCATGTATGGAAATTTACATAACATTAACATTATGTCTTATTCTGTCTCTCATTGTCTCCAGGTCAGTGTGTACCGTCACGGAGAGAAAATCCCTGAGGCGAAACCAACCCTGACCCCTAAAACAATCATCCCTCCCAAACTCCCCATTGAGATGCCTCAGCCCAAGGCCCAGCCTGCTCCTAGCCCCGCCCCTTCCTCTCCTAGCCCCGCCCCTCCTAAGGCAGCAGCAGGAAGAGGGGTGAAGAGTCCCACTCCTACTAGGAGGAAGTAGAAAGCATAACAGTTATAAATGAGGAAGAAACATATTCTCACACTGGTGCACATGTAGACCACACAAGCTTTTCTTGGTATTCTCTATCTGGACAAATATTAAAAGCATTCAATGAAATGGAGCTAACACACTTGGCGTTAAATTAGAGAGTGGAGAAGACCCTGATAGCTACAATAATAATAACTGTAATAGTAAGCAAAAAAAATATGTATTACTGTGATATCACTGTATGAAAACAAAAAAAAAGGAAATGAATAAAATAAAATATAAAACTAGTTCATATCTGAACATGACTAAATTAGAAATGAGTTTAATATAATTGAAATGAACTGAATGGAAACTTGAATAAAGCTGAAATTTGATTAAAACTATTGGAAAAAGAATGAAATGTGTTTTAAATTGACGCTGGTATGTAAGTGAAGCAGATTTCACGGACAGCCCTGTGTACAAATATTCCAAAAAATCTAATGTATATCTGGCATGTACAAAAAAAAGAGATTAATACATACACTATAATTAAACAGACACTATATATAGGATATTGTTGGTCACCAATATGGAGACATCTGCTCACAATGCTTAAGCCCCTCAGAGCTTTACTCACTGTCTCAAAACATGTCATGTCGGAACATAAAAACATAGGAACAACAGCTTTGATATGCGTTCATCAGTATCCTTCTGAAAAGATATGTCTTATTTTCCACTGATGCCTGCATTTTTGATGGTGTGCAACATATTGTGCTTTATGAGGCCCTTGGCAGAATTTCTTAATTCCTTCTCACACACCCTCAGCACCACTACCACCACCCTTTGAAGATGGGGCCAAGGCAAGTCGTGGCCCTGCGGGGAGATGTGGGCCCACTCTGCCTATAGGGAGGGGCGGCTCTGCATACGATCAATGGTTTGGCTCGGTCTCACGGTCATGAGGTGCGTTTTAGACATGAAGGGTTTCATTTACACATTTCAAGAAGATCCCTCCCCTATAATGGGTCACGATGAATGTTCACGCAATGTAGTTTTTACCTTCCTTAAGAAATAATGCTAACTTTCACAAAGGACACGTTAACACAGGTACAGAGAGAAATAGGACGGGCTGTACAAAGCCATGATGATGTACCCACCTCTGTTAACCGATGGCTGCAAATATATAACACCATCCTCCTTAACATCACCATGGTGAGATACTGAACATGCTGAAGATCAGCTGGCAGTGAATCACCACTTAGTAAACCAGAGCCGTGGAGCAGGACTGTCACACTAACACTGCTGCCACTGAAAGCTGTCATAACCGAATTCTGCCTAATATCGACTCCGACTGTTAGCACATTTTTTTGGGGGGGGAAATCTGTATGAATTTTACCTTACAGCTAAATATCAATTATGTACAGTCCTCCTGGTCTTCAGCCAACAGCAGAAACAGACACGCTGAGAGTAGTCAGTCAGGTTTAAAGTGCAGGAAGTGGTGGTGATGGCAGAGCTGATGAAAAGATGGCTGATGAGATTTGTGGTTCATTAAAGCTGATGAGAGGAGAAGAGCAGACGGAGAGGAGAGAGGGAGGGGAGGAGGGTAAATTCATTGTTTCCGTGTTTGCTGTTGCTAATAAAAGACAGAGATTACACTTTGCTGAGCCTGTTTATTCATTCTGTCAGAGAGACAGAGACCGAGAACAAGAGACGGATTGTGAGAGTGAGAGAAGTGGAGTAATGGAGAGGCTGAAAGAGAGAAAGTGAGACTGTGAGGTTGCCATTGTTTTGTGTTACTTTTGCCGCCGCTGCGTCTGCTCCGGCGGCATGAGGCGAGTCTCGTCATGCTTGTTAACAAGTTGAGAATGAGTTGAGTGATTGAATGAAAAGGGGAGAGATGTAGTAAGAGGGGTGCTATCTGTGTGTGTGTGTGTGTAGTTGTGTGCAAGTTACTTTGCTACTGCTGCTGTGTTTTCTGGACATGAAGACCAATCTCGTGTCATAAATCGTGTGTATAAGTGTGAAAGGAAGGAAGGAAGAAACGGACCGAGACAAAGTGCGTGTGAGAGATGAATGTAGATAATTCAGTGTTGCGTGGCAATAAAGGGCTTCTGAAGTGCGGGCAGAGAAAGACAGGAAGAGAAGGAGACTTGTGTGTGTTCAAGAGAGCGGGAGGCAGAGAAAGAGAGACGAAGATCTGAATCATTTTGATGTTTCGCTGATCATCTGCTGTGAGATCATTTTCCTGACTTTTTAATTAATTTTCACATTTTTAATCAACATAATTACTGAGAATCCAAATGTTACCATGACAACCAACTTTTAATTTCAATAAACTTGGAGAGGGACTCATCGCCGTGAAACACACAGACAGCCACTGCACTCACAGACACACAAATAGATGCATAGCATACAGACACCCAACCGCGCACACGAGTGTAAGCACACATGCACGCACGCGCATACACATATACGCGCATACACACACACACATATAGACGGCTGCTATCTAAATGGAATAGCTAGCCAGTACTGATAGCATGAAATTGTGTTTCCAAATATAACACCGTGTCATTGGAGTATGTGAGTGGTGTGTGTGCGTGTGTGTTGAGAAACAAGACTATAGAATATATGCTCTTCTACTGTCCTCCACGTGGGGGCACTATGGTAACATGCACACACACTTAGACACTGATACTCACTTTTAGGCACACGCACACACTTGCTCACACACACACACACACCCGGATAGACAGGCCTGTCCTAATTAAAGCAGTGCTGTTCAAACAATGAGATAAACTAGGAGCAGAGACATTTTGTGGGTGTGCACTGACACAGCCACATTTTAAAATACTGCTAATATGCACACATATTCATGCACATGCACACATTTTTTAATTTGCAATTTGCATTGTGGGGGTAAATGCTGACAATTACTCTGATGATGATATTGATTACTGCTGATTTTTGCCTAAGAGAGAGAGGAGGAGAGAGGTGCACAGAGGGATGTGAAAAGAGGAGAGATATGAGGAACAAGGAAAGGAGGAAAGAGAGGAGAGGGGAACCAATAAAAGGACAGAGAGGAGAGAGAGCAGAAACAAGCAGCACGTTAATCTCCGACTTGTCTTGCTGTTTCAGCGCAGATGATCGTTTCCTTATTTTACTGCGAGTAGGACAGCTATAGGAGAGAGGGAAGGAAGGTGAGAGTTATGCGGAGAGGGAGGGAAAGAAAGAAAAGAAAGAGTGCAGAGAGGGAGCCATAAGGGAGAGGAAGAGATGAGGGAAGGAGGGAGGGAGAGAGGAAAGAGGGAAACGAGCAGGAGAGGAGAAGAAGGAGGGAAGCAAAAAGTTGGGTTGATTAAACCCGGGGACTCTAAAATCGGAACTGATTTTGAAAGTGCATTGCATCAGATGCGCATTGTTGGTTTTCACCTTTTTCGTCCTGCGCTCACGACATCCTCACAAACTACAATGGGACAACAGTGGGGTATCACACACACTTTGCTATAGCTGAAATTAAGCTGCTTGTTTCTGATTCATCAACCATGTGGGCACCTCCAATCTCACAGGAGCTCTCACACCAATCAGAAAATCTCAATCTGCAAATGCTGGATCGCACATATAAAGTTTGACATAATCAAGATAGCTGGAACGTGTCTGCTCATTGATCTAAACGGTAAAGACTAAATTTGTAAACCCCTCACACTACCAGCTAATCCTGGCTGACCATCGGCCCCGTCTAACCTCTGGCTGGGATTTCCCCTCAGATTGGCGGCAGATCCAGACTAAATCAGCCTTGTAATCCTCCACTGTGCCCCCAGAACTTACGTTTGCGGCAATGTTTGTTCTGTGCAATACAGATGAAGCAATATAGACAATTTGAAGTCAAACTGATCACGGATAGAGCAAAGGACAGGGGCAGAGGTGAAGAGGATAAGACAGAGAAATGAGGAGGGAAGGAGACAATGTGAACAACATAGGAAAGAGTCAGGAGAGGAGAGATAAAATAAAGAGGTTGAGTTGCTTTTACAGGTACTGCTGCTCCTTTACTGTATACTGTACCCTATCCTTTGGGTAGCTGGGCTATTAAAATAGTTTCATGAGATGAGAGCCGGTTAGATTCACCCATGCTGTGATTATTAATCATGCCTTTAGACATCTTTTTCTTCAGGCATGTTTTCTCTCCCCGTCATGTGCTCAAAGCACATTCTGTAAACTTAAACGCTGCATTTACATCAAGTGGAAAATGACTAATCTTAACAAGGAGGCGAGCTTAATGTTCACATCTGGTATATGTATTTCCTGTGATATTAAGTGGTGCTTTGCAAGGAAACACACTTCTCCCTCTGCAGGGAAGGCAGGTAGCTCCGCTACACAGCAACTCCCCCGGAGCTCGTAGTGACTCAGAGTCTGGCTGTTGGGAGGCTTCAGCAGGGCGGATGCTTGACAACATGGGGACTTAAACCCTGGATCTCTGGTCCAAGGACAGCACGCCTACTTGCCATTCCACTCTGTAGCACTAATGCCACTCTGCTGGGTTACTGTGGGCCCTTACATTAAATCCAGAGGCCTTGTTTGTGTCAATACCGTGCAGTAAATCATGACACAATGGATCATTGTTTTTATAAAAACCCAACAGAAAATGCAAGCTCTCGCCTTCACTCTCCATGCTCACATGGTTTCCTACAGGTTCCCCGCTTTTCTCTCACATTACAGACATGAAAGTTAGTTTGACTGGAGTCTCTAAATTGCTCACATTTGTGAATGTGACTCATCGTCAGTCTGAGCCCGTGTCACTCTGCCCTCAATGGAAATGCGGTAGAGAGAGTGGGAAGAGGAAATCGTTTGTGAAACTTAGAAAAATGTTTTGAGGGCAGTTTGAATGGAGTCTGCGAGAATCTGAGACAATGAGAATGATGTGTGATTTTACCTTCAGCTGCTTATTCCTGGAAAGCTGACTTTTTTNTTTTTTTTTTTTTAGATGGAAGACTCTCCTCTGACAGCACTGTTCTTCTCCCCCCACAGCTGAATTACTAACAAAAATGAACTCCGTATTACCATACTCTTCTCAGTCTGCCTGTCTCTCCGCCTCTATCTCCATTTAACTCGTATCTCTCTACTCTCTATTCATTTCTACTCCCCCCCCTTTTCTTCCTCTATTTTTTCTCTCTTTCAGTCTCTCCTCCCTCACTCTTTTTTTCACTCCTTCTCCAATCACTGTGAAATTGCAAGGCGGCTGGTTGGGGACTTTTCTGACAGAGAAATTTGGCTCCGATCAGAATCACTAGCGAGCATTCCTGCATTCCTTTCCCAATTTAAATGATTTTGCAGCTTCACAGGCACACCCACCCAGACAGCCAGACATACTCACATTGACACTTTGCAAGTCTCCCGCCCTCTCTTTCTCTTTTTGCACACGCTCCCTCTTTCATTTCTCTCTCTCTCTCTCTCTGTCACACACATACAAACATGCACGTACAAAACACAACTCAGACCTAAAAGTGGTGTTACTGGCGAGGAGCCAACAAGCAGGAGCCCATACAGTCGCTTCACTGACTTTAGAAGAAAGAAGAGAGGCTGCAGCTGGAAGAAGAGACAGCGATAGGAAGGCAGATAGACGGAGTGACATTTTTTAAAGTGTATCATTAAAACATGAATAATATGTTTATCCTTGTGCATAGCTGTGTTGCAGAATGCACTATTATGCAACAATGATGTGCCTTATTTCCTCCCAAAGCGCATGCAGATGAATTTTGAGCTCCTTAGAAACAGCGCGTTCCCTGATGCGTGTCAACATGTCGAAGTCACACAGACAAAGGGAGCTGTCGAGCCTGCTGGCAATTTTCTTTTTTTTCTTCGTGTGTAGGGGCCAGCTGTCTCACTGAGATTATTACGTGAAGGCAGCACACCAGGTTTGCCTCACCTGTCTGTTCCACGCATCAGATGTTCTTCTTGACTTTTTGCGGTGATCTGCCGAGGCACACTGAACAGGTGTGCGCACCTCCTCAGGCTAAGGGGCAGATTCAGAGGGGGAAGCTACATCGTAATCAGCCACTTCAAATTCAACTCTTCACCCCACCTCAGAAGCCACCAAGCCATCAGCTGCAAGCAGCACAGCCAGGAGTCATGAGCATTCATTCTCTTCTTGATTTTAATGCGGTGTATCATTTTCATACAGCCTATGATCATTTTCAGATACTCCAAAATGTTTCTACAGCTTTTAGTGGTAATATAACTAAGTATATACTCAATTACTGTTCTTGAGTACAATTTTGAGGCACTACAGTAGTACTTTACTTTGAGTACTTAAAGCTACTCTATACTTCTACTCCACTACATTTCAGAGGGAAATACTGTACTTTTTACTCCACTACATTTATCTGACAGCTACAGTTACTAGTTACTTTGAAGATTTAAGATTTTACATACAAAACACATGACCAGGTCATAAAAATGAGGTATTGTTATTGATTAAACTACCCAACAGTATATATCGTTAAAAATGTCATCTATTAGTACTTTTGATAAGTACACATGGCTGTTAATACTTTTGTGTTTCTACCGAATGTAAAATTATGAATGCAAGGCTTTTATTTGTAATGGAGTACTTTTTTTGTGTGTGTGGTTTTGCTATTTTTACTTACAGTAAGTAAAAGATCTCCCACCATTGACAACCTTATCTCAGGTAGTTATAAACATCTCTCCTTTCTTATTGAAATAACAATCACAATTATTGATTCTAACCTTCATCGTCTTCTGAAATTACACGAGCAACTAAATAGGTGAACGAGTTTTCTTTGAATGCCTCTTGAGCAAAAGACATTCACACATCTGAGTACTAATGTCCAGCGGTGTACTGTGCAGTACTGATGGGTGTATGTGTCAAAACACAGTGAAAACAAAACAGCCTGTAGTTAATCTCCACAATGATTTTCCAACCACAAAGGCATATTTAAAGACCAACTACAGTGTAGGAGTAGTCATGGAGCAACAAAGATAACTTGTGTTAGCGCATTCACCAAGTCCACCAACTAAAACGACCCGTATGAGCGTTTTCTGATCTGGCACCACTATCATCAGGGCAATACTGTTTGTCAGTGATTTCTAAAATGTATACAATAATTCATACATTTGTTTTCTGATCTGCCACCTGGTTAATTTCAGGTAACCACAACTACGTAAGACAAAACAATGTGTTTAAGGTTAGGGAGAAAAAAACAGCGGTCTCCAGAGTGGTTGGTGGTTGCTGTTGTTGGTGGTGGTAGTAGCCGTATGTTGTAAGAGTTGTTGTCGTAGCTGCTGTTGTTGTATTAAATATAAAATAAAATATCATATAAGAGTAACAACATGATATAGCTGCGGCTACAGTAAGGTAAATTAATGGTGGCATACTTGTTTAGTAAGGACAGTATGTGAGGTCAAAAGTCAAATCCAGTCTCTGGTAATGTGAAGCGAGCCGTTTAAGTCCAGCAGAGAGCTATTACTGCTGTGTGAAAGTGTGTTTTAATATGCATGCATGGACATGAGAGTACAGTGGTCGTGGTTGTGACCTTACAATTAGAGGAGAGGACTCTTGCCCACAAGGTCCTGAGGATCAAAATTCCCCAGTGGCAGCCTAATGAGAAAGACTTCATATCTGCAACACACCTGCTGTCACTGCATTCATTATATTGTATGTCTACTTAAGTAGTACGCCATTTCTGCTACATGCAGGTATAGTCTGTGTGCTTTGATTCATGGAGCTGCAGGTTGAGGTGTACTTCATGTATTAACAAAGCTTTTGTTTTCAGGCTGCTTCATGGCCAATGTCACGCTGTCTCTTTCTTGCTTCCTCTCTTTAATCTTACACCTCTCTGAATCCACCCAATGAAAACAAGAAATGACTTAAAAGTTACAACATTTGAGATAAAAGCCTTTGGATCGTCTCCTCTCTTTTTGATCTGCTTTTTTTTCTCTCACAATATTGAATACAATTATTTACTTTGAACTTTTTAACCTGTTGCGGCACAGATTTTCCTCATTTTTTCTGCATCTAAAACCTGTGCGTTCTTATAGCTTTATTCAAGTTCACCTGTGCAGGTCAGAAGGTAGCAGGGAATGTTTTCACCTTTGCTCTGGGTCTGTTGTGTGGTTTTAAATTGGCTGAAATTTTAATAATCCTTGTAGAGACTTTATAGAGTAAAAAGTTTCTCACCCTCTGAACTCTTGCTAAGCAGGTAACATACCCATTCCAGATTTAATCTTTTATTGCCCTGGTGATCCATGTGGTTTCTCCTTGATCTCTTTGACACTCTTTGAAACTGATGTTAACTGAACTGCACATTTTTCAGAATAGGAGTGGGCAATAAGGATAAAAGTAGTAGTAGGTTTTCTTAAAAATCAATTAACAAACCATTTATGGATTAAATAACCCGGAAGGGAATGTCTGCTTTTGTCTAATCCAGTGAATTAAATACTTGACAAATCAAGAAACCAAAAAAAAAAGAAGGATCAAACAACAATCCAGTATTACCATAAACCAGTTTTGGTCACTGACTTGCAACATTAGCCACAATAGCATAACACACCCAGAAATATTACAGGGATAGATACCACAGAATTAAGGGTCTGGCAGACTAATTTATGTCGTCTCACAATATATACTTCTATTTCAGAATTACAAATCACAAAATACCACATGCTACACACTATGGTGGGCAAATACATAAAGATCGAGGCTTTTTATAGCAGAGTTAGATCACCTCCACTAACATCATAAAAAATGTATAAACTTTTATGAAATAAAACAATAAACTTAAGGGAAAAATAACAGGGGTATTATTTAACACATCAAATGTCATATATTTAATGAGCGTGACTACTGTTTAGGCTGTCATCTACTACACTAATTGATCACGACGTGTCAGGATGCCGGTGGCTTACCACCTTTTCTAAATAGTTTCCTGGAGAAAACTGTGTAGATGGGTGACAAATTAATGATAAACCAACATTAAGTATCATGGCAAGGTGTTTGGCCACGACGAGCCGCCACAGCAGCCTCGCTTTGCCATGGTGCTTTGATCATGGTGTCAGTCCAAAATCTCTCATCGGTGTTTAATTGGGTTGAGATCCAATGGCTGTGAAGGCCATAGCATGTGATTCACATCATTTTCATACTCATCAAACCATTCAGTGACCCCTTCTGCCCTTTCTGGAATCATTTGCGCCTTTTATATTTCTTCGCTCATTTATCCATTTTTTTCCCTTTTTTTTGTCACCCTGTACTATACTGTGACATTATAGGGAACATGACAATTAAATGCTATTATTTTTACCAAAAATACATATATATTGTATATAGTAATATTTGGGATTTGGAAAAAACAAAAAAAACAATGGCGTTTAAAGAGACACACAGGAAATAAAAGAAGCTGAGGGAGAAGGGATGGAGAGAAAGACAAAAACAGTGAGAGAAAGAGTGCGAACGATGGGAATAACAGGAAACTCAAGAAAATGTACGGTGAGATAAAGTTAAGCATCAAAGACCTATAAATGTTTAAAGTCAATTGTTTAGTGAAGATATGATAAAACTGTGGTGTGTATATATATACGTGTGTGTGTGTGGTAGCAGGATGTTGTTGCTCCTGGCAGCAGGCCCGTACACTTCCCCTGTCATGGCCAATCATTGTCAAGAAGACCGCAGCTCCTCCACACAGACACTCACACACACACACACACACACCCTTCCTTGCTCTATCTAGTAATATGAGGGTCAGTTATGCAGTCACCCATACCTGTTATTCTCTTTGCTTTCATATACACACAGAGCGGAGGACATCAACAAGCTGCAATAAAATTGTACGTAGCAAGTCCTTGACTGTGTTCAGACATTTCGACCTCAGGACTAAGCTACATACGCAGTGGTCCTGAATATAACTGAAGCATGTTTTTGAGAGTGTGTTGAATGTGTATGTGCTTCATTTGTGTGCTCCAGCCCAGAGAAAATAAAAACAGAGCAGCACTGATCTTTTCAAGCTGGAGTGGGGGGGCTCAAAATGTTGCACGCGCACACACACACACACACAATGTCGTTCCGCAACAGCATAGATACTTGTAAGCAGGGATATCGCTTATATTTAATTGCAAAATCCATGTATTTAAAAAGGACCGCAGTGGTAGCATTTTGAGAGCTGTAATTGAGAGTACAGTGAAGGTCTGGGCAATAATTCAATTCAACTGTCTTTTGTCAATTTTCAGCACAATCATATGATGACACAAACGTATCATATTATCGGTCTACAAATTTCTGACCAAATCGATTATTCCTTGCATGCTACATAACTGAAAAACTAAAACAATTAGTTACTGAAGTTCACCAATGTGATGAAGTATCTCGATCTGTCTTTTATTTAATTCACTGGATTAACTAAAAACAGTCACTCATGTCACTCATCTCACCTAGTCACCTCGAGACCCCTAGAATCTTATTTAATAGGTATTGGTGGGGCACAGTTAATCCCTCTGAATGTCAGTTTGATTATTTACATGTTATTTTGTATTTGCCATATTGTGATATATGGTATATCAATATTGGAAAATATCCTTAATGAATGTCTCGATAATGATTTCTACCATTTCACTCAGCCCTAGTACAGACACACATTTGCTCATCATATCACTTATTTGTGGAGTGTTAAATATGTTTCCTTTGCTGCAAGATATTTCTAGGAAAAAACATACTACAGGTATGATTTTACACCCACCCACTATCCTGTACAATAGAGAGGGATTGAAATGTTTTTTGTGTGTGTTTCTCATGTCCTAGTTCCCAATCAAAGGCGCGAACCAGCAAGTGGGGCACTTACATAATGCTGTGGAGGTCGCTACACTTAGTACAGAGATGGCGTGTTCCTTAATGTGTGCAATGTGTTGAGGTGGGTGTGTGTCTGCAGACGTCAGGTGATCATGACAGCTGCTTTAGTTACTAGAGCACCAAGAGCCAAACATGCTTCATCCCCGTCTGTGTCTGTTCATGCACCCTCTTTCTATTCTTCTTTCACCTTTTTAATCTCTCTCCCTCTGTCTCTCTCCTCCTCCTCCTGTCTGTCAGCATATTTTCCTCGCTGTATTGGCGTACTGAATTGATAATATTTGTTGAGCTTAAAGGGGGATTTTGGTAGCTGCTCATGCAGCCATGAGACTCAGTGTCTGCTCTGCTACACTGCATACTCCAGTGGAGCAGGTAGAAAATGGGGGTTATGGTCGCTACAGCCTGTTGCAGCTAAAATATCTGTTATATATATTTTTGATAAAAGAGTGGGTGGAATATCGTGTTGCAGGGCCTATGTTTAGCATGTAACTTCTACCACCCACTGCTGCTGTGCCAAAATGCCACTACACAGTAGATATAATTAATTAAACAGCTGCGCTGATTAGTCCTGTAAAGCTAGTTGAATGTGCTGTGTTTATGTTTGTTCATTCACTGTGACAGAGGGCAGTGAACGTGGTGAGCAGAAGGTTTACAGTGGAGTTGATGTGTGTACTGAAAAGGAGAAAACTAATGACCCTTTCTTCAATTTCCTTGAAGTTGTCTTCACTATTAACAGTCTCCACCAGCATCAGAACTTGTGGGAGAAAACACAAGTGGCCCATGCTGACCAGTCACAGTTCTTGCAGTTCCCACATGGTATCTTTGTAGCCGTTGTACTTACAAATGTGCAGTTAAATTTTTGAGGAGGTGCACATTAGCTACAGCGTAGCCTACGGCGGAGCCCTTCACACACGATTGTAAATAAAGCTTAAGGCCTCATCACTGGCTGTGGAGCTGAGTAAAACACAATTCCACATGGACTGTGGCTGACTAAGTGAAGAGTGTTAGACCACTCTTGACACTCTTGACACTACCAACGGTACACTAGAGATTTTTAAAAAGCTTTTAAAAACCACCTTAATCCTAACTCTAATTTCATACTAAAATTTAATAAAGAATGAATCACATTCAATTTTGAATCCCTGACTATATTTTCCAAATGTGCCTTACAAATTTTGATTTTCAATTAATATGTTTTGACTAGGTTTAGTAAAAGCATGGTAAATTCTGATGTGTGACCCTGCAAACAAGCTGCTAGCACTAATCTCTTCCCATGTTTTGTTTAATTCATTCATTCATTTATATCAAAGCATGACAAATGTAGAGTAGGTGGAAATTATCTTAAAAGCAGGATAGTTTCATTCTGTACTGTATGTCTACCACTGTGGTGCACATACATGGACTTTAATCATGCCACTATACCACTATACTGCTCTGGGACTCATGTAGGACACATGTACTGTACGATACATTCCTATAATTTCCTGTGTGGGATACACAGAAGAAAGTGGGTCCAACTGGAGTGGGGTTGGTTGCAGAGAGGCCCATCACCTTGTAAATTCTCTTTTTTTGTTGTTCGAAACTAATGTGTAACTTTTAAAAGTGATTTAAATGCATTCTGACCATGGCAGATTCATACAACTTCATATTCTAATCAATATTTTTCCCTACAAAGCCGTAGATCAGTCAGATAGTATCTTACTGTGTTTCACATGGAACAATAATTCTCCTCTGATCACGAGTGTGTCCCCCGAAGGTTGAAATGAAACCCTCCAGCTTAGAAAATCATTTTTACTGTCCAGTATTTTCAGTTTGACTCCAGGACACCTCTTGTGAAGCTGAATTCAACTCAGTGAACTATATCGGATGATAATCCCTCCCTTGCTAGCTACCTGCTGCTGTCAGGCTCAAGAGTCACAACCATAGGTGGCAAAAACTTATTGACTGCTGTCAAACGGTGCAGAAAGGAATAAAATAAGAATCACTTGACAATATGCCTTCACATTTCATCACTGTAGGACAGATACAGGATAGATTAAAGTAGCTACAGCCTCTGTAAATCCATTTATTCATTTTCTACACTCACTTGCGTATCAGTGGGGTCAGGAATATATCCCTGCACACACTGGACAAAATACACGCATTAGTAGCCACACAACCACTCACACTAATGCCAATTTAAAACCTGCTGAATGGCTTTTGGAGGAGAAAGAGGAAGAGGAGGAGGCCCATACAAACATGGGGTGAACACGCAAAGTCTACTCACTGCTGGAGCTGGGAGTTAGTGGAACCGACCATCAATTTGAAAATGTAATCAGGGTTCTCTGTTTGATGTACAGGTGACCAGCCATCCTAAAGGCATGTTAGCAATGGTCTCAAAGGGGTGTACTGATGGAGGAGACCAGCTTTCAACTGGATGCCCTGGGTCTGTGTCCTTGACCATGACACAGATTCTCTACCAGCTCCAGGGTTGCTTTAAGCTGGGAGCAGACTTTAATTTTATTGAAACCTAGAAAGACTAGACAGTCCACACGTAGCGGCTGTTTTCACCAACATACACAGTTGTTTTTAGTCACAGCAGCCAGAAAGGAGCACACACTGATGACTGAATAAATGCAGAAACAACACAATGGTCAATAGATAGGCCATTACACAAATTATCACTTGTTCCTGTACCAACACAGAGACTGACATTCATCAAAAAGAGTTTGCCTTGCTAATTTACACTGCAATCTGCGCAGGGAAGTGAATGAAATGGATGCTAAATTTGGATGAGATGGTGGATGAAGACATGACAGCAACATGGACTGCAAATTGTAGAGAGAGAGTCAGTAGAGGTTGGAGAAGGTGAGAGAAGCTGGCTTGTGATCAGAGAGGTCGGCAGTTTGATCCCCAGACTGGAGGGATAAATCTGGGCTTGGAATACTGTGCCCCTCTCTCATTACCACCACTGTGGTCCCATTGTGAATGGCCCTTAACCGCAACTCAGGTCAGACTATGGTTTAATTAAGGTTAATAAAAAATATAGCAGGAGTTGAACAAACTTCATCAGGTGAACTGCTAAGCAGTAAAACCGGAAGTCGATTCAAAAACTGATTCTTAATTTAACAAATAGAAAAGGAGCCACGAGTTTCAGGTTCTTACTTCAGTTAACTGTGTGCCAAACCACTTGCTCATGTCCGCTAAATTAGAATACGAAACATAAACGGCAGTTAAGCTAACTGATCTTGATTAAACTCACTGTCTGACAAACAGAAAAAAAAGCAGAGAAGTGTTACAGCATACTGCATGAGTTCGCCATTTGCTTGTCATTTTCAGTCGGTTTTGTATTTATTATCATTTCTCCTGCTCACACACATAATGTCAGCATTTCCTGATTCCAGCAGTAATATCAACTGGATCAGGAAGCAAACGATCAGAATCCTTCAACACCACACAACGTGTGATTTTATCTTCCGGCTGCCGACACCCTCCGACCCAGACTGGAACAGACTCGGTTTGACTTGGTCCGGTCAGTCGTCACGCTCCAAATAATTTATAACTGTCTCAAAAATCTGAAAATTTGTGTCCCCGCTTTTACAGATTCTCAGTTGACTATCAGATTTCACAAAGAATAATTAAATACTTGCTTCTCCTATTCCCCAAGTAATAAGGGAAGGAAATAAGGGCAGACTGGGTGCTGAGGCTAAGGCTGCCACCACTGTACTAATGGGTGTTAGATGCAGAACTGAAGACTTTATCATTCCTTAAGAGGAGCTAAAATCAAAGAATGGGGAGGAAAAAGGAACAGACTATAGAGGAGATGAGATTTTAAAAAAAAAGGCCAGTCTTTGGTCAAAATGTAATTCCAGGGATAGAGGTGTTTGATAAAGCACCACGGAATGAAGCTGCTGGGGCGGCAAGGGGAAAGGACATACACTTATAAATCTCTGTATGTCTCTGTCTCTTCAGATTCTATTACGCTGGACTGCCACACTATCACAAAACCCATGATCTGACACCTGTGTGTGTGTGTGTGTGTGTGTGTGTAGGTCATTATAACCTCTACAGATTCCTGGGTATAACACCTGACACCCACATGGTGCATGCGTGCACACACAGACATATACACATGCCCACACCAATATCTCTGAAATGTGGTGGAATTGATTTTACACAGAAAGCTGCAATCCAAAGTTACTTATTAGACCTGCCAAGCGCTAATGCCCTGCCCACCTGCCGGAGGTGTTTGTGTTTGTGGCCCGGTTGACCCAGATGTCACTTTTCTTCCTTTGTCTTCGCAAGGACCTATTTACGCTTTCTCCTCTGCCTATTAGCATGTCTATTACCTGTCTCTCCTCTTCTCTCTCCCCTCGTTTGTGGTCATGGTAGCGACATGGCTCTACGGATAACAATGTCGATATGTCTGTTGATCAGTCCATCACTTTTGTCCAGGCCAAAATATGTCAACAATCATTGGATGGAATGTCGAATTTTGTACAGATATTCATTGTTGCCAAACGATCACTCCTAATGACTTGAGGTGAGTGTTTTGTGTGAAATATCTTGACAACTTTTGGATGGATTGCCAAAAAATCTGGCACACACATTCAAGTTTCCCTTGCTGAATTATCATAACTTGAGTGATCCCCTTAACTTCATTTAGTGCCATCATCAGATCAACATTTTAATCTGTCCAATACTTTGGTTTAAGGCCAAATACCTTCTAAACTAATGACATTCCCATCAGCCTCAACTGCACTTTTGTGTTTTGTGCTAATTAGCAAATGTTAGAATAACAGGTTAAACTGAGATGCTGAATATGATAAACATTATAACTGCTAAACATCAGCATGTTAGCATTGTCACTGTGAGCATGTTAGCATGCATAGCATTAGCTCACCACTGTGCCTAAGTAGACTGTTACCCTTGTTTCACTTTGGCTTTGTTTTGTCTTCACCACTACCCTCAGAGAAGACACACACATACAGTATTCACATCATCTTAGCTTCCGATTGTATTGTACAATTGGTTAGGTATTTTATCCCTGGGACAAAGCTGTGTGTGTGTGTTTATGTGTGTGTTGTTCAAAAGTGTTCCCCTAACTTGCTGCCATGTTGAATATCCACCATCATACACCGCCCTCGTTCAGACAACCAGAGAGAGAAAACGAGAGCAGAGAGGAGAAAAGACGGGCAGAAAAAGACAGAGAAAGAAGACAGAGGAGAGCAGGAGAGTGGAAGATGAGAGGAGACTCAGGAGGCATTTGCCCGACAGGAATCCTGTATTTCCATTCCTTGTCGCAGACACACAAACACGCGTATACACAAAGAAAGAGGGAGAGAGCGAAAGAGGCAAAAATGATTCGCTCATGCTGCCAACCATGGATGATGCCAAAATGATAATCATCCCCGAATCCCTGCAATGATGCCAAAATCCATTGCCATTTCCTGTTTTAGGCGATTGGCCAATACAATAAGTACATAATAGCATTTCAGTGTTTCCCCAAGATATGTTTTTTGGCAGTGTGAAAAGGCCCCTGAAACAGCATTTAGATGTGATACTAAAACTCTCCATTGAAACCAATAATAATGAAATTCTGTGACAGCAAACCACGTGGTGATAAAGTTCTCCTGTTAAATCAACAACTGTCTGCCAAAGATTAAACCCAGAGCAGCGAGGGCTCTAATCTGTGATGATATCGAGAGACAGATGCCGGAGCTCCTTTCCTGATAATGAGTTACAGACTGGCTCACTCTTGTTTACAGTTTTTCACAGTCACTTAAAGCCTCCCTAGACTGCATGCTACCAGCCTAATAATGGCCTTATCATATTGACATGAGGGAATATGAGCTTCATGGATTCATCCCATGTGACACAGTAGAAGACAACCAAAGCAGCCTATGGGACATGTACAGAGATAAATATATAAAGACTAGCACATCCATCTTTTGCCCTCTTTTGAGACAACTCTGGGCGCAGGTTTGATTGTGGCACGTCATGAGTCCAATGCTATTGATGAATCACAGCACAGTATGCTGACTACGCTCTAAAAATTGGCAGTACGGCTTTAGTTTGTCCAGTCTGTGGGAAAAGTTTCCCCTTCACTGTCAGGTCCCTATCTATCACCACGTTTAAATTCCATCACTATATGTTTGATTTTACTTTGTCTATTATACATATTTACCTGTTTATTTTCATTTTAATTGTTTAAATGTATTATTTGTTTTTAAACGTGCTCCATAAAAAAACCTGACATGCTTTAAACGGCAGAGAAGTAAGTGTAAATTATCCACTGTTTCACAATAATCCACTTATTTTCTTTATTCTTTTCTACTGCAGTCCACTCTAAAAATAAGAGTAAAGATTGTTAGCTGCTGTGTGGAAGCAGTGATAATGGAAATGATGATAATTGTTGACACATATTGGCCCCACTCCCACAAGACTGATCACTCTCCCCCCTGTTCAGCTCCCACCTTCCTATCCACATACTGCCAAACAAGGAGTTTGTCCTATCTGGTGACCAAGATTGTACAGTCTGTATTATGATGATAACTGAGCGGAGTCCAATGTAATTAAAGGAGATTTGCAATTTGAAAACTGAGGGGGAAAAGCACTGAATACAGTCAAACAGCACGAAACACACAAGAATAACAGAGACGTAACAATAAAACTGTCTATCTCTTCATCAAAGACTGGTTTGGCCAGGAATATTTATAGTATGATCTTCCAGAGTTGGAACCTAGAACATAGGTCTACACACACACACAACGTCTGCTGACTCCGGTGTGAGATGTGGTTACCCTCCCACTCTCCCACTTGCTCCGTCACTGATAACAGTGTTTGTTTTGTTCAAGTGTGGGGCAGTGTTGTGAAAATAAAGCACACTATACTGCACTGGTACTGGCTATCAGGCAGATAACAGACTAACTTAAGGCACCTGTATCTGAGAATTTCCCAATTATAAAAATGTGGTGCTATAGTATCTATGCGTTACTGATTACAGATCAAGACTTTAAGCAACATGACTTCCTGTTTTCACTTATTTAAAGATGCTAGATCTTTTTGGTAGGGACATATAAATTCACTTTAATTCTTCTTAACTGAGGCTCTACTATGTCTGTATAGTATTTAGTCAAATGAATCAATTGGTGTGGTAATCAGCGACACCTTAGACTTGGAGTTTTATACCTGAAAATGATATTATGGAGCATACTATAGAGGTACTGACACAAATAACATACTGATCTGTATGACTAGAAGAGGTGACTGAATGCTGAAAAGACTAATGGCAATTGAAGATGACCACAACAAATGATTTACTGATGACTAAAGAACATCAGAAAAAAAGCAAAAAGGAGAAGAGATTAGAGAGAGCTGGTCTGAAAAATAATCTCAAGCAACAGCAATACTGAACAACAAAGTGATCCAGGCTAATTAACAATATCACTGTCTGAAATGGGAGGGGGTTACTAAAGATCCTGTGAAATGCAAATATAAATGCATCAGTGTGTGTAGCCGTGTGTGCGTGAGCATGTGTGCAATCATGCATGTGCAAATGAGTGGGAATGTGAGCATGTTACAAACTGTCTCCCTCTATCTTTCACTCTGTTTCAACAGACAGTTTTCAGATCAGTTTAATAAAGCATCAATGAAGACCATCTGTCTCCCAAAGTCCACGCACACTCAGACCACTAACATAGTATGGGAAAATAAATGCACGACAAATTGACGCAGACAAAACAAACAATGGGAGAATGCCTTACTAAGATACCTCAACGCTCAATTAAGCCGCACAGAAGCACAGATAGTGTTCAATCCCACGGCCAAGTCAGGTATCAACTGTTGCTATTAAAATTTGACCAAATTTATGATGATGATAAAATGATATGGTGCTTTATTTATGATACATCTCATGTCTCTTCTGTTTAAGTACTTTCTTTCTCTCTGAAAGGGTGTAGGAATGACCGTCAAGCTGTCTTTGTGACAGGGATCTGAAATAGTGCTAGAAATACACCGAAAGGGGCCACCAAAGCTGTCACATTTCAAATTCTACTGATAGCAGTTTCTTATTAATTAATCAATCAAAACAGTTGTTTCTTAATTAGTGGTTGATATCTCTCATACTTTTAATGTTATATTGCAGTATGATTTCCTTTAAGCCTACAGCAGACACTCATCAGGGATGGCTTTGAATTCCCACAGTATTTGTTAGCTTGGGGTGGTGGTGGTATCAGAGAGTAATTGTCTAAATGTCACCACTTTGTGTTTTGGCTGGTGGAGAAGCTTAGTTTCGTGGTAATAATTAGCTCCCCTGCGTTATGTTGATGGAGTGTGATCTTCTTGCAGGTAACTTTTAGAAAAAAAACTTAGTAACCCGTAACTGTAAAACTGGTGGGTTTTCTGAGGGATCTCTGCACGGGCTGGTGGGTTACAATAATCACTGCATCTCTGCATATTTCCATTAAAGTTGAGACAATGTAAGGCTCTGTCTTGCGAGCATTTTGCCTCGAATGAGGCAAGCATCTGAAGCATTTAAGGGAAAAGTGAAATGTGCTGTTGTTTTACATCAGCTAGCTAGACCAGCTAGTCTCTAAATACAGGTGTGAATCATATCTCAAGCCTCCATTATTGTTCACACTTATTGTTCACACAACAATATGGCTTTTACTACAAATGACACTGCAGATGAATTAAATCATATTCAATCATTTGTGCTCCTTAACTTAAGTTCTATTCCTGCATTTAGTAAAGTCAATCACTTGGTCAGTTCATCAGTAGGGGCAATAACCACTGTCATGATGACTTTAAAGCACAATACTGCACATTAAAATGAATTGAAAAACATGTTCGACATGTTGACCTGTTGCACAATGAGCTCACCATGTCAAGGTCCTTATAACTTTTTCAGAATGGCAATCAAGTTAACTCAAAACTCAATGATTTGATTTTAGGTTTAAAGGTCGGTTTAAATGAGCACAGTTTTGTTGGCTTGTGTTGGTGCCAGAACAAATCTGACCAGCAGGCCTCGGGTTTTGATGAGGGGTCACACATAAAACAACTGAAGGTGCATGAAGGGTCATAGAAAGGCTTAGGGAAACCAGAATATTATTGAATAGATTTTATAGCAGCAAGCACCGCCAGACCACAGAATATACAATGTGCTATAGCCACACTTCAGCACCACGGACAGCGGCAGTTAGTTTACTGAACAGAAGCCAACCAGTGGTTCAGTGGTGCATTTATCACCAGTGGTGATAAATAAATAAATAAATAAATAAAAGTTTTACTCACCATAAAAAAACTGAAGGGCTGTCACCGCTCAGCCGTCTCAGGTCATTATTCAGTGACAATGTTAACGGCTCAAATGTGGAAAAGTGTGGTTTCACATGCGGCAGTGAAGGCACCAAAAGTCAGAGCATGTTTGAATGCAGTGAAGACCCCCGATGCCTGGGTGGTGATAAAATGATGGCGGGAAACAATATTCACCATCTGCTTTGGCACTATTCCAACTAGTCTCTGTCCTTAATGTGACAATGTACCATGTAAAGACCGCATTTTATCTTGGTTTACAGAAGTTTGGCGTGTCGATCCCAGAATCATCCAGTGCAGAGACAAACAGAAGTGAGAAGGGAGGAGGGGGTTTAATGGGCTGCTCACCTGGCTAACATTAGCTGCTGATAGCCTACATTAGCTTTCCCGGTACTGATTTTGAAGAAGTTTTTCACACTTGTTGCGCTCCCTCAGCCTCAAACGTTTCATTTTGTGCTGTAGGATTTGGTAGGCTATCTCGTTCCGCCGGCTGCTGGTATAGACTTTGGGTCATGAAAAAAAAACTCTGCTTTTTGAGGGCTGACTAGCTATCCTAGTTTTGTCCCCTGAGTGGACAAAATGCTCCATCAGACAGCCAGCTCAAAACAAACATGAAATTTTTAGCTTTTTTTTTTGGCATAATTTTTTGGCATGTTGTGTAGGCTATTCATTTACTGTATATTTGTATTCATTATATTTTACCACACTGCTCTTTTCAAGTCATACTTTACAGTAATTGGTGATGCTCCCTCCTCAGTGGCCACCCCTCACCCGTGGTGTTCCCCAGGGATCCATCCTCAATCCCCTCTGGTTTAGAGAACTTGAATCTTTTAATATCTGTTATGTCAGAAATAAAGCTACGGTCGACTAAAAACTCTCTCCATCTCAAAATACATGAATCAAAACTAGTTTTATTTGGTTCTCTGAAGCCCATAACTCCACAGCACACTGTTGGTATCCTGTCTGTAAATGTCAAGCCTGCAGCCATAAACTGTATTTTAATGTTGACATTACCTGTGAATGGGGCTACTTATAGTTCCTCCAGCTGAGAGGTGTTTAGCAGTTTTTTCCCCGTCTCCCATTGATCTACAGAAAGCCATATACTTTTATGCTTTTACTTCCATATGTGCTAATTTTCTGTAAATTATGACACATATTCAGACCCAAGATGCCACATTTTTCATGGCAGCCACAGCATGAAATGAATGCATTCTAATTGTTTGTGCATCATGGTCTACACTTTTCTATAAAATTCATATTAACATATCAGGTAGGGGAAATAGGAATTCAAAATCAACTTATATGGTTTTGAACAGAATTTGTCCAGACATGAGTTTACAATGCTGGACTCACTGGCAGTCAGTGGGGTTGAAGGGGGTATTGGAGCTTCACTGTCAGCTTTTATTTCACTGCTCCAGTTTGTCTTCTCTGTTTTCCTTTATTTTATTTAATTGTCCTTTTAATTAATTAGTTTGTTTTTCTTACTTATACTCCTGTCTTATTTCTTGCTCCATGCATCTTATCTCCCAATCTCTTGTATAACTCATCCTGGATCCTCCTGTAAAGCAGCTTGTAACCTTGTTTTGTGAGGCGCTGCATAAATAAAGTTTCAGCTGGTACAAGTCATCATTCTGCCCCTGTGTTTCCAACCAGTCACATGCTGTGGCTGACTGGCTGTACTGCTTTCTCCCTTCATTGCTCCAGCTTCTCTCCTTCTCTTCATATGAGTCATTGATGGAATCGCTTTACTCATGTATTACGTATATTCAATTTCTCAGTGATGTGATTTGCTGGTCCCACAGTTTCTAACCCACCTGTGTAACTATGGTAACATGCTGGTAAAGACCAGAAAAGACACAAACTTTGCAGTTTCGCAATCTTTCAAACATTTTAAGTCCAACATTTTACAAAAACAAGTAAATCCTTATATAACTTCTGACCATGGTGTGCATGTAAGGATGTAAATACCATGTCTATGGAGAATAGGCTTCTAACTTTGTGAACTACTTGTAACACTAACAAAAAGTTTCCATTTAAAAAGTGTATTAGCAGAAAATGTTAGTAACCAATAATAATAATAATAATCCACTCCAACCCCAACAGTTAATAAGTGTTAATTGACTTTCACATTGTTTGCTGAATGACTCAGTGTAGATCATTCTATACTTCACACCGAATCCAGGGGCAAACATAAGGTCTTTACCACACACTTTGCCATGGATTATCCCCTATTAATGTTAGTCCACATAGTGACTATCAACAGAGGTTCATGTTTAATGAACCTGTATTTTAGGGTGTTTGTCAATCCACCTGTTAATCCATCCAGGCTGTAATTTATCCCAACATGCACTGAGTGAGAGGCGGGATACATTGTGAAGAGGTTGACAGTCTGTTGAACAGTCTAGATGAACAAAAACATAAACTCACCTGAACGTATACCTTTAGACTTTGCAGGGAAACTGGAGCACAACTGGTGGAAACCCAAGAAAACATGCACACAGAGAGGGTTCAGCCTCAGGACAAAGGCACCATGCTGACTCTGTGTTTGTAACTGAACAACCAAACAAAATCCTACTAAAGACTAGTTCATAAAACAGGATAGCAGTTTACAAAAAAAAACATTGGTACAAAGGAGAAATTATTGTATCAAAAACTTTATTCTCAAATAATGTTTTCAAAATAGCTGATAGATAAACTGTGAGTCTCTTTAACAGCAGTTGGTGAGGCTGCATTTACATATTGTATCCGTTGTTTAACCCTTTATAACACTCCATGTTGTTTCTCTCTCATGATTTCATGAGAGGACAGAAAAATGTCATTTTCCGCCCTTTAATTCAAAAGTTAGAGTACAGGTCTTGTTTTTCCAGTCAAGATAGGAGCCTCCAAAACTGTTACCGATTTGCTAATGCTGCTGCTAGAGCCTAAATTTACCACAATTTCATTTTCCACTCTAAGCCCCATAATGTCTCAGCAGGGAGAACCAGATTCCTCCTTGTTTAGACAGACATGAGGTCAGATTTTGGGCTGTAAAAGGGTCAAGTCATCCAAAATCTTTTGTGCCTGTGGAAGTCATCCCTCTCCCAGATACAGACATAAGGATCAGCCACACAGGGCTGCTGTTACACAAGACCGCTGTCTTTTTAAGGAAGTGTCATTTTCAACCCATCCGTGAATACTGCTCGTGACATTATGACACTAAACATCTGGTGTTTATTTTTTGTTCAATGTAAAGTGTGTGTGAATCTAAAATCAATTCAAAAAGTGTATGTAAACAAGATATTTTAATGTGAGAAATCACCAATGCTCAGGCCACTCTTACGGCACAGCTGTCGCATTAGGAGCCACTCCAAATTGCTTTATGCATCATTACATTATATATCATATTTTTGCAATGAATGTTGACTTAAAAATTTCGATGTTCAACAGACGCACATTCTCTGCTGACCCTCAAGCTGTGGATGAGTTGGAACTGACAAATCATTTTATAAGACTGAAGCGTTTCAGATTGTGAATGGCTAATTTTTTACAGGTGTGACCCAGAGATAAGCGTCTCTCCAGCACGAGGAAAATTAACTCTGGGTCCCACAGGGTTTTCTAATCCTGTGTAAGAGCAGCCATAATGGACAAAAGAGATCATATGACATTTTGATATTTGATACTCAGTTTGAACCATAAGATTTTTACATGGTGTGTAACAGTAAAAACACTGACTTTAATGAACAAGATTTTGTTGTACCTACATCATTAATCATAAAAAGTACAGCATGTTTAATAATTTGTTTTTTACAAATTCTCCATAAAAAATAGATTTCTGTACAAAATTTTTTTTTTCTTTTGCACCTACTTCAAGTTCAGCAGCACATGATGATGGTGAGAGGTGACAGCGGTGATAACGGCGGTGATTATGATGCTTAAAACAATAACATTAATGATGATGGCAATGGACTTGCCATTTTTCAACATATCTCTGTGCCATTTGGAACAAAAATTAAACATTATTTTTCAGCACACATTTATAAGCAACAAACGTACCTGCTGCATGTCAATATGTGTTGCTGAGAACACATCCTGACACTGTAAAATGTGAATATAGCACTAATACAGTATGTGTGGTGTCCCAATCTACAAGCTGCCATGTGCCGAAATGACAATTATTCATACTTTACACTCATGAGTGAAGCAGAGCTGCAGCCAACTCCCGTTCAATTCAGACACACGAGGTTGTAGATTTTCTTCAAAGCTTTAGCGCTGAACGTATGGCATGAGAAGTTTGTCCTATCCAGACTATTGAGAGGAGGATGAAACTAAGGCCTGTCAAGGGCAAATGAACTGCAATACTGAATATTTTAATTCGATTACACTACAAACCGAAAGCAGCCCAGATATACTGTATGTGTGTATGTCATGGAGAGAAGACAAGGATTGTGTAAGAACTGTACAAACACACACACACACGGGAACGTCCGATTTCCATCTGGCAATAAAAATCCAGCACAGATAAAAATCCATCTGCAGGTCCATATGGCGGCTGAGCCACATATGAACACATGTATGACACAGTTCCTCTCCAAGCACAGGACTGCAGCTGGATTTTCCTCAGCGGCATCACTCTGCAGCCTGGGTGTATTTGCACAATGTTTAAATGACTCACAGAACTTACATCTGCATTGAATTTATTCTGTATTTAATACTTGGTGGAAAAAAGCTTATCACTGCCATGTGACATTGTGGGAAAAGGTAATGTGTGACAGTTACATTGGTATTTTTTTAAGCTTGCAGCAACCTGGGCCACTTTGTTTCTATAAGGACTGCCGACAATACCACTTTAGAGAAAGTGAGGGACAGATGAGGAAACTTCTTCCCAAAGTGTGAAAAGTCTCAGCTGAAGAAGAAGAAACAACGTTGGCATTTTAACATTTAGAGGGTAGTTGTTTTTTTTTTAACTTGTAGCCAGCTGTCGCTCTTTTAAACAGTGAGGACTGCTGACAATGCCAAATGAAGGACAAGTGTGGAAACTTCTGCACAAATTATTTAAATTTTTAAAAAAAAAAAGCCTTGTGTGAAGAGAAAATTATCCAAACTTGCTCAGAGAGGGGATGTGTCATGTTCAGATGGATAACATGCATCTCATTTTTAAAAGTTGACTGGCAGAGGACAGTAGAACTGCTTTAAATTTCAGAGGCCAGAAGTCATTGTATCACACTGTTATCAGCCCAACAGTATGTGCAGCCCACCCACGTTTTCCAGCAGAAATGAACAAATAGTTCCACCAAACTAGATTATCTCATTACACCAGGAAGGGTCATTTGTCATAAAATTTGATTCTATTAAGATTTAAAATGAATTACAACACACTTTCGGCTTCAATAAAAATGTTGTCCATTGTGAGATCATGTCCACATAATAAATGATCATAATCAGGGCTGCAACTACAGACCTCCTTTTTCTGCTATTTGTAGGCACAGAAACACAGGTAGATCTCATACAGGAGCGCCTTTCTCTCCATTTCAATCATTCTCATTCATTTCATTTTAATTAAACAGTCAAGAAAATGAATTATCTCCACCTATCAGCTCAACACCACTCTCCTTTTTTGTAGTACAAAATGGACATAATGAAGATCTATTTTTGTGACCCTGTTGGGGACTTTTTTGTTGGAGGAGATAATAAAAATGTGTATTATTTAATTTGTTTAGCTGTACTCTAGCAATTCAATCCAGGGCTGGGTTCACTCCAACTGTGTGTGCACCTCCACCATGACTCAGCATATCTTTAGTCTAGAATCAAGGAGAAGAAATATTACAGTATAACAATGTAATGTACTAACTTGCTGTAAGCATGTGTACCATATTTGCAGTCACTTTGCATTTCCCCAATTTTCTGTGGGTGCACAAGATCTGAAATCTAACCTCTGTAGTGCCACTCTGAGCTTAACATGCCAGAGTAAACAGTGAAAATGTGGAGTCAAAATTTTCTTGTTTGGGCACACTGGGAGATCAGATCTGTGTCATTAATTGTTAAAAAATAGACCTCTTATTACACCCGTGGAAACCTTGCAGCCTCTAATTTCCAGGCTCTATTATGCTCTCTTGACTCCATAGGAAATCTCAACTGAATTAATTAAATCAATTAAAATAGAGGCACTGGGTGCACTCCAGCAATAAAAAGAAAGGAGGCTCACTATCTTATGAGCAGACGCTCTACTGTTGTTTACAGATGCCTTCTTTATTTCTGTGAAGAGATTTTGAATGTGTCTTCTGTCTTGTCGCGCTCTTTAACTATTGCCAGTATTTTGGTGAGAACACACATTTCCATATCTTTATTTTCTGTGCCTCACGCTGGTGTATGTGTTTCTGGCTGTCTGACCATGACCCCAACACTGAGGCTGTGAATGACAGGCTAACAATGGATATTATAATACCAACAATATCCTGTAGTCATGCTTCCAAACATAATAGCCATTGTTTCAGGACATTTCATTTGCGACATTCAGGTCTGGAGTAGATTCGTTTTCAATTAAATGAGCTGAAAATGTAAATAGAAACTGCAATTTGCTTGTAAATTCATTCGCACTTGTTTCAAAATGTGTGGATGTGACAACCTTCTCATGCCAAATGTTGTTGTTTTTTCAGTATTTGAGTTCTGGGGAAAATCCACTCTCTGATTTTAGTGTATTGAGTCTTGGCCTAGAATATAACACTGTAATATGACATGTGTTTCATGGACAAAATCATCATTTTATCAGTTGAACGTTTTCATAATCTCTCATACATTCCACTCACCATTTGATATCATATGTGTAAATGAATGGATTTGTGATTTATTATTTGTAGGCATGACAGTATGATGGACTGAGATAGAATATTTGAAAACATGGGGAACATAAAGGAAAAATCATTTGGACGATAAAAAATCATGCAGGTTAAAGCGAATGCCTGAAGTGTAAACCTAACAACAGAACGGTGTTCATGGAGTGTGAAACAAACAAGAAACAGGCCTGAAGACACTGAAAGACACACATTGAAAGCAGTTACATCTGTGATCTAAACCAAGTGCAGCATCTTTCGAAAAATAAAAATATTTTGAGAGAACACTGCGAGAAATAACAAGCTTGGCAAGTGATTTGAAACTAGTGAATTTTCTTGGATCCTGCAGACTCATGGGTGTTAGGATGACATTCTGACTTAAAATACCAGGAAATAAGCTGAATGCAAGGTCGCACTCGCTAAGCTTGTGTATTTGTTGCAGTGAGGTTCCAGCATTGATAAGCAGGATGTAACTTACTCTCTGCACACGAGGTATTTCTCAAACAATGGGGGGGGGGCTCCAGGGGCGATAACTGTCGACAACAATAATTGTGCATGTTGTCTTCATACGGCATCTGTTTGTCCTCTGCCTTAAATGAGCAATTCTCAAACAGATCACACATACGCTGTGGGCTCTTTAAAAAGGTGTGTTGAAATAATATCATGTGCATCAGATATGTAAAATGTGTTGAGAGATGATGCATGACAATGTGTGAGTAGCTAGGGAAACTTACAACACATCTTTTTAAAGAGAGTTAGAGAAAAAGTCATATGTTGTTTCTGAAAGCTCACACTGTCCGCTACTACAAGCGATCAGCTGAAAAAATGAGCCCACACTGAGATACTATTTAATCTTTGTGTATAATTTAGTATACCTTAAGAGAACTGTACAGTATCTCAGAAAATGGTGGAGTTTTAATGGCTGTAAATAAAACTAGCAAAGTGGCACCAGTGTTTCAGTGGGACCATGCTTCATGTTATGGACGTGAGTTGTTCTGCGTATTTCGTCCGCATGTTATAGTAGTAACAGTTTTCAGTATGAGCTTTCAGAAACAGCCACTGCTCTAAAAATGGCAAAAAAAGAAAAAAAAAAGTGGTGTCATTGTGTGACACTAGAAGCTCGGAGGTCCACAGGTAAACTGATCCCAACTTTCTGGTTGGCTAGCATGTTGTCATGGCAACAAAATAAACAGCGGTATAGCATGTGGTCACACCTTCTGCTAACAGGGAGTGTGAAATATAAATGTGTATATACAAACACTCTGTAACCCTGTATTTAGTCATTTTGTCGTCTTTTTAAAGATAGAAGTTTTTGAATAAAATTCTCTTTTTTGAATGACTCATTTTTCAAACCCATTTCAGACCCAAAAATTATTCATTTTTTCATAACCCAGTCAGAAAAACACACTAGTGCAAAATTTGTGCGGTTTAAGAGTTTATATAAAGTTTATATTTTGGGGTCCCCAGCAGCAGTGGTTTGGGAAGTCCCATCGGGCCACTGGGTTTTTGAACATGGAGTCTGTTCATCAATATCTTCACTGAAGAAAAATGCCAGAAGAGACAATTAGAGACAACTATTTGCCTCCGTTTCCACAGCAACCTGTCCTTGTCTCTCTTTTCCAGCATGACTGACAGAGATGTCTATCTGTCCATTTGTCTGTGTCCGTCTGTCTAATTTCTGTCAGTCAACCAGTCTGTCTGTTAATGTGTTCGTCTATTTCTGATTTTGTGGCTGGAGAGTATACTGTAGAAAAAAAATCAGTCATCACTTGACTGATAATCCCAACCAGAGTTAGGAGAAGACAAATCATTTCCTGGATTTGGCCACAGCTGACTGCAGCAGTCGACGATCTTGACAGCTTATTGCCTCCAGGCTTCCACTTGTTCAGCCACCAAGCACAGAATCCTGGCTAGTCCAAGAACAAGAATCAGTTGTCTGACTCTTTGATTGTGTTAGACAGGCCTCTGGAAACCAGTCTATTTTGTACACCAGCCCGGCAACTCAAATGTCTGATTTTCTAGTTCAGCACAGTCTGCCTAGTGCTAGTGTGGAGTATTGTGTATAGGACTGATTTTAAGTGTGTAGTCCCTCTATAGAATATTTGAAAACGTCCAAAAGTCATCTGGAACTAGTTCACAGGGTCTCATACTAAACCTGGGAAAAATAGCATTTGCAAATGCTTCATTTGGTATGTTTTAGCCTAATTTGTTGCCAAATACTGTAGGTAGACATTGTCATAAAAGGCAATACAGTAAGTGGCAGAAGGTAAAGACAATCACAGGAACCTATTTGAAAATCCATTATTGACTGACGACTCAACTTACCCAACTCTGTGATTGTCCTGCTATATTAACCCTAACCCATTCAGTTCTCCAAGTAGGCTAAAACAAACATTTTAAACGTATCTGCAACTGTTATTTGACCCTGGCTTGTCTAGCACTAGTCCACCACTCCTAGTACTAATTTAATACTAGTATCCAGCACTGGATGAGAGTATCATATTCTTTAAAGGAATTGGTCTGGTTCAACTAGTCACTGCATTGACTACATGTGGTTGTCAACTTCACAGCAGTCTGTACAATCAATATTAGATTCCACCTGTAAGCTGTAGTTACGTCAGAGAGTCCAGTCCTGTCAAGTCCAGCGTGATGGAAGTCCAGTGGTAGGTTTTTGGTCCAGCACCAATCATGGTTTTTGTGTTGACATATAGGAACCATCCAATTACTATTCGATGTCTGGAGGGAGGTTGAAGGGTGGAATAGTCTATGTGCTTCCCCTGAGGGTAGAACCTCGCATCGGTCAAACCCATGTCTGACCTGCAGCAGGGGAGTTAGTAAGCCTATACCACTGTGCAAACTTGGCATGGGGTATGGGGTTAGATTGGGTAAACCACTATTATTCAGGTTGCAGGGTGGATATTTGAAGGCCATATGTCTCTGGCCCTTTCAATAAGGAGGTTGGGTCAAATTTTGCAGAAGTCAACTGACACTGGACGAGCACTGCTCAGTGAGGTTGTCGCTCTTGGAGGAAGTTCAATTAGTTGTAGCATCTTTCTGTGTTTTTCCTTGATGTCCGAATAGCAACAGTGCTTAAAAAGAATTCTGGTCCCAGCATTGATCTCCTGAACAACAGATTTCATGTTATTTGATGACGTCATTGTCTACTCCCTTGTTTATTGGTTCCAACTTATTTCGCTCCTTCAGACTATAGGGAGAGGTGGATGATACCATTGTTCAGGTAGGAGGTGGAGCAGAGCTGCATTACTGTGCAGATTATGCTGGCAGAGGACCAGCATGCTACAACACAGACTGCTCACGGTGACGAGTCCAAATCATAAGTTTGTTCTTTCTTCTCTGAAACCACACCGCAGACTGCAACAGGGAGTGTGGACTGAGCCACTGTGCGAGTAGTGGCCGGTTTATCGGACTATACCACAGTGCAGACTGTATTCAGTGTGGTATCGAATCGAACTGCCTTAGCCTCAGTAGGCTTCATGTTGGTGTCATACATTGGGTTTTCAAATGATGCCTGACCATTGGAGCTCTCATGACCGACATAGCCATTGAACTGGACCTTGGGACGCGTCCTGAAAAACAAAATGAGAAGGAAATAAGGTGTTCATGGCAGATATTTGGTTTCACAAAGATATCTTTGCAAAATATTTGGAATATTTGGAAAAAGAAAAACACAGTACAACCAAATGGGTGCAGGCCTCTGAAACACCAAATGACAAGTAAACCACAAACTCAGACATTTTAGGACAGTGAGATTAAGTCGCTCAAATCTGTTGATTTCCTTGTTTTAATAATCAATAGGTACTATCTGTCACCAAGGACACAAACATGACAAGGTTAGTCACTTTTATCTTGCATGAGACACTAACTATAGCATGACCTGAATTGAGTGACATTTCTATTTGACTCAGTGTCATGTAAAATTTTGCACTGGTAGTGCTGAGCCCAGTGAGAATTAACACAGAAGTCTGTAGCTCTATGCAATGTTTAGCTCAATGGTTTGGTTCTCTGGCACAAAGACTGCGTCGAGTCTCAGTTTTCACCAACACTACCATATAAAATCACAGGCAGCCATTTCCAAGAAAAAAAGCTCAAACCTGCCAGGTGTATGCTATTTGCCCAGCACAAAATGGTAATGAGCCTAAGTGAATCAGTGAATTAGTGACTGGTGAAAACAGTTGAGCATCTACCAGCTAAAGATCCAGTTATTTTTCTCTGAATTTGGTAAAATGAAACCAGAGCCAAAAGGCCAGAGAATATTAGATTGCATTTGTCAGGTGGCCAGAAACACAACTCTGATGGGATCAATGGGTCTGATGGATCTCATATGTGTCTATGAGCTTGTTTGAACTATTCAAAAATATGAAGCTTCAAGTAAAAAGATTTCAGCTGACTGCAAGATACCAGCCCTTATCTATATTATAAGTCAATGTGAAAAGTTTGACTTTTTCATTTGTGTGAAAAATTTAAACATTTCCCACATATACTGAACAAAAATATAAACGCAACACTTTTGTTTTCGGTCCCATTTTTCATGCGTTGAAATAAAAAAATCTAAGACTTTTTGCACGTACACAATGAGTATATTTCTCTCAAATTTTGTTCACAAATTTGTTTAAATCTGTGTTAGTGAGCATTTCTCCTTTGCCAAGATAATCCATCCACCTGACAGGTGTGGCTTATCAGGATGCTTATTAAACAGTATGATTAGTACACAGGTGTGCCTTGGGCTGGTCACAATAGAGTGGCCTTTTATTGTGACCAGCCCAAGGCACGCCTGTATACTAATCATACTGTTTAATCAGCATCCTGATATGCCACACCTGTCAAGTGGATTATTTATATTTTTGTTCAGTATATATTATGTTATGATTTGCACTGCATGTCCCATTCAACATCACTGATTTAAAAAGCACAAGTGTTCAGGGAAACGATGGATGTATGAGTTCATGATGAACTGAACAGCAGAATGTCCTAGTATTACTCATGCATAGGAGAAATCTGTACATAATTGTAGGGGAATAGATTAACAACTAATTAAATATTGACTATATTTATCTTGTCTCATTTAGTTCTACAACCAATTCAAAAACCAATGTTTCATCAAAAAAGTAAACTTAAAAAACCCTTCTCTGTCCTGTCAGCTGTCTTGTTAGACATGCTGGTCGACAGCTTTACTTTTAAAAGGCGCAAACTTAGTAAGAGCAAGTTTCTGGTAAAAAATCTACAAATTGCAGGGAAAATTATGGCAGGAGCGAGAACATGAACCATAACAACTGCCTGCTTCAGTGGTTTAGCTGCCCAGTGCCCATCTGCTGCTCTCATGTGAGTGTGTTTGCGTGCATGCAACCTGCCATCATCCTGCAAATGGTACCCAATGGTTTTAGTTCAAAAGAATATATTATTACTGAATCTGCCTGAATGAGGATTTTAAGAAACTTACTGGATGGGTTCAAATGAATGCGCAGTGAAATATGACTACCCCCTCCTAATTTGTCTGTTTGTCGCAGATTACATTTTTGGATAATCAGGTCCTATAATCCAGTTAGATATAATCACTTACTCCCAAACCCTGTGGAACTATTAGCAGGGAGGAGTGCTGCAGCTGAAACGCTGTTTGACTCTGACCTCATTAAGAGTGTGTGTACGTGTGTGGGTGTGTGTGTGTGTGTGTGTATGCACACTGGTAGAAATCCAACCCTGGGGAGCCACTAAGCCTACCCTACATGCTCAACCCATTACTTTACAAAACTGCGCACACACCAACACACACCGCAGACCTCCCTGCGTGGCAGTAGTTCAAATTGTTGCACTAGTTTCTGGTTGTGGCTGTAGGTGCAATAGTTTAATTTTATTGGTAGAATGAAAAACAGCACACATAATTACTTTGACAGTATTATAGATACTGTACAGGCATACGGGCCAAAGCAGGAAGAAACTGCATTGCACACACTCACACCTTGCTGCTATTACATTGTTATGTGAAGAGATCATTTTTATTGCTGTTGGTTTGCTATTATGCTGGGCTAGGCATTATGTTAGCAAAGTTAACTATACCATACACCTGCTGGTAAGTCAAGATGAAAGTATTGAAAGTTATAGGTAGCAGTAGAAAAATTTGGGGAAAAAAAGCAACAGCATACAGAAGTATACATATTACTTGTTTCAGTTAGACCAGTTTATTGTAAGTCAAATAAAGTATTTGTTCTTGATGACATCATGCTGACAGAGAGATGACAATGAGATCAAAGACAAAATAAAATGCCCTCCATCTAGCTTTAAATGATTGCTGTTTTGACACAGTAGGGCTGCACTGCTTTTAAAAACTTAAAATGATATGTTCATTTTCCCCTGACTATAAATGTCACCCCAATTAGTTTTAGCTGGTGCGAGGAGTTTCCTTGTTTCATTTCCCTCTGAATTAATATCCATTTTGGTTTACAAGTTTTCTAGGAATACAAAATAGTGTCAGACAAAGTACACTATTCAGTTCAGTTCGGAAAATTTAATTTCCACATTTTGGTCGATTGTGCAGCCTTACTAAACAGCATGAAGAAAAATCTAAAAACTAAAAACAAGGGATGACGAGTTTGACGGAGGATGTGGCGGCGGGCGGAGGTCTGGTTGCTGTTTGAAACCAGGTGAATGACAGGTGCCAGTCTTACCTGCCGCCAGGCCCCCAGGTGTCTTTTGGTCTCTCATTGTCATCTGTGTCAGCAGACAATGTCCTGCATACAACCATCAGCTTTAATATACATCAACTAGCATTGCACGCTGCTAACTTTCAAGCAGGTTGTGTAACAATGAGTAAAGTAATGGTAGTGTTAGTAATCGTCTAAGCTAATCAGCTATTGGTACACTATTTGTCAGTATCTGCGTAAGTCTACATGGCCCTGTACACAGCAGTTACCATCTTAGCATTCACAGGATTTACTATACTAACTAGTTAGTACATAGTAAAGCACATTACTAAATGGTTAACATAGCATGTTTCTACCTGGACAAAAAGTCTGTGTTTCCTCAATATCATCAATACCATCAGGATGCTACATGTTTCACTGCAGACAGAACACTGTAGCATACAGCTACCATAAATGACAAGCCAGCAGATTAACGTACAATAATGACTATTATTAGATGAGTAAGATGACTTTATTAAACTTTGAGTGATGAAGTGCAGAAGTCAGGACACCTCTTAGATGTAGAATCTCACACAAGTCTTAAACAGGAAACGTTAATAATGACATTTTACCCTCAATATAATTCTGAATTATCTTGCATCTTTAGGCGTTGCAAGTCTTTTGTGAACTTTCTAGGAACAATAATTAATATCTAAGGTCAATCAGATTTAACCTTCATGGTGCGCTTGGAGTTTTAGAGCTATAATTATGTTTTAAAACTTCTGTAAACCTGCCTGTCCTTCCAAAAAACTTAAAACTTATTTCTGGTCCACTCAATATATTTCAATAGAGTTTTAGGATACAGTGTGTATCAAACAGCCATCTCCTCTACTCAGTTTGGAAGAGAAGACTCACAAATGAATGATGCTTTTTTCAAAGAAAAAAAAATCACTCTCTTTACTACATGCCGATTTGGAAGGTTGCAAGTAAATTACTGCCTGCACCTACGTTAATACTACTACTACTTATTTTTCCTCTCATACACATCTAAATTCACATCAGTATACAATTTTCAATGTCATTAAGGAGGATTTATACTAGGCTAGATTACTGTGTGATGCTTAACAATACTGTCATCCACAATTGCTTGTAGGATTTATAAAGGCCTTCCCTTTTAAAGTTTTTGTCATGAAATGTGATCTTTATAGGAGGCATCCATCCAGTCAAGCAATGGATCAAACAAACTTCATTTGAAGACTTTGAACAACTATAGGCAAAACATTTGCACCTCCATTAAATCAGAGTCCTGTGTCTCAAAATGTGATTGGTTTCGTGGAAGGAAAAGGTAAACAGGGTTACGCTATTGTGTAAGACTACTGTACAATATTGTTTTAATTCTTTGTATAACAAATGTCCTCAGTGTAACAAATGCTTACAGTCAAGAAAAAATCCACCCTAAACCATGTTAACTTTTTAAAAGCAGAGTTTGTACATGTATTTTGCATTTATGAACGCATTTTGTTGTGGTTTATTTTTCTTCTCCTTGAGGATAACCAAAAATCCACATAAACCTGTCACTTCGAAAAACTTCAAGTATAGCTAAAGCAGAAACATATCTGCTGTCTAAAACATAAATAATAAACTGTGCATCAGTGCTCATATTTATCAAGCATCTCAGAATCACTCCTGGGAATTATGCGGTAAGTCTGACCTTTCCTTCAGAGTTTTGGACACTTACTCTCAGTAAAAAGGAAAGGTTTTCTTTTAATTGATGCTTTAAGGTCCGATACATGCCATCACATTTGTAAAGCACCACTGATGCAGTTCAATGTTGATGAAAGAAGAACTGGTTTATGGAGTTTTGTGAATAGTGCTTTACACTCCCATAAATCTGAAGGCATTTATATCCTTATCTTTGAAGACATTTGTTGTTTTTCAATTCCGCTGCCACCTACTGTAAACTCCACACCAGCTAGATGAGCTCTGCAGCTCCCCTTAATCCTGAAAACGTAGGATAACTTTCCAAGGTTAATAAAGTTGACGTTTTTACTCCAAAGATTAAAAGTAGGACAAAATATGTGTCATTGAAAATTTGTTAGGACTAATTTCTTTGAGAACTTGATAAATACAGGCTCAAGTTTTGATACAAGCCTCCTCAGAATGAGAGGTCCCACTATCTAACATTGACCAAAAGGGAGATATGCAGAAAGACTTTCATGAACAGGAGCCTTAAGAGACCATAATGCAATGCAACCCAAAATAAGTTAGAGAGTGAGTGTTTCAAGGAAGCGTATGACACAAATTACTGAATCAGACAAAGCAAATTAGGGAATTCAGACGCGCTGAAAAAATAAGCATTAAACATTCAAAGAAACTCTTAAAGTTACATAATGAAATAATTCAAGGTGGATAATTTCTTATATTTATCTATCAGGTGAATCTGTTGAAGATCATCTGATGGAGATGCTGTTCATGTGTGTGTTCAAATTTAACTTTTAATTTGCTGTACTTGATGATTTGCTTTTTCATTACTTTGACTGAGGGCATGAAACCTACCATTGTGTACAGAGATAACAGGCAAATCCAGAAGGCAAACACCTGTTTTGTATTCTACTCTGCTGGTTGTCTGTTTTTCTCTGATGGGTTTACGTTGAGGATATATCTTACCTGTGCTTGTAGAGGTAGAAGGCAAATCCAGACAGGATGAGGGCAAAGAAGGGAACTAAGATGGCTGCTGCCACAGAGCTGCTGTTTGTGTAGGGGTTGGATGGGTCCATTGCCATGGTTACAGGGCCTGGGGATACAGACACAGATAAACCCACACATGCATGAACACATAACACGCAAACACCCTTTTGTGCATGTGAAATAGATGCTTCTTGATTTTTTCTCGATATCTATATCTCTATATCTCTATTTAGTCTCTATACTTGAGCTTCACTCCTCATGTTTACTTAGCCTCAAATTTATTTTCCTCTACACTCACCAAAATATTTCAATAATATTTCTCCAGTTTGACTGAATATTTTAGTCATCCCACAATGTCCCACTTTCAGTATGACATTGTGTTCTAGGGAGATCAAGGCTGCATTGTTTGTTGTGGTTGTTGTTGGTGCGGATTTAACAGACAGACCTACCTTGCCTTGTCAGGTGGAACTTGCCAAAGTCTTTACTGTGAATATGTCCCTGGTAGACAAACGTCTTCTGGTCTGATTCTGCAGTCACCTGAAAAACAGAACATACAGTTTAATGTGTGCTCTTTGCACAGTCAGTGGAAGATACTGTATATGTTTTTTCAGCATTAAAAGATTATGTGATGGAGGTACAAAGTGCTGTAGAAACAAGTGCTAGTTTGACACAGAGGTAGTATGATGGATGGTGTTCAAGTCTGTCAACCAAAACCACAGCAGGAGATTTCTATGGTCTGTGAAAACGGTGCAGAATTCTAATCAAAGTGTCAAAAAGTGGCTTACAATTCAAAAACACCATGTGTGAGACATGTGTGGTTATAGGGTGAACATATTTTAAGAACAGACAGGTGAATATGTAATTACCTGTGCAGTTGACTGCAGATGGATGACAACATCAAGCTAACAGTAGTCAGCTTAATGTTGTCATCCTTGAGGATTACAGTAGAAGTCTTTCATGGTGTAATATACTTCTTAGCCAGCAAATGTCATTTTTGTTA
>NTHP01000118.1:0-78955 GCA_003416845.1 Oplegnathus fasciatus | reverse complement strand
AAAAAAAAAAAAAAAAAAAACTTGTGTAAGTACTGTGACCCTAAACACATTAATTTGGTAAACTCAATAAACAACTTTTTTTTTAGGGTTTTACATTAAGCCATACACATTTGAGTGGCAGGTTTCATCCCGGCCTCTCCCCTCATTGACAGTATCTCTCCAGATCCTGTACTCTGGCCTCTCTCCTGTCCCCACCTCCTTCTGCTCCCCTCTTCACCATCTCTTGTTTGGAGATTGAAGCAGCAGTGTTTTACCCACAAATCGACAATCGAAATTTCATCTTCTAACTGCAAAAGGATTATTTTTCAGGAATCACAACTTGGCCATTATTAGCCTGACTCTTCTCCCCCCTCACTCTTTCTGTCATTCGCAACATGATAAATTGGCTGTCTATGTGTCTTCTTCCTTCCCTCTTACATCCTTTTTTCCTCCATCCCTGCCTGCTACTATCTTGTACAATCTCCTCACTCGGTTCCTCCATCCCACCGTCTCCTCCTCTGTCAAGAAGTCAAACAGGATCACATTTTTAATCCATTCCCCAGTTGTAGACATGATCATCAGAAGTCCCAGCTTCAAATATCACATCGCGCTAAGTTAACATGGAACCCCACAAAGCTGACTTTCTATCATTATTCTTTTCTCTCTTTGTCTTTCTTTCTAGACAATCTTAGCATTTAATATTCATATCAAGTTTAATGTCACTGATTGAATACATTCATATAACTTATGCACATCAAAGAGAAATTATGAATACACAGAGCAATAATTCAACAATATCTGAGCCCCAGTTTTGTGGTTTTAAAGGGAGTTACATGCTGGAACTATTCATCGGCCCGGCCAGTAACATCCTGGAGCCTCTGCAGGATGGCTTGCAACCTCACAGTGACAACAAGGCTGTGTCTGAAATCACTCCGTCATTTATTCATTCACTAGTGCCTATATGCAGCAGTTTACTCTATAGTGAGCAATAAAATGAGACTTCAGTAACTTATAAATCATCATAAATTTGCGTCATCACTGGTAGGCGTAGTGTTGCACTACGGTCATTTTCGAATCCATAAAGTGTGACGCATTGTTGGTTTTTTTTAATATAGTGCACTATATTATATAGTGCTCTATAGCAAATAGAGTGTGACGTGCTGAATAGTTCCAGTGTGTAACTCTTTGTAAAACCACAAACTGTTGTTTTCACACATCATTTTTTATTTTATTGATAAAATAAACAAGGTATAACATCTTAATTAGCGAGCTTTAGAAGTGCTGGTAGAAAGACTTTTTTAATCTTTGGCCAAGGCAGCTGTTTGGATATGTATGGATTTCTGGATTCTGATGACTTAATGCAACTTCAGCTAATGGTGATCATTTTATGGAATAAGTTGTTTCTTACACCTTTGTTATGGAAACAAAAGCTTCTTGGTAAACCACATCATACCTCTATTTCAAAAGTTGTTAATTAGACTTCACTGTGTTTCAAAATCTGTTTTGCATAATGTCACAGAGGATTTGTCTGGAATTGCAATAAACCTCTCTCACAAGACCCCTGCTCAGCGTAGTGGGTGTGGGGTGAGTAATGTGGTGTGGACGGTACTATGTTATTGTTACAGAGTATTCAATATTATCATTTATCGACTTTAATGGTTCGTTCATATCCAGTTATTACAATTCTGTTGTCCAAAAACAAGCACATTAATATTGTGATATTGATTTTGATTATTAATGAGGACGTTTGTCTTACATATCCATCCATAGCCCAGTTATCGTTTTTAAACTTGCTGAGGTAATGCTCCGCCGGCCCCTTCACCTGGTAGACCTTCAACAGCAGCTGGTTTTCCTCTGACTTATAGGTACCTGGATGAATAGATATATATAGAGAGAAATTGTTTTGGAGGTACAAAGAACGCAGTTAGTGCCTGAACCTGGTATCATTTAAATAAAAGCATCTAATTTGTGTCGGCACTTGGCAGGAAAAAGAGAAAGACATTGAGGCAAAGGCAGCATGGGTGGTAGACAAACAGAAAGACAGGTTGACTGACAAACAGAGAAAAGGAGACACTTTGACATTTTGAGTTATCATACCCTGTTTCCTTCACCATGCACCTGACACATTACTGAGGAAAAAGTGACATTTACCCTTCAGCTACATGCCTCTAGTTGGTTAACTATAGTGCAGACACAGAAATTGTTGCTTTTCAATATGACAAGCCCATGTAAAAAAAAAATATCACAGATTCAAAATGAAATAATTTTGTACATTGGGAGCCTTTGTCTCTCACTTACAGAAAATCTTTCATGACCCCGGGTTCAAGCTGAACTATTGATTGTGAAATGTCATTTTGAAATGTCAAAACATACACTTGAGTGTCAGTGGGAGAGTCAGACAGTGCTTCTCAGTTGCTTAAACACTACTGCTTTGGAGGTTTTCACTTGAGAGTGCAGCATTATCTGTTTTGTTAACCTGCCAGTCATTTTCATACAATATACTCCACGTATCTACAGCACATATGCATAAAAAATACATCATGTGCACTGGAGCACTGGTGAGGGAGGTTGTGTTGCTCAGGTAATAATTTGGCCTCTCAGACTTGTGTGGTGATTCTGCAGATGCATCGGTATAGAGAGGCCCAGGCAGAAAACTTGTCAGGCGGTTGATAATCCCCACCAGTGCCCCTGCATGTTATATTATTAAACATATTAATGATCAGTTTCTCTTCTCTGTATGCTCTACAGCTCTTGCACAGAACCATTTTTTCAGCCTTGCAGACTGTGACTGTTTATAGAGACAGGTCCATTTTATTTTCATTTAGCTATCATTTTAGTACCATATGAAATAATGTATTTTCCATCCATTCTCTATATCCGCTTATTTTGAGGGTCATTTGGGAGAAATCATTTTCTATTTCATGTACATTTTATGACTTCGAACACTTGACGGGCTCTGTTGATGCAAATTTAATCTAAGAAAATAGAACTGATTTAAAAAACTGGTTTATTGGATCAGTTTTATGAATCCTGTTTTCAAGTTCTGAAAACATAAAAACAACATACTAATAGGTCTTGTGAAGTTACTCAGAGTAAAATGAATAAGAGTGACTCTTAATAAAAGTAGTGTTTTCTTTGTGTTTTACCTGACAGCCTGATTGACACTCCACTGGTCTCCAGTAGTGTGACGTTAACTCTGCCACTGGTAGCATTGAAGCCAGTAACTGTAAATGTGGTGGCCTGTCTCTTTCCTAGATACTCATAAAAACCGCTCCACTCAGAGTTCGGAGAGAACACGTCCACTGGAACTGTAATGGAGACAAAGAAACAAAAACAAGAAGAAATTTAAAGCTTGTTTGACATTTTCTTAATCAAAAGATTGCAGCTGCTAATGTTGCTGCTAACAATATCAGCACTGCCTCAAAGTGTGACCAGTAAAATCATGTGATTTTCTCAGTTTAAAAGGATCAATTTCAGCATTCTTTTCACCCACCCTTTGCAACTTTTCCCAGCCACAAGTTCAACGTAATGAACAGAAATGATGGCGAGAAAAGGGTCAGGATCAGGATCCCCCCTCTGTGTTTGCTGAGAAACAGACAAAGCATATCTACCTCTGGTTCCTTCATAATAGACAGCTGCAGTGGGTTAGTCTCCTCCTGTCTGAATCCCACATTTAGAAATATGACTTATTCAAAACTCAGTACCCTCAATTTTCTTGCAAAAATCGCACATCTTTGGTCTTTCTCTCTGGTGTTAGTCTCTCTTCACTGGCTCCCTCTAAATACATATATTGATTATAAAATCCTACTTCAAACTTACAAGGTATTACATGGTATTGCACCTGAATGTTTTCACTGATTTATTTACTTCGTCTGAGCCTCCGTCCTATAAATCTGAAACAAGACTGCTTGTCCAGACAGAAGAACCTTGCAGTCAACACTCACTGCAACCTCCTACCACAATAGCCACTCCTCTCTGGGAAATGCTTCGTGGCAATCTTGTTTCTTAAAAAAATGTGTGATGAACAGTATTTCAACTTGAAATACAGAAGAAACAAGCTGTCAAGGAAACTTGCAAGTGCATGAAGTATATATACAGTACATCTGTGGTTTAAGTACTACAGTGTACATATGTGTGTGTTGTAGTTGTTCATTCTGCATACCTCGAATCTTGTTCTTCTGGACATCTGAGTCTCCTCTGCCTTTGGGATTGACTTTCACTCCAACTGAAACATAAATAGCATTAAGCTTAGTTTAGCTCGATTGATGGTTAAGCTTATTGACAGTATATTTGGTAGGATAGGGTTGGGAAGTGTTCAATAATGCAGAAAAATGTGTCAGTTCTGGGTTCCACAGACAAAAAGGAACCAAAATGCAATGCAGAAAACAGCTGGCAGTCTATTTTTCTGTCTGGTTATAAACCTGAATGTGTTGTTGTCATACATTACAGTATTTACAGCCATCCGCTCCTTGTCTTTGAGACTAGATAGGGCCATGAGTATGTGATTTAAAAAANAAAAAAAAAAAAAAAAAAATCATCCTAGCATTCATGGTGCGCCTGAGGCTGATTTATGAGAGCATAGCTATAATATCAGGGTGATAATCTGTATTTATCTTAAGCCATATGGGATTATGACATCCAGTTTAGATTTTAGGCTCAACATCAGCTCGTTTTATACAAGAAGTGCATTTTCAAGATAGGATCTGAATACCTTTACAGAGCGGGGGTTTGCCCGACCATCTCCCATCGCTTTTGCAGGTTCTGTGCTCTGATCCCCCGGCCAGATAGAAACCGTCTTGACAGGTGTAGATCAGCGTATATCCCAAGGTAGGCAGGTCCATAGATCGAACATCTACATTGCTAGGGGTCTCTGGCTGTCTGCATGAATGGGCTAAGTGATGGGGAAGAGAAAAATAAACACAGAGCCACTGACATTTCGTTCCTAGTATTGAGTAAAGTATTGAATAAACTGCAACATAAAAATCTGCAAAAAACTCATCAGTAACAGAAAAAGAGATGAACTGAATTAACGCACACTATGATAAGGACAAAAAATATTAGTACACTAATAACAGAGAAAGTTATTCCTTACATATGCACTCAGGTTGAGTTCCACTCCAGGTTAGGTTTTCTAGGCACGTTCTTGTGGTGGAACCAAGGATGTGGTAGTTCTTGCGGCACTTGAAGGAAATCTTACTGCCAACCTACATGATGTAAAAGCACAATAAAAAGTCCTCTTTATCCGCTGTTAACTCTATAGCTTCTTAAGACCTGCCACACTCAACAGCATGGGGTAGCAGTCATTTAATTAAAGAAAAATCTTATTGCCAAAATAAAGAAACTTTTATTGACCCCTGCTAACTCTTTAAATTGAACAAAACAAGAAATAGAAACAAATACCTCCTTTTGGTGGATGTGATATTGTCAGTCCTGCATAATGCAGGTGGTAACCCCTTCCTCTCTTTGCAGAGATGTCAGGGGAAATACAATATGTGGATAATATCCAATTATACCTCCACAAATTGAAGGATTTGCATGTTTGCTTAAATTCCATTAAGGATTGTATGGCCAATATATTCCATCAACAGGTTATCTATGCTCCAGACAGCCTGATCCCGAAGACAGAAGAAAATATTGCCTCTCTTTGTCATCCGTAAAGTCAATTCTCAGAAATCTGGGTGCCACTTTTGACCAGACCTTTAGTTTTGACCTGCATGTCAAGTGTTTGATTGGTTCTTGTTTTTCCAACTGAGGAACTTTGCAAACTAGGCCCAGTATATCTCATATGGAGTTTAATATTCATGCATTTAGTCATCATGCTTGCATTATTGCAACTCCTTTTGTACTTGCCTCTGTGCATCCGTGGATCACATAAAAGTGGTAGAATACTGCTTTTATTTTTTTTACATGGTCAACTAAAAGGTCTCATATACCCATATTTACATCCTTTTAACAGCTCCTCATAAAGGCATAGGAACTTAACCTACTTACCAACAAAACTCTGCAATTTGAAATTTACAGTAATTTAATACTTTTTTATTTAAAATGCATAAAATGTATGCTGTATCTCTAAATGTATCTTTGCTGCCAAGTTTGACTTGTATATTTAATGTAATTTGAAAGATTATACGGTAGTTTTACCAAGTATACAGTCAACTGATATATTTCTCACCTGAAAGCCCTGGGCCATGACCGGGATACCATAGGCTGGGGTTCCTGGGTCACGACAGCTGTTGAAGGCTGGGTCTACACACACACACACACACACACACACACACACATGCACATTAACATTGTGCATTATATGCCTTCACATTTGTCTCATCATTCTCCAAGTCAAAGAAGTATTCTGATATTTCATACATACTGTAAACTTACCAATGTTCTCATCTACAGTGCACTGTATCATTAACTTTTACACACGTACAGTTGTTTTTACCTATTCCATGAAGATTAGCATAGTGCAGCTACTAGTACTCGTCATGGAACACATCATATTCAACACACTTTACACACAGTGTGTTCTGTGAGTAAGACCAAAATATCCTGGACAATATTTCCCTCCGAAATGTCGTTGAGTAATAGTTCTGGAAAAAAATGAAATTTTACAGTAAAGTATTAATACTGCAAAACTGCAGTACACTGGCGAACTTGAATGGATGTTCTTTGTTACTTTCCACCTCAGCTTGAGCTTCTAGTGCTTAAAATAATGTATAGGGGACTGATATCATAAAATAGCAATTATGAAAGAAAAAAGCTATAAGAAGCAATTAAATACAGGTCAGGGCAAATGGATACCACCATGGATAGATTTTATAGTTGTGCATGACATACAATACAGTTATTTATAGCAGAAGAGCAGGAGAAAAATTCTGTGATGGCTGCTGTGCCGCTATAAGGCTGCTTTCCATTTCAGCTCTTTCACAATAATTCAGCTTTTACCCTGTGATTTCACAACTTGTTCCAAAATAAGCTTCATGCTTTCCGAACAGTTACCACAAAAATCTATATTTCACTTCAAAAAGTGGAGGGCTGCTTTCCAAGATAAAATCTTTATAGAAACCAAATGTTGACATCAAAACTACACACTTCATCTATTGATTAGATAATATCTTCAGCTCTATCTGCACAGGAATACTAATGCTAAAATGTGTACAAGAGTAAGCTCCACAATCTTGTTTACCAATAATCTGATTTCACACAATTTTATTCATAACTTGTTGATGAAATGCTTGCCTTTGCAGTAAACAAAATGTCTGTTCCGTACAATTATGGAAAGAGTGTAATATGTAATATTTCAAAGATTTACATAAACATTCTGTCAATGCTGCTAATGTTGTATCTCAGATTTATGTAGGTTTTTCTGTCTGTGATACAGAAGGGTGTTAGGAGTATTGATGACTATGTTTTTCACTATTTCCCTCGAGCACATAAAAGCTTTATGCTGTAAAAAATAACTTTCCTACACTGTAACTTTAGCCTGTAGTGAATAACATGGTGGTTTCATGAGATGAGTAAACTAAAACGAACACAAAAACAGGTGTTCAGCCATTTTCTCTCATAGGGATAATGAACATGATAAACCCACTTTTTTGATGTGCAGCGTGGAGTTGACAAATTTTAAGGTATGATATGGATTTATAGTGGACATACTACTAAACGTTAAGGATGGGAACCTCCTGTTCTATAGACACACAACATTGTAATGACTGCTATAATGGTGGCAGCAGACAAAAACTGCAGTAATTACTTTGCTGTAATCATTATACTATAAAAAGTTCATGTAAGTGGTATGATATACAGCTTACAGCAAGTCTAAAGCTAATCATCATCATGACAGTATACTGTTTACATTTTGAAAACAAACTGACACATACACTCACAATGTGTTTGGGGGCAAAAGTTAGTTGGTGTTCTTGCGGTGGTATTTTAATTACCTATACAGGCTGGTTGTTGGCCACTCCAAATCCCATCAGCTTGACAGACTCTGGAGGCAGAGCCTACCAGCAAGTAGGGGGCATGGCAGTAGAACCTGACCTCTGACCTGCATAGGAAAACAAATATTTAATTACACACATATAATAAGAAAAAGAAGTGATGAGCAATAATAAAATACAGCTAAGGTTTGATGTCAATAGGACAGGTTAGAGTGTGATACGTAAGACGGTTCTGCAGCTCTTTATCGAACTGCTTCACCTTTGACCTACATCCTTTTCTTGTTTTTGCTCACAAAGCAAAATGTATTTTGTCCTTGCAATGTTTCAAACTGACATCCAGACATGGGGGCAAAAAATGTCTAATCTCTTATTAGGTTAGACACTTCCAATATTTGGTAACGGAACAAACAAGACCTCCCAAGGTGGTTTCACAGTAAAGATAGACTGCATCCTTTACATCAAAACACATTTATTTTATAAAGCACATGCAGATAGTCTAGAGTTATAAACAACAGTATCTTTAGGCATCAATTTTAGTTTACAACAGCAAGCGTGACAATCCTGTTTGAGTGACAAGATGTCTGTTGGCATATAGTTATCAAAAAAGCTGTATCGTGCACAGCAAACAATTTTTAATGAAGCACAGGTATTTCAAAAAGCTTGATAGCCTTTCCCCAACATTACTTTGTGTTCTTTACATACCTTTCATAAATTAATATATGAAGAAAGTGTCTGTGTAAGTCAGTAATTGCTACATCTAACCACTGACCGGTAGGAAAAGATGTTCCCCTCTCTGAATCCTCCTCCAGGAGAGCCAGGATCGCCACACAGGACAGCTTAATTGAGACAACAGATACAGTTAGGACTTCTGCTTTGTTTGAACTGCTAACGTTACTGAAAGAAAAACAGTGAGGTGTATCAGTTAAAGTTACTAAGTAGCAGTTTATAGATTGCGAAGGCCAGCAAACTTACGCAGACACTGTGCTACGTCTCCTGTCCATGTCCCATTCCCCTCGCAGGTTAACACGGCAGGTGTGGACAACTGGTAACCATGGAAACAACTGTAGCTAACACTCGATCCCCATGAATGGTCGGTTCCTTCCACTTTACCATGATGTACTTGAGGAGGAGGTCCACACTGGATCACTGAAACACACACACACACATTAAAGATCACCTACAGTACTGATTTTATCATATAATGTAAATTAACACAGCTCAGGGGACAACATGGTGGTTCACTGGTTTATACTGCTGCCTCACGAGCAGGAAGGTCCTGTGTTGGAATCTCTGCACTGATCCTTCCTGTGTGTGTGTGTGTGTGTGTGGGTACGTGTTTGTACAGAATTTGCATGTTCCCTCCACCAGGTGCTCGGTTTCCCGCTGTCCAAATACAGCTGTTAGCTGTGACTGTAGGTGTGTTCCTGTTGAATTTAATTTATCTTGCCTTAGCTTCTACTGTATGCAATGTACAGTCTACTGGATGTAAATGAAAGACAATTATCTGACACTGCTAGCAGTAGCTAGCAGTACAAAGCAGGTAGTTTAACAAATAGTATGCCAGTAATGGCTAATACTGTTGCAATGGGATATTTATACTTCATTTGATCCTTTGCTAACATCTGTAATTTTGTCTTCAGTAGAGACAAATAAATCAGCACCAAATTACACGACGAGCTCTCAGATTGTGAAATTCACAAAAACAAAACAGTAGTTAAGACTTGTCCCTGGTGGATATGTAGCCCTTAGATGTGGAAAATATGAACCAACAATTGAGACAATTCTCCTGAGTCTGAATTAGACAAAGACTTTTAAAAAAATTTTATTGTAACACAAGCCAGATACTTTCGTATTCAGTCATGTCAGGGCTGGTGTCTACCACAGCATGCACTAGGTAAAATGCAAGAAAACACCACATACTACTGACCAGTGAGCCACCCCCTGTGCTCCCCTTCTCTAATCTCTCATGTATAGTAAAAAAGTGCTTACTATGAGGGATTCACAACGGTATATGGCAAAATGGCTGCAGATGGGAGGTGTGACATCTCTGTGTTTGTGAAAACAAACAACAGCAAGAGCAGCAGATAGCCACGATCAACGATTAACTGTGATATTTCCTCAAGTCTGCTAAATTAAATGCTGGCAACATTACCCACAAGACAACTTTTTCATCAACCTCCTTCTTTTGAAATGCTGTCCTACATTGGGGATTTTAGGAAGAAATGCATATTTATACTCGCTCACTATGTGGGATTGCCATTAATGTAACGCTAATGATTCACACAAACCTACAGCTACTTTTGAAACTTGATTTCATAACTGCTGGTGTACATAACCATTGTTGATATGAAATGGTCCAGCGGATCAAATCAATTAATTTGCGTTAAAAAAGCATCTGTCGTATACGGAGAACGGAGCCTGTTATCATATGACAACATACTGTTTATGCCTGATGACGTTACACCAGCTTCACACGATTTTGAGAAACCCAATGTGTATGATAGCATGCACCTGCGTGTGTATGTTCATACATGCAAGTGTGTTGTGTGAGCATAAACATCTGCGCATACAACTTCATAACACCCCGATAAACATCTGTGTGTGTGCGCGCATGAGGGTGCGTGTGCCTAACTCCCTAAGATAATGATAACCATCTGCATGGTTTCAAACATCTAATAAAGTCAGTGTAATTCTCATCTAACCAGGAGACAGATGGTTTCACGCTCCATTCACTCCGCTATGATGATATACAGTGCACACGAGCATACAGAGAGGCAGGCAGACGCACGCACGCACAAACAACACACACATGCTGTATATACAGTAGGTGCAGCAATAAAGCACACACTGAAATGAACAGGAAAAAACATACAGATCAATTTATGGACAGAATGTAGTAATATAACACGTATTGCTTCAACATTAACACTAAATATACACACTATACGGACATCTTCCTTCTCTCTGTCTGACTATTCCTGTTTGTGTATTTGGTTTTGCTCGTGCCTTCTCTCTCCAACCCTTGATTCTGTTTTTTCCCTGTCAATCTTTTATCTTATTTTCTTTTGATTTTTCTCAGTGTCTTTTCTGTTCCTCCTGTGCATTATGACCAGTCTTTTAGATGCAGAATCAAAGGGCAATTAACAAAAAAATGTTTTGAACTACGAAAAAAAGAAAAAAAAAAATCTTTTGTTTGTAGCATTGCGGTTTCTAGGCAACCGCTGGTGCTCGCAGCAAACTAATCAGCTGACTAATTCTGGCTTTGTATGTCACCAGTGTCCTGAAGAAGCCTTGCATCTCCCCAAAGTCATCCTCCCAGACTCCAAACAAGTGTTTAATTTTCCTGTGTTATTTTTCTCCACTCTGTGACGTGTTCTGCTTGTTGTCAGTCCCATTAAAAAAATCTGCACACCTGCACACGAGACAACGCCAAATCTAGTTTCTTAAAGCAGGTCGTTCATCATTTTCTCATTTTCACTCCAGGAACAATAGCTGGTGGCTAGCCAACAGCTAATGGGGATTCAAATTAATAATTGAATTGAGTGTTTCCTAAAAACAACTTTGTTGTTGGGGATCAAACTCCTGCTGTCTAAAAATAAAACACTCTTATTGACTCTAGCAGTTAATATTCCAGAACAATATTTCTGCAGGTCTCAGATGCCCAAAGAACATTTGTGTCTGTAATTGAAGGTTTCTGAACTCTTTTATTTTCTCTTTGTGTCTCTCCCTTGTTGTGAATAGACTGGATTGGCTTCACACGAGTCTGGAGGAGTAACTCTCATCCCGGCCTGCTTACGCACCTCTGCTCTTCCCTCTGTCACTGCAATCATTGACTCCTTTCCCTTTCCCCACCCTCTCGTCTTTCCTCTCACGTCTCCACACTCTGTTCTTCTTACACTTTGGTCCCCTGCCTCCTTTCTTCCCACATTTTTATTTTTTCAGTCCTTCCCCTCCAGCCCTTCTTCTCTTTCTCCCTGCACCTTTCTTCCTCGTCCTTCTGTCCCAGCTCCAGTCCTCTTTTATCTTCTTCCATTGCTCTCTTGGTCTCATTCTCACACCATTACTGCCTCTCCCTCCCTCCCTTCGTCTTTTAGGCATATCTCTCTTGGCGCAATTCACCCAGCCAACACATTTTATGGGCTTAATCCCTTTTCTCACCGTGTGTTTACAGGTTTGGGGGCAGATATTGATTTGCCTCTTTTTGTTTCTCACATCACTCGCTTCCTCTCTCTCACTCGCTTCTCTGTCGCTTACTCCTGATGGCTCATCACATTCTCTCTCTGTCCTTTTTCATTCACCCACTTGACTCTCTTTTTCTACCCCCCATTTTCTTTCTTTCTTAATCTCTGCATTACTCTGTCTCTGTGTCTTTTTTGTGTCTACTCTCTCTGTTAATCTAATGTTTTCCTCGGCTACACTTCTTCATCCCTTCGATTCTTCCTCCCCCTTTCTCCTCCCTTTACTCATTCTTTCTTTCGTTCTTTCTTTCTTTCCCTCCATCCCATATGCCTCCTCCTCTTTGCCTCGCTTGCTCGATCTCTCATTCTTCCTCACTTGATTCATTTTGCGTGTCAAGCTACACTTTTATGGCTTACAACTCCTTCATTCAATATGTTCCTGTGTGTGTGTGTGTGCATGTGTGCCTCTGTGTGAAGAAGCAGTTGTTCCAAAACAGGATCAAATGAAGACTTGTGGATTGTTTGAAGTGGGAGAAAACAGAGGGGATGAAAACAGGGGAGCTGAACAAAAACAAGTGAACAGTAGAAGTAGAACCTAAAGAGGAGGAGAAAAGTGAGGAGCAAAGGAGGGCAAAGAAGAAAAAACTGAAGAGGAACAAAAGGAAGAGAAACACAAAGAGATAGAGGACTTGCAGCATTTTCCTACCTGTATCTCTCCCTCTCTCTCCCATTCTTCCTTTTTCTTTCTAATTTTCTCATTTCAATTTCCTGCCCCAGTCTCATTCCCTATCACCTACAGTATCTTTTACTTCTCTGTTTTCCCTCTCTCTGCATCTCTCTCTGGTTCTCTCTCAGTAGCCTCTCTGCCGGCTTTCTCAGTTTTTTTCATCTCAGTTCAAAGCCTCTGCAACTGCATGAGCCAGCAGGAGATTTTCTGTTTGTGGGAAGAAGCGGCAGGGAGGATCTCAGGAAACATTCCTTTTTACTGTTGTTGAGTATCACAGTCTAAACTCTAAATATGGGCTGTTGTAAAGCTGTGACTCATTTTATTTTAATGCATTCTTTTTTATTTTCCCCTTTGTGTTTGTGAAAAAAGAAGGGTTTCAAAAAATAAACCCTAATTTAACGCTTGTAAGAGGCAGTGTTCAACTTCCCTGGGCCTCTTCTTAATGTACTGTTAAAGTCACAATCTGTTATTTTAGTATGGCAGCTTGCATTGAAATACTATTGTTCTTATTTAAATTGTCACTTGTTTTTGTGGGGCTTTTTTAGCTCCAATTGCACAGCTCTGTAACAATAACTACCCTTGTTATTCTTCATTGTTAAGTACCTTGTTATTAGAAGATTTCGGTTACTCTGAGACTTGAGAAACATTTTCCACCTCCAGTCCATGCTCTATATGGTGTTCAGTTGCAGTGGAGAGACAAAATGTTGCTATATATACTTGCTATATATAATACTTACTTACTTACTTACTTATAATACTAAGCTTTCCTGTAATTTGGATCCCATAGACAAACACAAAAAAGTAAACTGAAAATAAATTTAAACATAAATATCCATTATTCATTGGTGATGGGATGCCAATATCAACCCTCAAAATGTAATGTATATAATACAGGCTTGCTCACACCACTACTTATTTAAATTTTCATAGAACAACATATAACTTAAGTTTAATAGACTTATTAATAGAATTTTAACATATACTGCTTTGTTTATTTTGTTTTGTTGTTGTTGGTTGTTTCTTGAAACAAACTGAGTTACAAATTAAAAATTAGAGTAGATTAGATTATGACGTTTGCTGTTAGTGTTACGTTGTGTATTTTTAATAGCAAAATGTCTCTCTCTGTACATAGTGTGGTGAAAACTCTTTGATAATGATGATTAGTATATAAAACCTTGTTCAAATCAAATCAAATATTATTCATAACATTAACCAAATTTATGCTGATGCAAAATTTGTTTATGTAAAAAAAAAAAAAAATCCTGGCTAACGTAAATATATTTTTGTCTGACTCTAAAACTGAACTGAACTGAAATATCAATGCTGGTATCATCCTAAAAAGAGTATAAGTATTGGTTGGACAAGAGACGTAGAAACGCTGTACTGAACCTGTACATCCATCATCTTTAGACAAACTCCTCTTCTCTTGTCCAGTATTACTTTGAAAGCAGTTATTTCAGGTGTCAGTACTTATACCTTTACAGCTGGGTTTGGTTTGGTTCCAGGTTCCATCTTTAGTGCAGCGCAGAACGCTGCGTCCAGGTCCGGGTGGTTCCATCAGGTGACCGGGGTTACAGCGGTAGGTCACCGTGTGGTTGAAGGTAAACTCACTCCCTAGATAGATCCCATTGGCTACTGGCCCAGGGTCTCCGCAACTGATCACTAAAGGAGGAAATTTACAGCAAAAGTCATGAATACAGGAGTGTATAGGTGGAGTGTGATTTTGTTGTTCCAGAAATCCAGTTGTTCCAGTGACATTTTTGGACACATCATCTTATCTAACTTTTTACTATAACTATAACTTACTGTGTTTTCTAACATAGTCTGAAAAAACAATGTTTTCACTTCTCCCTGCCTGCCCCCTAACCTCGTCCTCCTACTCAACTTTCTCACAGACTGCCTTCCTTACCTTTCCTGAAGCACATTCACGCCCCATTTCGTCGACCTCCCACCTTCTTTTTCTCCTTTTTCCCAAACCTCTGACTGGCCCTGTTAAACTATACAAGTTGAAATCTCAGACACAACAAACTTACCCTTGTACAGTCCTGCACCTACACAGCAGCAGGTTGCCGAGTCCACGCTCAATTTACACTCTTGGATCCTTTACTAAAGAACACCACTATGCACGCACCAACACTGATACTACATGCAGTAGTACTTGTAGTGCTATAGCCAATGAAGCTAGTTCAACCTTTGCTATTTTTTCATAATAGGGACTACACCCCCTGTTGTTACCACTAAGTAGAAGCAATGATATTAAAGCTATCCTACCAGTGCAGTCTGGGGGTTGTCCTGTCCATGTCCCATTTGTTGTGCAGTGTCTGGTGGTCAGGCCTGATGTTTTGAAGCCTTCCCAGCATGCATAAGCCACCGAGCTGCCGAAGGTGATGCCATCGCTGAAGACGATTCTGCCGTGCGCTGGGGTGCCAGGGTTACCGCAGGATACAGCTGAGAAGTGAGGAAATATTAAACAGCGGTGATTAATCATAGTGATAATATCAGTGTGAGCAATACAGTCTTGCTGTCACTCACGGCTGATCAGCTGTAGGCCGCAATAATGAGATTATCACTGGAGTCAGCTGGAAATAACTCTAAATATGTCCTTGAGGTAGTGAGGCTGATTAATAACTAAAGGTTGTTGGACTGATTCCCAGCACTGAATGGCAGCTGTACAGTATTCCAGTTGTGTGCTAGAGGCTGGCAGGAGTCTGGTAATATATCTACAGCGCCCACTAAAAATTGCCAAAGTGCCACTGAGCAAAGCAACCGCTGGTTCTGCTTCTTGTTAAACACCAAGACATGCCTTCTGCAAATATCTATGCGATAGTGTTTGAAACAAGATCATCACGGTATGACGTCCAACAGTTGTGGAAAAAAATAACAGTAAGAAGAAGCATTGGTCATGCAGCAGGGTTGCAAAGCTAATTATCAGTCCGTACTTGTGGACAATGTCCTTCCCGAGTTATCTTGGGGAGAACAAAGTCTCAGCGATGAGAGTACAGAGAATTCATATTTATAATATGAGATTGACTGTATGCTCGGCATCGCAGCATCCATTAAGACACACTGGCGTTCATCTTCACAGCCGCTTCAACAGGCTCTACATTAAAGCCTACACAATGCGTTGTTCTGACAGTGGATCTTAGGGTTTCGCTTTTGTTCTTCTCGAACAAGAAGCAGTAACAAGTCTTTTTGGCAAGCCAAAGGCTACAATCTTTATTCATCCTTGGCTGTCTTTGTTTTTGAACCACTGCCGGTCTGGTAGATTGTGAGACAAAACTGTCTGGGAGGGCACAAGAATGCAGATTGGGAAAGACTACGTCTCTGGTCTAAACTAGTGATCCATTGATCTTTAGTTTGCTGGCACTGCACATTAACAGAACAGACAGGAATTAGCAACCAACCACAGCACATTTCACTAATAAGATCCTGACAGCTGACAGCTTAACAATCAAACACCTATTGATGGGATTCATTAGTTAGAGCCCTTAAAAGCTCTCTCTAAGAGTGTGTAGGTGGAGCACCTCATGCAAAAACTGTGTGCATGCGTGTGTGTTTACTGTTTTTGTCTGTGAATGTTGTCAGTACATGTGCTGTGAGCAACAGTCGGTGTATGTGTGTGTTTCTGTATGGATGCGTGTATGGATTTCTTTGTGTTTGTGTCTCAGTGATAGATGTCTCATCCTTTCTGAATCAGCTTAACCACTATTAGCTTAATGAAAAACAACTGTAGACAGACATAAATAATTAGTGTTACACAAACACAGACACTGGCGCACACACAAACAGACACACACCTCTAAGGTGAAGTAAAATTTAGTGGTTAATTGTCATGCAGCCTCAACTTGGAGCCCTCTGTCTTGCAGTTCTAGTTTTGGGGGAGAGAGTTTTTATTTTCCAAAATGAGATACTATCTGAAAATACTGATTGCTGACATGAAGGAAAATAACATTATGGGTTTCTATTAACTTTCTGAGTGATTTTAAAAACCAATTTCTAAGAATTAACATTCTTAAGATTGGCATTACTTTTTTATATAAATCAGCAGATGAAAATTATTGAACAAAACATGTAGCATTTTAGTATAAAACGTTGCCATTTAGCAGCCAAATATATTCATTTATGTGAATAGACTGACTACTGATTTTTCTCATTTCAGTCTGTGTGGCCTTTTATGCTTTTCAGCATTCTATATTTAGTATACTGGTGGTGTTTTGGGTCACAGCCACACAACAATATAGAAGAGTACACTGAAACTGTATGACTCACTCTTCCTCCCCCCTATCCACTCAAATTACTGCTAGAATAGCCCATCTATCTAACTGAATCTAAAATCTGCGTCAGAGTACAATGGAGTTAATGTCAGCAGTGTTTTATTTAGCCTACCAAACATAGTTGGGAACAGGGGAAGTAACACAGGCAGCAGCTTAGGATTCCAGTGTCTCTACAGCACTACGGGGACCCACTTTAATTTCCCCTAAACCCCCATGGGTTTAAAGAGTGTCTTTGAAAACTGCTGTTGTATAGGACGCACTTTATTACCACAGCGCTGTGGAACATCCAGCTCAGTCAGTTAGGAGTGACACACTTCAATCCTTTGTATCTGGGCCACACAGATATAAACAAGCACACACACATAGACCTGAATCTCCATATTTTTTTCTACGAAACGCTACCTCCATAAACCTCTTATATTATGTGAACTTGGGAGTTTTTTTCTGTTGAATGAATGTTGAATTTTGTAAACATATTAGATCACCACTTATGGAAAAAGGTGCTATAAATGTTTTATTATTGTGTTGTGTGGCAGTTGTGTGAATTATAGACTGTGGCGATTAAGAGCAAAATCAGCTGAAGAATGACAATTCATACTGTAGCTTAATTTAAACTTACACATTCAATACATTTAACTATACATATCCACTTCCATCTACTTCATTTTATGAATTACATCCATCTCAATGCAATGCATGTATAAGCAATGTGTAAGCTTCTCTTACACAATATATATAATATACAATGTACAGTGTACAATATATGTAATGTGCTATAAGCTATGTTTGGTAATGGATTAGTTGCTTACTGTCACTAGCATGCCAAGTAGCCTGATGCTACTGTATCCTCAAAAGAAGAGATTAAGCTGTTCAACTTTGGAGGCTGAGCTGATTTATTTTCACATAAAATGCTGAATAATTAAGTCCATATGCCACAAATGCACTGTGGGTTTATACAAAATCTGCACTGCATCCGTTTACAGCTATGTTTATTTTTACAGCGATGTTTTATAGAATCTGGGTTGGGACCCAAAGGTAACCTCAATTGAGAAAGGGATAACTTGGTATCAAAATGTATGATGTTTTCTAAACAGACTGTTCGGCATTTGTTGTCAAATCCAAGTCCCTTGTATAAAGCAAGCAGCAGTTCTTTACTATAAAACAGGGTCAATAAAGGGTGCATATAAATAGAATACTGTGTACAACAGCCCTATTTTGCCTCTAGGAGAAATTCACTGCTTTGATATTCAACACTACAGAACCAAGTGCTATGATGATGCTATGATATCTCTATGAAAAATAAAGGTGATTTATTTGCTGCTCAAATCAAATGAGTCATGTAAAGTCACTGCCACGCTCCCCCACCTTGACAGACAGGCTGCGTGCTGCTCCAGGTGCTGTTGTGAAGGCAGGTCCTCTCGGCCGAGCCAATCAGACTATATCCCGCCTCGCAGCTGAAACGCAGCAGGCTCTTGGTTTTAAATTCTTCCCCTCCCAGACGGGCACCGTGGGGAGGGATCCCTGGGTCTCCACAGATTCCTGGACTGACACCTATAGCGAGGAAAGAGACATAAAGTTAATGTACCGAACGCACACCAACAGCCAGACGCATGTACACCACTGAAGCAGCCAAGGCCCCCGACGCAGTCCTGAACTAATGAGACACAAACACACACAACCACATGCACAGAAAATCCAAATACACTCGATACAGTTAATGTGAAACAGCAGCTGCATTCAAGTGATGTCCATTAGTCTCTTAATAGGCTTTAGTGATTTTATGTGACTAAATGGTAAAACACAGGGTCAGGAGGTTGTCTCTCACTGGGGCCACCATGCCAAAAATATACGTGTGCATTCATGCCACAGGCCAACAACTTCAACTAAAAAGCATTTGTGTGTTAGTCATCTCATAACTTCTGTTTCAGAAAATATGCACAAATATTTTGCCCTCTCAGTCTTTCATGTACAGTGACACACACGTACAGTACACACACATACCCAGACACGCAAACTTTATAGAACTGTACTTTGCATTTAGGCTATACCAAATTGTTCTAGCATTAAAAGCACTGAGCGTGTCACAATTTTAGCAGCTTAAATTCCATCGGTAGGGATTTGTGAGTTTAACAGGGTACAGCTCCAAATGCAGCGTCTTGCATCTCAATGAGGTCTTCAGCTGCAGGATGGATTCTGCCCTGCTGAGAGTTCTGTTTTGAGGCCAGCGGAGTAAGCTTATTGCATTTCAGCTGTTGAGACAGTTGATGCTGAGTTTGGAAATGATCAGTTGTAGTGTTGTGGGATCTGCGTAAGCCTACTGTAGAGCAGCACTTACAACCTGAGTAGTAAACCAGGATGCTTCCACCTCCCTTCCTCTTCCAGTTGCTTACACATGCAGCTCAAGCCAGGTTACATAGAGTACAGAAGGCGCTCAGTTTATACTAATAACACATTATGTCTATTTCTCTGTATTTGTGAATTAATCAATTGACACAAAATACTTTCTCAAAATCACTTGCACAAGAATGATTGTCAAATGGTGACTTATTTCAAACGGTGCCCCAGCTGGTAGTGAGCAAATTACTGGACTTTTGTATGATGCTGTTTAAAAATTTTTTAGGATGTGATGGAAGGGCAGCATGGTCATAAAGTGGCTAGTTTTCAGCTAGAAAGCTAGAAGGTAGGTAATTATAATCAAATATATAACATCTTACTACAGTTTGTCACATAAAGTAAATGGATTAACTGACTTTAATTTATAATGTTTCTTCTGGTATGTTATGTTATTCATTTTTGGAATTGTGGAAACCGCAAAGTCTATTCCTGTAACACATGCTCATGTGATTTATACTTCAGTGCCATTTTACAAATTGTGATACCGTCGTGAAGAATAACCTTCGGCTATAGTGTCTACCACTGTCATTATCTGACTACAGTACATCATACCTACTGATCTAAAATCAAAAGCAAACCCAGTAGAAGACGTGCTGAAATGCATATGGAATTCTGAAACACACAGGGACCCTGACTGTCAATCATATTCACCTGTCAGTTCTAGTTAGTACCTGAGATTGTCATACAGCACAGTGTAGGCTACAGGTGACATGATGCAGTATGTTATGCTGGAGCAACAACACACAGTAGACATCTTCATATTGACTTGCCTGTGTGATATATCTCACTCTTGTTGCACCAGATGGGATGATACTACTTTTTGACAGCTGAACCAATTTTATGTCTTGTTCCCTAACTAAACAGGTTTCATTCTTCAGTTCTCTGAAGTCAGAGTTTTTACTTTAAGCAGTGATGTTTTTCTTGTTGTTGATTTTTAGTAGTTTTTATTTGTACTTATGTGGCCTGATATATGTAACCTTATACTGGCAGTTGTTTTTATGGCTGGACAGATACATAGAGTAGCTATGAGTGTTTGTTTTTTGCAAAAATCAAATCAAAAAAGCATTTATTGTAATTTCATGATACACGTCTCCCTGTTGGCAGTCTTAGTATAGATGCTGTTGATTTCAATGGGTGTGACTGCTGGATTATTGCTTTAGATTTAGAAACTCTGACAGCCAACATGCCTCCCATTTTGAACATGCAGGATAATGTAACTGACTGAAAAACACTGGACGTGCTGCTTTATCGACCAGTGTGCCTTTACCAGTGCAGTATGGTGGTGCTCCACTCCACGTGCCATCCTCCTGACAGTGGCGAGTAGCGTTGCCCACCAGCATCCCCCCAGGCAGACAGGAGTACTGCAGCACTGAACTGTACGTCCAACTGTGGGTTCCAGACACTACTGCATTGGGGGGCACACCAGGGTCACCACAGGAAATAGCTGCAGAGAACAGTGAGAGATTGGATGAGTGAGAGAGAGGGTGTTAGTGTGGGTGTGTGTTTATGTGTGTGGGATTGTGTCCAACTATAGATTCCAGATACTACTGCATTAGGTGGTGCAGCTGGGTCATTGCAGGAGACAGCTAGAGGGAGAGGGTGACAGCATGGGAGGGAGTGGGATTAAGTGTTTGTTTTGTGTACACACAAAAACACACACAGGAAATACAGAAAGAAAGACAGGGTCTGTGAACTACATCAAAGATGAAATTAATTTTGGAATTTACTGTTCAAAATACGCAGATAAGAGATAAAAATTCATTAAGTGTGGGGAAAAAAACAAAATAAAAAACTTATTTTCTATCTTATCTTTTTTATTTGAGCTTGAAAAGCGTGTGATTTCTTTTAAATAATAATTTACAAGACATTCATTTTACAAATCTGTTATCAGCTTGAATATTACACAGTAGGTTTCCCTTTGCTTACACATTTTTATCCTTTTTTCGGGCATTTTCGCCTTTACTTGATGTAGAGAGACAGTAAATGTGGGGAGAGAGAGAGGGCTATGCGCCTCAACCATTAGGTGCACGCTTATGCTTATGCTTATGCTTATGCCTTCTGTAATTTTACAATATAACTTGTACATACACACATGATTAAATGGAACCCATACTGCTTTGCTTACACTGTATGGCAGTATACAGTCATACCAGTAAAGCTCATTTTTATTGAGTTTAATTGAATTGCCTGACAGAGAGAGAAAACCAATAACTCATCTCAAATTAAATTCCCTTTAGCTGGAAAACATCGAAAAAGTCTCTCTCCCTCTTGTCTGTGTAGAAAACGAGAAGAAATCATTCCACAGCGTCAAAGCAACGGACATCAGTGAAAAAAATCTTCTGATTTTTTCTTCAATTTTGGAAAAATTGACATTTTACAGAGCACAGGTTTCTGGAGGACACAGATATGAAACTGCTCTCGATTTTCTATTTCTGCCAAATGACTGGTCCTCCGATATCTCCCCTTACCCCCAAATTGTATTACTCCATCCTCTACTTGCCCCTCAGTCATCACCCCTCTCCCCCCAATTTGCCGATAAGACCTTGTTTCTTGAATGTAATGCTCGATGCACAGACACCGGCGTCTCACCAGCGTCTGTCCCTCTCTCCCTCTCTGTCTGATTCCTCATCTCTACCTCTCTGTTACCGTGTCCTCGTTCTGCAGTCCTGTTCGCCACTCTGTGTTTCTCTCTCCATCTCTGAATCAGCCTCCTTCTCTCTATCGCTCTCTAGTTTAATCTCTATGTTTCTATCAGCCATGGTAGCTCTCTGACAAGAACGCCTATTGCCCTAAGAGACACATGCTCACCTCTTTTTTTTGCACACACACACAAACTTTAAGCCTCTTTCTTTCATACTCTCGCCCTCCTTTTATGATTACTTCCCTCCCATTTTCTCCCTTGAACCCTCTCTTATTCTCTCAGTTTCTCATTCGCCCCTCATCTTCCTCCCAGTGGCCCTTCAAGCGATTTCACTCCTCAAACCGCTTTTCCTGACGAATATAAAGAAAAATAAATAGAAATCCAACTGCCTATGACTACTTGTGTTCAGCACGACAAACTTTTTTTCTTTTTTTTTGCAGAATTCCAAAAAGTTATAACCTGTTCACAATAGGACAAACATTTTCAGTATAGGCCTATGAATCTCAATCTATTGCTCGTTCTGTCTCTGTTTCTGTGTCATTTGTCTCCTTTGTTGTTCCTCTCAATTCAAATAATTCTCAAACTACCTGTATTTGTCCATCCATACCTAGGCAGTGAGGGATTGGTCGGTCCCATCGTCCATCATGCTGGCATGTGAGGAGTGCAGAGCCCAGGAGGTAGAAGCCTCGTTTACAGTGGATTGCCACAGTTACACCATAGCTGAAGACTTCTGGGTAACGAAGGCCAGACTGGCGCACACCATTCTCCACGTGGCCGGGATCTGAACAGTTCACCACTGCAGAAGAGAGCAGAAAACACCAATTTAAATAGCTCTTATAGACAGGAATGTTTATTCAGTTTGTTTAGGTCCAAATGGTTCACATGGATACAGATGGAAACTTGTGGACAGTAAATATAGTACACTATACAGTAAATAGCGCGTGATTTCGGACACAGCTATTGTGAGCTGTGAAGTCAGCTTGCACCAGTCAAAAACAAAATCAAAATCAACCGACTCTCAACATGATGATCTTTACAGAACCATCACCAGAAATAAGGACGGGGTTGGATACTTTTAGGGGACTAAACCCTGAATCTCAGTGTTATAAATTCAGATTGTCCTTGTTGCTCTATTCTGGTCTTCTCTAAACTGCTCTTTTGTCTTACCCTGCTCTGTTTTCTGGAGTTCTTCTTTGTTCTCTCCTCTCTCCTCTGGTCCCTTCTACTCTGCCCTGCTCTCTGGGTGGATGCCAGTCTAATAAGAGTGGAGTTTTATTTTCCACATGACACAGGGGAAACCGACAGTCACTCAAATTCAAGTCCATGGGGGACATGGATATGTGCGTGTTTGTGTGTGTGTGTGTGTGTGTGTGTGTGCGCGTGTGTGTGTCTGGCACCCTATGGGAACAAAGAAAGTTTCAGTCTCATAATTGACAGCTGCTGCTGGGAGGGAGAGAGAGGGAGAGAGGCATAAGACAGAAAAAGTGAGGGAGATAGAGAAAGCAAGCAAGCGAGGATGAATCCCTTCGATGGAAAACCCATGTGAGCAACTATGTCGTATTGATCTGCTCTCATGACTGTGCAGAATGCCTTTGTGTGTGTGTCTTAGTATATCATAACTGTTACACTACCGGAGGTCTGGGGAGGCTTGTAGTGTAACGACCACGCATGGTTAGCAGAGGAGAAGAACGTGTCTCTGGACATGTACCCAGCTGTGTGTGTGTGCATGTATGAATTTGTTATTTGTTTGTCTATTTAGAGACACACACACACCACACTGATTGTGGCTGAATACAGCTCAATGGTAAGTGTGTGTTTACGCTACAATTATTCAGTTCTCAATTTTACAGTCTGCTGGCAGCAGATTCAGCCAAAAATGTTCCGGTTGACATACTGTAGCTAGGAGCAAATCAGGCCAACAAATACTGAATACATGCTGACCATTTAAATGCATGGTTTTAAAGGAAATCATTTTTCTTTGTACAGCTTGGATCTAATTTTGTCATTGTGACCATTATTCCACTTGGTGATGATGACATTTTACTCGCCAACTGCTGGAATCTGAGGAGCTGGCAACATCAGTAAAACTATGTTATCTCAATCGAATTTTTTTAAAGCTAACAACAAAGGTGAAGGCACTGGATACAGCCACTACAGTCATCCACCACAATGACAAAGAATGTGTGCACGACTATTTTTTCTTGTTCTGAACATATACCAGGGGTGAAATGGAAGAAACACCAGCACCATCTCATCTTGCTCCTGTGCACTCTAATCTGAAGAGCTGATTCATCTAAAGCATTTACAGGAATGTACAGTATGCGGGTATAGGTCTGTAACTCTTTGGTAACGTGTGTTTGTGACCTTTGCAGACAGGCAGGGGGCTGCTCCACTGTCCGTTGAGTCGGCACTGAGCACGAGCATTTCCACTGAGGATGTAACCTCTGTTACAGGTGAAGTTGACAACATCATTGAGGTTGAACTCGCTGCCATTGGTCCGCCCGTTGGCTGGGTTGCCAGGGTGACCACAAGTGATAGCTGAGGGAGTAGAGAGAAGTATGATGAGAAATTTGAGGTGTGGGAAAAGTATTATGTGCAGCATTGTGGTATTTTCCACTTGATATTTTGTGATATTTTCAACTTTTTGTTGGAACATATAGACGCTGCAGAGCGAGTCACTGAAAGAACAATTTAAACCCTGAGAGGCCTAAAATGTGTTATTTTTCTTAAGACTCTTGTGTGTAATGGATTTTACCTTATATAGGAAAATCTTTTTAGCTTTTCACATTAAACGAAAGAGCAATAGATCATCATACAATACAGATGAACTACAGTGGTTTTTGCATCATACTGTACTTACGGACGCAGACGGGTGTTGTTCCAGACCACCGATGGTCTTGCTGACAGATTCTGACTGATGTGCCCATTAGGCGATATCCTAACATGCACTGGTACACCACTGTGTCACGGTAACTAGAGCCATCTCCACTAATGTGGCCATTGACTATAGGATCTGGAGAGTCACAGTGACCAGCTAGAAGACACAAAATGATAGAGATTAATGCAGGATAATGAAAAACACCTTATACACACTTTAATTATCTTGGGCTTTAAAGTCATCAGTGTTGGTTCAGTGTTCCCGTAGTTACAACCTTAAAACACCTACTCTAGCTCATTGTCCAAACTGAGCTGTCTCAATTTTGAATGTTGGGGGAGTGACATCATTAGTGCATCTGCAAATCGATGTTCAGAGACAGCGCAGCTTCGTGACTTCTGTCCTAACCATGCAGCCATTACAGATGCACTAAAGGTCTGTTAAAATCAGCACATTTAAACGATTTCTCTGCAGTCTATAAGTGGCCTTGAAGTACCACATCCTTTCATGAATTCTTAAAACTTGAGCACATAAATTGCAGGACACATCTTGAGAGCTTAGGTGTGGAGAATCATTGAATTGCATTCAATACCATTTCAACTGTTAAAAGACCAATCACCCGCTTTCCACAGTCAATCCCTCACTTCATGTTTCTTTGCCTCACGAAGTCAATGACTGAAGCCAACTGCTTTTTGATGTATTTAGCATTTAATACAGTTTTTCTCAAATGATTTGATAAACATTTTCAAATGATGATCAATGCTGTAAAAACAGGCATCTAGAACATTGATTATTTTGCAAAACTAATTGGAACCATCTACTCAAAATCATTATCCAAGACGTCCAATTTTATAAAATCACTATGGTAGTCCAGATATAAAAGGTTTTATTATGAATACACAGAGGAATGTGTAAAAATGCAACACATTACACACTAAAATATTACAAATTATAGCCTTTCCAAAATTGTGAGGAACAGATGTTTTGCTTACTTTAAAGACACACATTTGCTCAATAAATTATGAATAAAATTCTATAAAATCTGATTATGGATGTAAAAGGATTGTGGAACCTTAACACAAGGGGTCCAGTGTGAAAATCACCCACCATATCTATTCATTATAAAACATTTGTGTTGTTTTTAGCCTAAGACTGATTAACAAACTCAATATTTAAATATAGGCTTAAAAGGGGTACAATACAACACTTACAAAATGTAACAACTCATGGGAAAGGACTTCACATAGCTTAATTTCAATCACACTATCAAGGTTGGTCACTTTAGGTCGAATGATAAACAGAATACTTTACTGCCTGTAATGAAACAACATTCTGCAACTTTTCAATCCCAATCCGAACCCAGTGCATATAGAGTCTGTGTTGACAAATACAGTAGAGCTAGCTGGCATTGAAGCACATAAAACCCACATTTGTAGCAGTGTCTAAATTGTGATTTAGTGACTTCAAATTTAAACTCTTCTGTCATTAAATTTTACGTTATTTTACCTACCCTTGTTAGCATCAGAATCTCAGAATAATAATGTGAAGGTGGACACGCCTTGATTTATACATTCATCACATAAAATATGCATCCTCCATGAGGCTTCTTATTCAGGCATGCAACTCCAAGGCTGAATCACTGGAGTAGAGTGTGTATGTAAAATCAGGATTAATCATCTCTGGTCAGGGCTGAAGGACTAAATCAAGCCCTTAATGTATTAAGTAATAAAATGTCTCAGTAGTAGATGATTTGAGTTACTGAGGCATGTGCACAGTTTATCTTACTTATTGCTGGTCTAATTTCCATACACCTTACCTAGACACCTGTAGCAACCTCATGTATTAATAAGGCTTATTTCTGAGTTTACACATTTCCATTAAAAATGGTCCTTACAAAAGTTAAGTCCTACACACAGCTTAGCACTCTCTACACCAGTTGTGCAGAATATAGTGATACCACTGCTTACAGCAGACAAATAGAGAGATTTTTCATCACATTTTATGCCTTATTATGTTTTGTACGTGCTGGCCTTTAAATTGGAGGCTATATTATATAGGACTGAAGATACAGACTGTTGGTACCAGGCACTAATCAGATTGGATTTTATATGGAAATATACAAAAGAAACGATACAAGAGATCGTCAATACAAGAGAAGACCAATCCTTTGATTTTACTCTATAGCAGCTTACTACATTTCCTTCCCAATAAACTTGCCCTCTCTTATGGTGTCAATGGTTCACACCATTTAACCTGTTGAATTTATTTTATTACTACTATTGATCAGGTTGTCCATTTTAATCCCAAAGTGGGGTGGGTAGACCACAACACTATGTACATCTTTTCTCATTTGATCAGCCTTACCTAGACACCTGGTCTCTGCACCACTCCAAAGTCCGTTAGCGCCACACTCTCTGACATGTGACCCCACCAGTGTGTAACCATGGTTGCACATAAAGATTGCAGTTGCTCCAAATGTGGTCAGCGTCCCCAGTTTCGTCCCAAAGGGTGGGGAAGGAAGTTCACCACAGGAGATGACTAAAAAATAGAATAAATATGATAAGATCATGTCATTACAGGGAGACACTGAGATATTTCACAACATTATGGGGCAACTGATACTGTTATAACTGTGTTTTCAAAAATCTGGATATGAAGTGAGTTATGTTGCCAAGTCTTCGTAGACTGTCATCCTGAATTTAAACACCGTAAGTGTAGTTTTCCAATACAATACCTGGCTGAATTAGATCTAGGTCAGAAGATTTAAGATCTTTTTTCCCTTAATATTCTTGGAGACACCGTTTTTAAACCACTGGCCAACTTGAAGAATAGACACTTTTCTTACATTGCCAAATCCCTCAGAGCTGCTGCAGTGTTAGGTAGGTCAGCTCAAATACTGGATCATGAAAAAATGAAGAAATAAATTCAAAATGTAGCAAAATAAAGTTTGAAAACCACTAGTATAATGTGAGATAGATTTAAATTTTTAATCATTTTTTAAATTTTTCAAGTGCACGCATTTCACTTTTTCATTGGCGCGTCATATATTATGCAACACTAAGAAATTCTGTAGTCTTTTGGAAAGTTTTAAAAGTCACAATGCTCTCTTACAATGAAATAAGAAGCAGAGGGACGTTTAACTACTTGAAAAAGCAATCTTCCACTACTGGCCACATACACTCCACATTTAGTTATCACAGGCCTAAGTTCAGTGGTTAAGATATCCTGGGTAACTTTAAAAAAAAAAGTTACATACATACACACACACACACACACACACACACACACACACACACATACACTCACACTATATCAGCTAAACCTACTAGACTTGTGGCAGCCAGTATTATACTCGGCCATGCTTCCATTCAAACCAACTGAAAAGCACATGCTTTCTTTGTACAAAAGAAGATAATTCTATCAGACAAATAACTTTTCCAGCTGTTTTGCTTGAACCAGGGTGGGTACGCAGTTTTGACAACTCATTCATGACAGGTTGTGGCAGCAACTGCAATGCAGATTTATTCTTTTGATAGTCTTTTTGCATGCATATGTTCCCTGCTCATGCAGGTGTGTCTATGTGTGAGCATCTGAGGCTTCTTTTTCATCCCTTGGTTTATATGGTTTCTCTTCTCCATCCATTAAAGTTGTTGATTTCGGTATCTAACATCATATAGGAAGCTGAAAATGATCTGTGCAGTGTAGAGTACAAAGGAGTGTGAAGCATTTCATGTATGTGAATATATGTGGGTGTGTGTATCAACTCAATTTAAAAGGAATCTCTTATAATAAAATCCTAGATATGGATATGGTGATACAGTCAGTGTAGACTCATAAATAAAGTTATGTGTCATTCCAAGTGCCGAGGGAGGTGAACAAGCGCACAAAACATAATATCATAGTGGAGTTTTATTAACTTGTTCAGAGGGGAAGGGGTCAGATGATTTTGAGCAAAATAAATCTGACAGTAGCAGTTGTGATTTTTTTTGCACAAGGTAGTCATGATGGTGTTCATGTTTGTATCAATACTTACTCTTGCATGTAGCTGGGTCATCTGACCCCTCCCAGGTCCCATTGGCAAGGCAGCGAAGAGTCCGATGTCCCACACCCAAATAGTAACCTGTTGAGCATTCCAGCATCACCATAGAACCAAACTCTCCCGACCTACCAGAGAGCAGGCGGTAGGTCATGTGATCTGACAAGGTGCCCTCAATGCTGGGGCAGTGGACCGCTGGAAAATAAAATGTAATCAAATTACAATTAAATAAAACATTCACATTGTTGTGCATTATGGTTTTTAAGCTTCATTTGTGTCTATAACCATTAGCTATTTACTGCCATATGGTTTCAGTTTATATGCATGCCAACACTAAATAACACACAAGCCTCTAAAATCTATAATTCATACACTGTAGATGACAAAAATATCATTTTATATTGAGGTAGAAATCAAAACCAATTACTCTAAGGCATTAGACACCTACGAAGTAGAGGTCTGCAAGCCCGTCAGGACCCGACACCCTATGTCGATTCGGGCCGGGCTTGGGCCATTTGTTTTTGTTTCTTTATAGACCAGGCTCGGGTCGGACTTGGGCTCGTTTAACTTCTCTTCTTTCATTGTGCCCAAATAAGCGCAGAGCATGTACAGTAGGCCACTGTATGAAATAATGTTACATTGATTATATTATAAATATTATACATTTTATTCACGTGCATTAGGCTACACACATTTATTAACGTGCATTACACGTGTCAGTTCCCCTTCCAGTTGGCGAAGAGTTATTTGAAACATTGTTTTTCAGTTTCTGTTAAGTTATTAACATCAAAGAAAGGTAGACCATAAATCTTTATTTACTTATTTGCTGCTGGATCACATAGCTTGGCTATATTCTACTGCATGTTTATGCTGCTTGTTCTCTGTAATGACAGTTAATATTTGTGGGCATGTTTGTCGGTGGCACTAGTAGTTATGTTTGAGGTCTATAATAAATTTACCTCTTAGTAGTGTGTGTGTGTGTGTGTGTGTGTGTGTGTGTTTGCGTGTATCAGAGAGAGCGCGCAACAGAGAGAATGATATTGGTCTCGGACTCAGGCTGGGGTTGGGCTGAAAAATTGCAGACTTTGTCGGGCTGGGGCCAGGCTAGGGCTGGAGCTTTTGGCCCATGCAGGGCTCTACTATGAAGACCATAAAGTAAAATTTCACCATCTAAGGATTCAATCCAGAATTTATTTGGCAATATACATTTTCTGTGGATTCTAGAGTGGTATACCTAAAAATATCACATATCACCTTTTAAATTTTTAAATTTTCATTTATTTATTTATTTATTTTTTTAACTTATAAATGCTTCACAATTTTACTTGTCTCCCCTACACAAACTTTTATTTCATTTTATCTTTTTTACATCCCACCCCTGTTATGGAGAAACACTGTACAAATACAGGAATTAAAATGTATAAATTTATAACGTCTACAGCGTTTATTATTAGTTAATAAATCATCTCATAAACAATACCACACAAATATCTACCATACTAATCAACAGTTTGATTTACTTTTTGATTTAATGGACAGAACACATTTTTAAACATCATATTGTCCAGTCGATTGTATCACACACCGAAAGCATGCCAGCTAAACAATTGAAGCTGTAGAACTTAGTTTTGATATTTGTTTTGACACACTATAATAAACAATGGCATATAAATGTTTTTTAATGTACAGTATCAGTCCTACTTGTTGAGTGTGAAATTTTACTCTTGACCTTGGGAATAGTAGTTTGATGAAAAAAAATTATAACTCAAGATCAACTTAGTAGCTTTGTCCAATGATTTCTCATCACATCTCATGGTCTTCCTGAGCAGACTGAGTTTGCTCAGTTGTCATGGAGGCAACATGACAACTATGAAAACTGAGCAAACTCCACTCCGTCCACTGACAAAGTCTGTGAGATGTGGTGAAAAGCTCCAGAAACTCATCCTCTTCCCTTAAATCATAGTTAGAAAATACTTACGTAGACATCTGGGGGCTGAGGCAGCATTACTCCAGCTGCCATCCTCCAAACACACTGTTGTCATTGGAACACCAGGGTCAAGGTGGTAACCATGGTTACAATGGTAGGTGACCTGGCTACCAACGGTGTATTGGTTAGCACTGAAGCTGCCATTGCCCGGTGACTGAGGGATTCCACATGAGATAGCTGCCGCATCACAAAGAGAGAAGTGCTGTAGGGGAATCCTTCTCAAACTGTTTTTTAATGCTTGTCAAATTTTTTCATCATCAGTCAGATGATGAAGAATGTGTTTAAAATGTTACCTTGACAAAAAGGTGGTGATGCATCCCACTGGAAAAGCCCATTGGGGTGGAGCCTGCAAGTGGCATTGCTTGAGCCTACCAGGCGGTAACCACGGTTACAATAGAACTGAAGTCTGCTACCTGGACGGAGTTTGGTTCGGTTGACCACGCCCCCATTTCCTGGAGGATCATTAATGCTACAGTAGGCAGCTGGACAGATGGAGAAACAAAGAGAGACAGTGGAAGAACAATGAAATAAAAAGTGTTGCTCTGTGTCCTCAGTTCACAGGAAACTATATCAATTACCAGTCAAATCTGTTTCATTCCAATTCTATGCTGAAAATAATTAGTAGGAGAGACAATTGAGGGCTGGCTCCATGTGCTTTCAAAAGAAAAAAGGTGGTCTGGAAACATTACAGCACTGATGCTCTCATTACCAGGCATTTTGGATAAAATATCATCTATGACCCTTCTTGCATTACAGCTAGCAACAGTGTCAGTTTAGTCAATGTATAACGATTCACAAACCTGTGAACAAGTTAATGACACTAACAGAATACTCAAATAACGTACATACTCTGAAACCTTTCCAAGTAATGCAATGTTTTTGTCTTCCTGCTAGAGCATGGCCAACAATCTAAACATCCAGTAGACCACGCCACAAAGGGCCACTTCGCTCTATCTTCCCTGTCCGATGTGGTCATTGCTCCACCTGGTCTTGGCTCTTCTCCCTTTTGGCTTCACATTGGTGGAATGACTTTCCCACTCCAGCCAGGACAATAGAGTAACTCTGTAATTTCCATTTTCATCTATAAACCTTTCTTTTCAAGAAGTATCTTATGTCTCCCTCTCCCCAATGAGTCACACGGCCTCTCCTTTGCTCACTCTATCTGCTCTAAAATCAATCTGTTCTATCTGCACCCCTAATTGTATATCTTATTATAGCATGATCATTCTGTGGTTGCAGAAATATCAGGGGATGAAAGCCTATTCCTTCAATTCCTTACTGCTGAATACTTATAATTTGAATAAAGGGACATGAACTTCTCTTGGATAAGATTTTATCTCAGGGCCTCCATATCAGAGGATCAGTTGCTGTTTAATACTGAACTGCACTGGCAATTTTATTGGGACTGTCTGGGCTGAAATTACTTCCTTTCCAGTCTGTGGGAAACACTGAAACTTAAAATCCTACATAAAGAAAAATCAAATTTCCTTTGAAAAAGACACATGTTGGGCACTCCACACCTATATTTAACTGTTACAACAGAGGGATAGACAGATGCAGTACTTTATTAATCCCAGAGGGAAAAAAGTGTTGAAATTCCTGTCAAACCATATATTGTGAATGTTCTAATTGTGCATGTGTAGACAGGACAATCAGATATGTGCTAAAGTTGTTTCTTTCCTGTTCAATGGAGCAAAATGCAGCAAGAAAGTTTGTCTTGCCTTTGTCCTTCAGCTGCAGGGTAATGGACAGTGCAAAGGCAAAGAATGACACATACTATGTTGGGACACTTTTGTAGTATATCATTGTGCTTACACCATCAGAGAGAGAGAAATGGTGAAGACCATCAATGCATTCTCGGTAATGTGGTGATGGTTGGATTTACTCACTCTTAGTTAAACATTGAGTCCTTTTCACTATTAAAACTCTGCTAGGCTAACCAACATTAGCTGGCTTGTTTAGGCAGTTTCATCCAAATGCCATGGTCCGCTCAGTATGCTACTGCATACTGTATACTACTGCATACTTTCACTTTTATTTTGTCATCATCTTTTTACCCATGTGTGACAGCTACCAATGACAATGAGATACTGACAGACTTCTTTATTTTGGCTTTGGTTCCATTTGAAATTGCTTTAGCTGACTAATACAAAACCGTAAATGTTTATGTGAAAAATATAATAGCTTTGTTCTCACACATGCTGTAGAAATGTGCTGAGATGAACATTATTGATACTACCATTGCTGATACCTACTTAAAACTTACCACCTCCCATACGTATTTACAGCCTGACCAAAGTGCCCCCCACACACATTCAAGCAGCAAAAAAACACCCCCACCCCCCCAAAAAAACAAAAAAAACAAATAGTGCATAGACAGAGACAGAAAGAGAAGAGTGGAATTTCAAAGTGAATCACCATGAAGCATGTGCACAATGGTTGAGGCTAGCGCTGCTTTTAGAGAGGTCAGTGGATATACAGTATAAACATGATACAATTAAGAACAACAGCACCAAGGTCATTTCACAGCTAAAGCAAGCATAAACAATGCATACACACACACACACAAATTTGTACTTTGTTTGTGAGGACTCTGATACACATAATACATTCCCTTCCTCCTAGCCCTAAGCAACTGATAAAGATACTATACAATACGTACTGTGCTATATGTATTGCTTCAATACAAAGCACATCAGAGCATTAATAGTGTGCGGTAAGAGTAGAATAAGTGAAAAGTCTCAACTATAAATTTCTGGTCTCTGTATAGCTGCCGTTGTCAGGGCAATACAACACCACAGGGAAAAGACAATACTATTACTTCGGGCCATTGTGCTGATATAAACTAAAATATATCACGTTTTTTTCAGCATAGAAAGCCAGGAGACTGACCTTGTGACTCACTGAAGCCCAAACAGGATCAGTGTCACTGTAAATTGCATTTCCTCTGCCTGAGATGGGTGGCCATTTTCAACAAATTCTTCACAAGTTAAAGCCCATGATTAAGGGGCAGCTGAAAAACCTCACAACCCGAATCGAACAAAGCTAATGGTCAGAACACCACAGTGCTGGCAAGAACCTGCAGAGATAACACACTCAATCTGAAACAAATTGTCAAATTAACAAATTGGACTTTCTAATTTCTTTTGCTCTTAATTAGCCTAATGCATTAAAAAGAACGTTTCCATTTAGAAGTGCACTCTAAATGATCGTGGCTCAGGTGCCTACATCCTTGATGCATCAATTCATTTTCATGATAAGAAAGGCATTGGGGTGGTTATTCATGCTAGTGCAGACAAATCACTTCAGCCAACATTAGTCGAAGATTTTTCAACAGAGCAGGCTGGGTAAAATTTCATGTAGTGTGTGAAAGCAGAGATAAAGCAGAGGAGACAGATGACAGTTGTTTTCTTGACATGGTAGGACACTCATCCACTTGATTGCCTCGAAAAACTCACATTGTAGCTTTCCTCCTTGACACGCAAGCATTGCATATGTACATTTAAGTTTAATTTAAACAGAAAAAATATTTATGACAGAGAAAGAATTAGACTGGCCAGTAAACAGACATATGTATCATATTTTGAAGCATCTAAATAGATACAGATATTTGATATTTATATTTATTTGATATTTGATTATGCTGATATTATTCTCCTAATGATACTATAGTCACTGGCTGATTATAAACAGAGTCATGAACAAAACGAATGATAGAAAATGAAAGATATAGTATGTACCTGAGTATCGTATCTTGAATCCTCTCTTGTTGGTTGCGTGGTCGGTGGACCATCGTAGATAGAGCTGGTTTGTTTTAGATGTGAAGTTCAGCTGAGATGAGTGGTTACCGCTCAGAGCGACCAGCAAAGGGCTCTGTCCTGAGGACCCTAGAGAAACAAATGAATGAGACTTCAGAACTGCTGTGTGGACAGTATACTGTATATTTTTATGTTCTCGTGTATATGCATGCACATACAAGAGGTAATTTTGTTTAGTGATCTGTGTGTGTTGGAGGGAAAGGTAGGACATGACAGGGATCAAATTAGACAAATATTACTTCTTCCATATGTGTGTATCAGTAAATTCCCACATTCCAATAATCTTACAATCTCCCAGATGAATATTAGCCCAACCTGAGACAGAGATGAACAATATGCTGCAGTCAGAATGTGTTTTATTGTTTCTGAGACATGCGGCGCATGAGGGTGACAGCATCATTAAGTTGCTAAGTGCCCCCAAATTACGTGTTGTACATGTGTTCTGATTGAAACATATTGTTTAGCTCCATCTCTAGTTTATAGACCACCTGTGCTAATGTCTGTTGTTTGAACTAAACAGTGGTTGCAGCCAAGTAAGTTTGGTCTTGTTTACTGTAGAAGGACACACCTTGCATCTATGAACTTTTAAGAAGAGTTACATATAGTACATATACATACATTCTAGTTTTTATATACCTTCGTTACTTATTCTTTACCTCTATGCTAATCTGTACTTATTGCTGTCATTGTGCTGCTGCAACAACCAAATTTCCACACTGGGGATCAATGAAGGGTTATCTTATCTTATCTTGTATAGCAATGTACCATTTATTTACACGCTTTGACATTTTCTTCCTTTCAACAATATTACGGCCAATCAGGACAAACTCCACTCTCAGCCGCCTACTCCACAGTGATGCCACTGCTGTCGGCAACATCAAAGGCAGCTAGAGCCAGTTGAGGACCAGGCAAGATAAATACAAATAGACAGAGCCGAGCGGGATACACATATCAGTGGTATATATGCTCATCCCTGCTTGTGGGTTTCAATACAAATCACATATTTCAAAAGCTAGTAAGATCTAATTTGTGTTTTGTTGGCTTGTTATGATGTTTGCTGTTAAACTAAGCTGTGGCCACTGTGAACGGGCCTCGTGAATTTATATAAAGTTCTTAATATACCATATAAATAAAAAAGAAATAAAGAAGAAAGTTAAATTCCACACACACACACACAAGCTGATCTGCACACTTTCAAATTTACTGTTAAAACAACCGACTTGGAACTCCTGGGGGGAAAATTTCCAACACCACAAATGAGAATTAAGTGTTGTGCATCTTATTAACTGTTGGGCTACTTTTCATAAACAAACACGAATTAAAGCTGCGTGTGAGTATGTGTGTAGGCGTGTGTAGCTTTGTATACCATCAAAAATCTCCAGTTCATCAAACTGTTTCTCGCTGTGGAACATCTCTACATAGATGTTGATGGTGTAACCTGGGAAACAAAACAAAATTATTTACGACCACAACTGAAAAGCCGCAATATGCAATATAAAGTGTTTCCACACATACACACAAATCTTTATGCATATTTATGCTCAAGGAGCAAATGCACATACATACATACATACACAGGCGCACACAGGCTGGTAAGCACCACTTTGACACATTCTATATTTTACATACACCAGCACTTCCATACACTGTACATACAATCTATGGTACATTGAGCGTCTCTCATTCTGTACAACGTACAGTCACAAACACTTAATGCAATAGAAATATACACGTGATTATTTTACCACTGCAGACATAATGCTACACACATAAATTCAACCATTCAACACACACTGTACCTGGGACCATATGTAGCAGCCAGGAGCATGTCTGGCTGTTGGGGTAGTTGCTAGGAAACCCAGGGCTTAGTATCACTCCTGAAGACGAAGACCGCTCCTCATTGGCGGGGCACTGGGCTGAAGGGGTAATAGACAAAAGCCGATTGGTCAAATTGAACAAAACGGTGAAAACTTTTCTGACTTTTTCTGACTTTTCTAGCTTCTCGCAACTCTTTTTGCCCGATTTGCGTCCTTGCCATCCATCCCTCCATTCTTGCTTACTGTACCTGCCCTCTTCTATTTCCTTTTTCCAACATGGATACAAAAAAGCCCACCTGCGGAAATTTACGTTTCATACAACTTTGCTTGCACTAGCAACTGCTTCAGCTAGATGTGTGGGGGTCAGGTTAGGGCTCAAACAGAATGTGTGAAATCTGAAAACCACATGCCTATGTGCCTCTGCCTTTAAAACGTGCTCGTTTATTAGCTTTGAGCACAAGTGAGACACTGGAAACCTCTCCCAATCTTTCTGTGTGATGACTGGTAGGTAACAGGATTTCACACAAAAGGAGCTGAACTCTAAGCTGTGTGGGGGAGCACTTTGGTTGCCTGTCCTCTAATAAGAGTGCTGGCTTCTTTTTCTCCTGCTTTATAAAGGAAAGGACAGTCTGCTCATCTCACATGATGTTGAAGGCTGAGCATCTCTTCAACACACAGCTGCGGCAGGAAAAAAGACAAAGTCTCTCAAAAGAGAAATTCAAATAAGTATTCAGTTGTCTCATAGAAATACCAGGAGCTGCTCCCGGCACTTCCCAGTGTTGATGTATTAATGCTGCTTCAACAAGTTTTGAATTATATAGGGGAATGACAAAGTAGAATAACTTTTCAGGAGTTTTTAATCTAACATTTTCAACTTCAACACACAGCACTAGGACTGTTGGACGATGACAAACTGTCAGTGCCAGTGGGGTGAAATTATTATAAATGCATTTCTGCTATTTAATTTGTCATAAAACAAGAGGCTTTGAAAATGTACACTTTCATTCACCTTGGCTCAACATTTTATAGTTTTTCAATGTTTCAAATAGTTTAAGATGTTTTGTGGTGTATTGACTGTTCTCAATCTTTTGGCCCATTTCACAGCAGACATTTTAGCTTGTCATAGCAGGAACAGCACAGGTGTAATTGATAACATTAAAAACGACTGCATTCCATTTAGGTGAGCTGGTTCCAGGGTGCTGGTAATGGGAATGCAGGATCACTGGCACGGCTTGGTGGGACGCTTACTGGGACAATTCTATTGTACTTCTGTTAGTGACATGTGACAACTCACTGAAATGATGCTGAGCTAGCTGTACACAGCTGGGTTTTATTAAGAACAAGTGTTGCTCCATTTGTTCAAAACATTTCTACTACTGTAGATGCATTTTCAACAGCTACATTTGTTGGAGCACTATATCTCTTCTATAATGGATTTCTTTTTGATTCTTGAACTATTTGGTTCATCTGTGGGTTGCAGTAGTAGTGGTAGTAGTAGTGGTAGTAACATCAGTAGTAGTAGTGGTAGGATTAATATTAGTATTAGTATTAGTATTATCATTAAACAGACACAAGAGCCTTACTGGCCAATTTATGTGCACATTAGCATGAAGGGTGTTCAAAGTTCTTGAATGTATGTTGAGCCAACATTTGGAGAATAGTCCAGTTCAGAAGTAATGAAGATGTGGATTAAGTTTTAAGGTGATGTTTTTCCATAAATAGACCACCTTGAAACCATAACAGTATTCATTTACCACCAATTTTTTACTAATTTCCTTCTGAAAAATGACTCCAGACCCTAATGAGATGAAAGGACCTTCATCTATTAGGATCTGAAATTTTGTGTCATAATGTAACCATTTAAGTGATTTACTGTTTATGAGCACCGTGGAACAATGGGTGATAAAAGGTGTAAAGAGGTGATCTGTTTTTTAAAACTATAAGATATATTTTCTAAACTGTGGATCAAAGGATACCTCACATATCGATAACAGCTTATTATTCATGTGGGGTACCATTCAGTCTGTTTAACAGCTGTATGATATCTCCTGTGGCTCTGGAGAGAACTGTGTCAACTAAAGAGGCTTCAAGTTGCATTATGGAAAGTGTAGGATCATTTTGGAGTTTGAGTTTTGCTCTACAAACAAATGAAAAACAAGAATACACATTTTGTGAATTCAGTTTGACATAAATGTTTTTTAAAGAAGCTATGAGCTTAGTTGTGAGGATGAAATTATTCAGATTTATTTGGGGAAAATATTAAACACATCTTAAGTTAACTACAGATTCAAACCATTTTGATAAAGCATCACCATGTGATTTTCATATAGACATGCACATAAAGTATACATTGTGTATGTGGTTCGGGAGTCGGACTGAGCGTTGCCTTACCTTGACATGTTGGAGGCGGGGCTTCAAAAAGCAAATGGGAATTGAGTTTACACATAAGCTCTGCCTTTCCAACCAGTGTGTATCCAGGTAAACAGCGGTACTTCACAATATCACCTAACACGGGAAAATGATAAAACCTCTATATTAAGTCAGCACAGATTATACATTTAACAAGTGTTTCTGCAGAGTTGAGTCTTGATGACCGTACAAGTAAAAACCACTGGACAAATCACATCAAAAAGGTGGGTTCAGATTTGTATGTCTATATTAATACTTATATACTTTCATATTACAAAATATAGCCTTAAATTGTCTTTGCCTGAACTTGTGCACACTGTTGCATGTAACGAAGACTGTGGATTTTTTCCCCATCTATTACATTTGACTTGTGCTAGTACAGACAGGAGGTACAATTACAGCAACCAATATGACTCTCTCAATCTAATGTGAGTATTGTATCAAGAAAGACTTGACTTGAAAAACCTGGCCTTTAAGATGTTTATTTCGTAAGTAGAGAGCTTCAAAATAGTTAACATGTTGGTTCTGTCGCTCCATTTTGAGAGGCAAAGTTTGACAGGCCTGCCATCTTAAAAGGGGTGGAGATCTACCACCTGTCAGGGAGATGTAATGCATGCTTCAAACTTTGCCCAGGAGGCATACAGTGTGCAAGCTCACAGTCATGGACTTTAAAATTGTCGAACAGAACAAACAAGAACACTCAACCTTTCCTTGAGCTTGTTCAAAGATTGTATAATTGGCTATTAGTCTGGCCAACAACAAAGCTAGTGATGTCTTTGTGGTACTCCATTCTGTCAGGTTTTGTGAATATAAAATTCACAGTAAATGCACTCAAATGTTCTGAGGGCTTGTGAGATTTCTATGTATGATTATCCCAGACTAGCTGCCTTTGGTCTTTACACTGTACAGAGAATGGCTCCACTCTTGCTGTGAACAGGTGTGGTGCAGTGCAAGTGGCAATAATTTGAGGTGATCTTTATAAGTCAATACTCCGGAGTAGTACTATCACTCTCTGGATCACTGTTATATTTGCCTGTTGTGTTCTGTTAGGAACACTGTATCTAATGACAATTAAATATTAATATGACGGCTAATGAATGTGAAGACCCTGGAATTTAACTAATGCACTGTAACCCTCAAATCAACAAATCATTCAAAAATCAACTAACTTTTCTGAATGCATAAAAAGTTGACATTTCAAAATGTACGTTTGCTGCAGAGAAATGATTATATACTTTGCCAGAAGCTACTAGGCTCTGCATACCACTGGCAGGGTAAATTGATCTTGCTGGGGTTTTATGAAATGTCTGTTTTTTTTCCAAAATTACAGCTCCTGTTGATCTAAAAGGTCACCAAACCTAAGAGTAAGATGCTTTGAGCAAATCCCATAACACGGAGCTGAAGGAAAATAGAGAACTTGACAAGTGATTATTTCTCCCAAAATTGATGTTTTTCAAAAGCTTGGGAAAACACATTTGGTGTTACATTTCAACACAGTGTATTAGTGAGAAAGAGGCTCGTCCAAGATTAGGGCTGAACGATATGCAAAAAAAATCATATTTTTTATATTTTTACAGATATTGCGTCTGCGTTAAGAGTCACAATTTTAGTGGGAATTTTTGAATTTCATTTTCACTGAAAAAAATATAAAAATGTTGATCATCTGATTTTTGCTGTGGTCTGTACCAAACAAGCATGTTTCCTTACATCTGGAGACTGATTTGTGGGCTGGTGCATCTCTATAACACCAGGATGCTTCATTTATAATGGTATGTTGTGACATTTTACCTTCATCAAAGAAATGCAGCTCCTGCGATTTAGATATTGCACTTGGCCATATAGAGATTTCGATAATATTTCGATTAACTGTTCATCCCTACCCAAGATGTGTTTAACCTAGCTTAAAGTTATAATTTTTCATTTTGTTGTCTTTCACGGCACCTATGGCAATAATCGGTAACTGCAGGTGTGTTTTTGGACCTCACAATTTTAGTTTCAAGTTTCATCGTCTGTAGCCATCAATCTTTTCTTTGTTTGTTCGGCCATAGTTACCGTTTACTCACAACACTAGCAGAGACCAGAAAAAACAGTACACCACTTCACACACAGGTGAGTTGAAGAGCGAGTCTGTTGCGTTTAAAGCCTTGTTAAAACCCCAACTGTGTGCCGCTTGTGATTTTTCCAGGAAAGTGGCCACTGATTTTTTTTTCTAAGGGTTTTTAGAGCCCTAAAGAGGTAGAAATATCCAATATTTCATGGAGAAAATGTAAGAAAATTAGAGAGGAAAAAAAGGATTTTGTGTAACTTTCTTATCTCTTTGTGACGTAGCAGATTCATCTAGCCATGGTGGTCTATCTCCCTTTTGTTTCATTCTGTGTGTCACAGACATGCACACACAGTGGCACACTGAATGGATTTTTACTACGAACGAGTGGCTCAGCTGCACTAATAAAGCCAAATAAAAATAACAGTGACAGACTAACGTTAGCTTGCTATATTTAGATTGTGCATTTGCAAAGTAATGTGGCCAATTAGTGGAGTAATTTATAATCAGCAGAATAATGACCTCCTACAAGCCTGATCAGGTAGCTTGTCAGTCCTGTCAGGTAAGAGTCGTTTTGATCTTATGGTGTACCAAACTAGATGAGATAGAAAATGCTTCTCGATTTTGAAGAATGTGCAAAAATATGTTTTTATTTTCAGTGTTCTTTGGAAATACTTTCAATTTCTCTATCGTCAAAAGAGTAAATCAGTGCAACAGCAGCACTTATATTCACCTAGGTTCTTGCCAACCATTGTTCTACTGTAACAAAAGGGTCATGTTATTAGTAACCAGGATTATTACCTATCTGGAAGTCTTCATCTTCATAGATCACCTCTGCATTCTCCACAACAGGGGGAGGAGGGCATTTCTTGAGACGGTAGGCTGAAAAGGTGCAAAACATTTTAATAAAGCACTGTAGATTTCAGTTGAAAAAAAATACAATGAGGTCTATGCATTGACACATTTCCCTATTTATAATAAGTGGGGGGATTTGTGAGAGTGTGATTGTTATAACAAAAAATAAACAAACACCTTTTATAATCTTTTGATAGTTAAATCGGTGTGCATGAACCAAATAAATGGGACCCAGAAAACAAAGATGTTGCTTCAGTGTTCTTCATTCTGTCACTGCAAAGGAGTCTATCGACATCATTAAAAACAAGCTGTGCAGTTGCCTCTTTGGAAACAGCATCTATGTGGAGAACGGGACAGTGGATGTGATTTGTGATCTTTCTTATTTAATATATCCAGGCAGTTCTTCAGGGGCAGCCATGCTTGTATCATGGTGTTATAGGGGATATGACTTTGACATGAGGTTACGTTGTGCCTCACAATGTCCCAGCTGCCACGTATTGTAAAGGTTGGCCACTATTCAAACCTGAACTAGGGCTTTAAATGTTACATGTAGTGTGCATGTTCATGTCTTGCACATACTAAATCTAGAAAGTGACCTTGTGCTTACTGTAAATTGACATGCTGTTATCATTTAGTATGAATAGTACATTATGAATCTAGCATGTGTCTGGTCTCTGGGCAGCATGATTCACCTGCACACATGCTAGTCTTATAGCTGAAAATGAAGAAGATAGGACAGTATTTCCCTGGAAGTCAAAAAATAAATAATAATAATAAAAAATTCTAATAATAATTCCAGTATAAACTGAGTCTGTCATGGTGGCCTTGTGGGTTCAAAGAAACACTACATGATTTAATTCTCAAGCGAACAGCAGTGACAAACTCTGCAAGAACTTCAGAACAGCTTTAGAAGTGAATTCACACTCCAAGAAATGTTTCTCAGTCACTTGAATAATAAACATAAGCAAACAATAACATAAGCATCATTAATTATTTCATTTTAAACCACTTTTTTTATTGCATATTGAGGGAGAAATCTGGTTTCCTACAGTGAAAACATGGGAAACAGGATTTTTCAAATGTGAATGATCTGCCCTCTCTTCAAATAATGATTCACTGGTTCCATAAACAAAAACATATTTTGACCTTAAGAAACTGATAGAGTCAGCTAGCAGTTAAATTACATCTACAACTTTTAATCAAAAACAGAGGTGCAGATAGTTTGTATGTGTCCCTCAAAAAGAAGTGTTTGAGGTTAGAGAAAACAATGCACACCCTGAGCAACAAGGCGTAGAGTTGCACCCTTTGTCACTGGGATTCTATCATTGTAACAAAGCTTTAGAGCCCCAGTAACAAAAGCTACACCACAGAGTGCACACACTACCAGTGACTCCTCTGAAAATGTTTGAGGTAAAACACATCACTGAGAGACCATGAGATGGACCTATTCAGAGATATAAACTACTGAATAGTAGTGGAGTACAGGAGAAAACAACGGAAAAGAGAGAAAGAAGGAATGTGGCTACGCTCTAGCATCTGTCTCAGTACTCTATTTTTACTTTAGAAAGGCCTCTGATCTCATCTCTTATGGCTATCCACTGGCTATGGAACTGAAACTAGAATTGCGTACTGCAAAGCACTAGACACACTCATACTAAGACTATACCAATTCCTAAATAAAGATGTATGTTTGATTGCTGATGGCATGTTATTAAAACAAAAAACACTCTCGTGCATTAAGTTGCAGTTCCAGGTTTTGGCACTAAATCTCTTCTTCTCATACCTGTATGTTCATATGTGTCTAACTGCATCTACAGTATATGTTGTACACGTACTTATGAGGGTATCTATACTACAGGTAAATGTGTGTGAGAGTGTGTTTCTGTACCATGAAAGTTGAGAATGAAGAACCCTCCAGTTGAAAAGTCAGAGTGAAAGCGGATCAGGACCTTCAGGCTGGTACTGTAGGCCGACTCTAATGCCGTGTTACCACTGAAGACTCCCAGCTGAGGACTAGATGTGTCTGGGCCGTCCCTAAATAAAGAGAGACAACAAAGACAACTGATGATGCTTAAACTGGAGGCAGGATACATCTAAACAATCACAGCAGCGAGAGAAACCAAGAGTCACATAATAGTTGGCAGAAAGATATAAGGTCTCTCTTATTTACTTTTACTCCACAAATCACAAATACCAATAATTAGAATAAGTGTAGAAAATAAGAATTACAAAAGAAAATGTAAGAGATAAAAACGTATAGAAAAATAAGAATAATAATTTAGCAATAATAACCATAATAATAATTTTATGATTCTAACAATTATGTTTTTTTCTCTTTGAGATGTCTTTATGTTATATATCTTTTATATTCTATAACAAGAGGGAATATTTTGGATCTGCATGGCAAAATTATAAAAAGTTACATGATTTTTTTTTCATGTGTTGCCGTATAAGAGAAGAATAAATGCCAGAAATCATTCAAGTATTTATTTAGGTATTGCAGTAACAAGGATATACTAGTTATTATAATAAGTAAGATTTGAAACAGTCTGAGAGTCAACTCAAATTTAAAAAGATTATGAAAGTAAAATAGCAATGACTAATGATTTATTAAAACATGTGTAGGATTTGAACATTTCTGATTTGGCATCTCCCAGAGGTAGTATAAAAAATGCACTGCTTAACAGCTTATTAGCTGGTGAGGAATAAAGCGATTTACTAAACAGGGCGTATATAGCAACATTAATGTTAACTAACTTGGCAACTGACATAACCAACTTGTGTTGTGAAAAATGATTTCATGTTGCACCTGGGGTGAGTAGATATTCAGCAACCACTACTTAATACAGCCAACATGTTATGTTAAAAGAACAATAAGCAAGTTACATTAAAGGGTAACTAAACCCCCTGGTCTGAGCCTAACTCCACCCACTGCATAAGTTTGAAAAATGCTAAAAAGTGGGCATGGGGCTGAGAGGGGGGGCGAGGAGGGGCTGATGAGCGAGCGGGGGGGACGTGGATGCGTACTCAGTTGCTCAGTGAAGTCCGCTGGCCAGAGAACAACAGAGAGCGACACATGAATCCCCTGAAGCGTACATTAGTGTGGTGGAGAACCACGGTGGTCCCNGGGAGTCTCGATCAGCGTGTATTTGAAAATGAGCGGACTTCACAGACACACACATTGAGAAACACCCTGTACAGATTCCACTCAAGTGCAGGCTGGGGGAGCTGGAGTTGCCCACCTCTGATTGGAGGGCAGTCGGTTGGTTGGTGATGAAAGCAGCCACCATACATCACACACCGCCCCACTCAGCCAATAGCAACATTCAATTGCAGTAGCCATGTTTGAAACAGTAGAGGGCAGTCGCTATGCATATTTTAACACAATAGGTAGAATTAAAATATGTTGCACTAAAATGTCAAGACTTGGACCTGGATCCATCAACAACACTACTAAATACCCATAGAGATTAGTTTTCAGCTGAAAAAAGTGGTTTGTGGGTTTAGTTACTCTTTAATTATTAAGTTCCAAATTGATATTTTAGTATATTTTATGAGACTGAATCAGAGAATCATTTTACCCTTTACAAAGGGTGGTGCCCCCAAAGTTGGGCTTAATGTCAATTAAGTCCAATTATTTAATATAATAATTCTTTTTGATGATTATTAATTATTTCTGATAGCCGTAGGCCTAAATATTTTGTGCACCTTTAAACCATTGATCCCCTACACCCACAACATGGGTCAAAAAGGACCCGTATGTATTCTCAATGGAATTTGATAGGAACTTTTGATTTGTTTACATATTATCAATAAAGAATATATTTTATTGTGGACCAGTCCCCTCAAAGTCATTATTTTACCCATCTACAAGACTGCCTTATCACAACTGTCATCACATGTGTAATTTTTATTGTACTTTTCACCTCAGAATATACATCAAGCGCACATGCATCACTCTGTAAATTTGTATATGGTTAGAAAGATGTGAGAATAGAATAGCTATAAGTTAAAAATCAGAATTGAGATGCTTGACCTATTGTGTCCTAGATAACTAGCTGTTAACCTGTTGTATTTTATCTCACTAGTTGTTGACCTATGATGCTTTAGCTACCATTGTGGGGACTCTTTGTCAGAACAAGCCAGACATACCACCTATAATGAAACCTTCCAAATCCAGGGAGGTGTATAGCTCTCAACAACAAGCATGATGACAAAGTGGTGGATGATGGAGTGAGGAGAAAGAGAAATAAACCAGTACTACAACAGAGCGAAAGGAGAAGTCGACATGATGGATCAGATGGTGCGCACCTACACATGCTGAAGGAAGACATGGAGATGGCCTATGGTGCTCTGGCACAACATCCTGGATGTTGCCACCCTAAATGCTTACACCACCTCACCACACTACACCCTGATTACATGGGGGGTGTCCCCATGACCCATGTATGACGGCTGTTCATGAAGGAGCTGACCAAAGAGCTTGTCATGCCATACAAGGGGAGGCTCCTAGAAGATACACTGCAGCTCTACAAGCTGAGTTGTTCTGAGTGTATCACTGAGAGAAAGTACAAAGGAATGCAAGTGGATGTTGAGTTTGCTGAGTTTTCATCAGTATATTTCACTACAATTTTCAAAAAATCTGCAGTTAGTACTCTCAGTGCAACAGACCCATGTGCAAGGATCATAGTGACAAACACACCGTGGTTAATTGTTATGACTGTCCGTGATGAGAACAGAACAGAACAGAAGAACAGTCTTAATGGCAATGAAAATATATTCAGATCAATAACACTGTAATTAGTTGTGATTGTGATGTGATATAGTGATGTGTATATTATGAGGGGAAAGTCACAAAGGAATACATTAAAGTATGAATTGTTTTTTGTATTGTCAGAATTGCTGCAAATTATGATTATGTTTTGTCTCAATTGTCAACAATTATATTGTTGACTTTCATCCTGGTCATTTCTGACCCATGTCTACAAGTTTCAGTTAGATGTGTAACCAAGATTTTTTTTTTCACTCTACACAGCAAGACAACAGAGAAATTAATGTAATGACTTATAATAATAAAAACAAAATAATTAATTATTTCTTAAAATCCTGGGTAATGACATAATTTTGTTAAAAAGATATTACAAAGAAACATTCAGCTATGTATTAAATAACATTGAAAATGAACACAGGTCAATTTTGACCCATGTTGTGCATTAAAAGGTTTTGAATATGTTGTGCATCAGAGGGTTACATAAGTAAACATGGTGTAGTAAACACCATGCACTGCACAATAAGTAAACATCATGCCTCGTGCTTCAAGTCATGTTTGGCTTTTTCAGGATTTATCCAAAACTATCATCTTTCCCTAACCTTAACTAATTGCTGTGAGTGCTTAACATAACCATAAAAAAAGTTGAATCATGCTTTAGTTGCTGGGTGCGTGTATGTTTTAACATATTACAACTTGGCAGTTACACTCATTTAAAATGTTTTCTTATTATTTTGATGTAAAATACGTTCTGTTGTAAGTTACCAGCATATAAAAGTATTTATAGCAGAGAGGATTGGTTTTGTGATGTGTTTGCTTGATTGATTGCAACTTACTGGTTTCATCAGCTCCAACCAGGCTTCCTCCGCTTGGACTAAATTTTATGGCTGCAGTAATTGGCAAAAATGGTGGCAGCAGAACCCAATCTCTGCTTTACAACATCTGTTCAGAAACCTATGGGTGACAGTAGCTACATTCATGATTGTAACACTTTGGTCTCTATCCCAATGTTCTCTTTAATATAGACACATGGTACTCCACACTGATCACATTCGTATCACGTTACATGCTATGTACACAATACATTTACATAATACCCCGATTAGGTATGTAGACACAGAATGCATGTTTATTCAAAGTACTAAATTACTAACAAAGTTTTGTAAGATCCCTCACACACACACACACACACACACACACACACACACAAGAACAGTGTCATTCCTTGTGTTCCCTCTTATACAACCTCCACTCCTCACCTTATCTCCCCCAAACAGATAGCTTTTATCATTGGTGCAGGTATAACAAAGACAAACTTTTTAATTAAGAAAAGGCGTTCTGCTAACATTACCACACCGCCTCACTGTTTGTTCACAGCACTTATTTGTCTGGAACAAGAGCCGCCTCAATAAAGATTAACCTGTAATGCCAGTCATAAGCTGTGTGTGTGTATGTGTGTGAGACTGCCGATGGGCAGGAAGTAGAATCAATTACAGTAGCAACATTAGCCTGACATTAGCTGGACTCTTAGCTGTGCCATTTGGCTGAACGTGATAATATTCTTTACATTTAAGCTTTTTAAAACTTGATTAGACATGCCCTGGAAGTACATATGTGAAAAAGAAATGGTCAAAATGTCGCTAGCTTTTCATACCCAAAAGCTGTAGTGGCCCGCTGGACAGTGTGTGTGTTCTCAAGCTCAGCACTGAACTGACCAATCAGACTTGGCACTTTGTCACTGTTTGGTGGTATGTATTTCAGGACAACAACATAGACACATACACGGACGTGGTCATCGGTACATCGGCAAATCATCGATGAAGTTATACCAAGGCTTACATTCTTGAATCAGAAGCCCTGGGTTAACGGGGAAGTCCTGGGCCTAATGCTGCTCCAGTCTGTAGTTCCCACATGTTTAAACAAGACCACCATTGTCCCTGTCCCCAAAAAGTCCAAAACCCTCTGCCTGAACGACTACCATCTAGTAGCACTCACCTCCACCATCATGAAGTGCGTCGAGCGGTTGGTCAAAATCTTCATCACGCCATTGCCAAAGCCCTCCACACTGCCCTCTTCCACCTAGGCTGGAGGAACACATATGTGAGAATGCTGTTTATTGACTATAGTTCAGCATTCAATACCATTTTGCCCTCCAACCTTGTCATTAACCGCCCTGTGTGACTGGATCCTGAACTTCCTGTCGGGCAGACCCTAAGAAAGTGCAAAATATGCAGCCACCCTTATTCTCAACATTGGTGCCCCTCAGGGCTGCGTGCTCAGGCCTCTCCCATACTCCCTGTTCAGGCACGACCGTATGGCCACCCATAGCTCCAACATGATCACCAAGTTTGCTGACAACATGCTGCACATTGCATTCCTCCCTGCTGCTGTCAGGCTTTACAATCAGCACTGCTCCCAGTAGACCACATGCACCAAAACGGACAAATTCATTCCTGTGCAATATATATGTGGAATATCTATGTGTAATAAAAGGTGCAATATCAATATTGCTTTCCATATTCTATCAACATCTCAATATTTCTCAAGATGTAAATTTGTAAATTATAATTGTTTTTATTGTTTTTTATTGTTTGTATTTATTATATCCTTTTTTTACTGTCCTTGCTATTGCACTATCCCCTGTGCTGTTGTAACGCTGTAAATTTTCCCGCTGAGTGACTAATAAAGGATTATCTTATCTTATGAACGTCATCAGCCTGATTTCCGGTGATGATGAGACAGCCTACAGAGAGGAAGTCAGAGCCCTGACATCTTGGTGCCAGGACAACAACCTCCATCTCAACATCAGCAAAACAAAGGAGCTGATTGTGGACTACAGGAAGTGACAGGGAGAAGATCACACCCCCCTCTCCATCAATGGGATTATGTTCAGCAGACGGTACCATTCATTCATTGCCAATGACTGCTTCACTGTAATTGTTATGCATATGAAAATAAAAAGAACTTGAACTTGAATACTAGTATTAGTGACACACTATTGCAGCTCCATTGCAGTTCCAGTGTAACATACATAGAAATACTGTCAACAGCCCTAGGCCTCTCCTGTTGTGGTCAGTCTGGCATTACAGTGTTGACTGTATCTCACTTGGAAAATGTTCCTTTTTTCACCAGGAACTTATACTGAATTTCAAGGTTTTGGTATGTCAGAACACAAGTTACACTAAACTCTAAAATGTTCTGTGTAATCAGTTTCTTCCTCCATACTTGATCAAAATTATTTATTTTGGATCGTGTGTAGCTGTTAGCCATAACTACACATTTGAGGTGATGTTGGAGTAAACTATAACTGTTTCCTGCACACAGGCCAGCACAACACTATAGTTACCTGCAACAAGAGATGTTTGGCATTTGAAAAACTCCAAAGTTGACCAGATGACTTTTTAAGCAATTTCTTTTCCTAACATACAGAGCCCCAGAAGGGAAACAAAAAATTCAAAGGTAAAAAAAAAGATCTCGCAAAACTTTTTCATTACGTCAATGTACTTCCAGGTCATCTTTGCACCATGGAAACCACCACAACAATGGAGCGTACACACCCATGGGAGAGACTGATAGACTTTTACTTTGAGATTGGCCTCAAATATAAAGACATTAAATCAGTGCTTGGCAGTAGGCATGGTTTTCACATAAGTGAGAGACATCTGAAGAGAATACTTCAGAGAATACTCTCGTCGCAAAGTGTGCTCTTACCTGGTGGTCCTGGTTGAATTCATTAGCAACCCACCACAGGAAATGTTCCAAATCCTTCTCCATGACTCGTCTTTTTTGCAGATTCCCAAATGGCCAAGCAACCAGAAAATAAACTGACCTAAGTGTTACAATTATAACGCTTTAGATTACAGCCCGCAACATACAGTGTAATTACTCCGGAGTTACGGTGTAATTTTTTGTACTAACGGTGTATCAGTCTTGCAAAGGTTTTTTTTCTTCCATGTCCCATCCAGGGCTCCGTACTAACACACTACACACTCTTTGTACAGACAAGGATTTTCTGTCTCTATGCGCGTTCCTCCTTTACGAACCTTTGGCAGCAGCCAGGTCAGAGCTTAGCCTACACTGACAGTTTTATTGGCTACATTAGCAGAGGGGCAAGTGAAGTGACTAATTTCAAATGTCATAATTATAAAATGTAAAAAGTAATTATATCAAACAAAGGACCACAAATAAAGTCCAAGCTTAGGCTATATTATTCTTAACGTTGAATTTACATGGTGAGACATAATGGGTGATTTTGTTGCTCCAAACAATACGGGAGTGAAAACGTTCAACCTGCAGGTCAGCCCCCCCTTCCCTCCCACCACCAACCACTGCATAGCACCACATCACAGTTACCAACTTCTTTTTTCATCTCCATGTGATGGCAGTGCCTGGTTGTAAGGTTAGTGGGCCGTTCTGTTTGCTTTCCACATGCTGCACCATGTTGATACTGTGCTTTCATTTTTGGCAAGAATTAGCTGGGTTGATGTCTGCTAGTAGATTTCAACTGGAGCCTTTCTCACTGACCTGATTGTATAGTTATCATGCTGTTTCCTTGCTGGGCTTAACTATCAAAGATAGACCATCATCAGAGAACATAAGTGTTGATATTTAAATCTTGAAAAGAACCCTCCCAGTGCCTGCAGGCTATTATAGCGCTATCTACCAAAAACAAACTCAATTGGAGCATACAGAGAGTCTCCCCATTACCTACAGTTTTTGGGCCAATGTTTAACCCAAGTCGGCGCCAAAGTGTGTGTTGTGTGTGTGTGTACGTAGATACTTTATGTGTGTATGTAGTGCCAATTCAAACTAGTTGTAATGACTTGAACCACACGTGAAAACAGGACTCAAAGGCACAACTCTGACAGACAGCAGGTTGAGAATCAAAAACAGTTCTTTACTTAGAAAAGTTTGGTACACAGGCAGGCAATCACAACAGGCAGACAAATCCGGCAGGGAGTGGGCAGAGGAGAAAAGACACGGAGGACAAAGACGAACTGGCAAAGGGAGGTGGCTACACTAATGAGGGACAGGTGAAACTAATCAGGGCGGGGCAGGTAATCACGCAGGCGGGAAACACACAAGGGCAGGAAGTAAAGTTTCTGAAACGAGAGGAGAGGTAAGTAACAAAATAAAACAGGAAATGTGACAAACACAAGACTAACGTAAAGGACGAGACATCACAATACCCCCCCTCTAGGGACGGCACCTGACGTCCCAGGTTGCTCAGAATGGAGGCGGTAGAAGTCCCAAATGAGGTCAGGGTCCACATTGTTGCTGGCGGACACCCAGGATCTTTCCTCAGGACCGTATCCCTCCCAATCAACCAGATACTGTCGGCCACGCCCGCACTGATGAACTGCCAGGAGGTGCCTGACTGAGTAAACTGGTGCTTTGATGCGTTCCACGTGGAAGGTGGGGTGGACCCTGAGAGATCTGGGGAGTCGGAGTCGCACAGCCACGGGGTTGACCACCTTGGCGATGGGGAAGGGACCCACAAGCTGAGGCGCCAGCTTGCGGGATTCCACTCTGAACGGTCCCGCGTAGATAATCAGACCTTCTGCCCGGGCTGGCAGACAGGCACAGGGATCCATCAGCGATCAGCCGTCCTTTTGTACCGGAGGAATCCTGAGGAGGACCTGGCAGGCCCAGGTCCAAGTGCGGCGACAGTGGTGGACCAAGGCGTGAGCAGAGGGCACAGAGACTTTGGGCTCCAGGGCTGGGAACAGGGGTGGGTGGTAGCCGTAGGCGCACTGGAAGGGGGAGAGACCAGAGGCAGAACCAGGTAAGGTGTTGTGTGCGTACTCTACCCATATGAGATGCTTGTTCCAAGTGGCTGGGTTCTGGGAGATGAGGCGGCGAAGGCAGGTTTCCAGCTCTTGGTTAAGCCGCTCCATCTGTCCGTTAGATTGGGGATGGTAGCCGGACATGAGGCTGACGGTGGCGCCGAGGAGAGAGCAGAAAGCCCTCCAGAAGTAGGAGATGAATTGGGGGCCCCGGTCCAACACCACATCTCTGGGGAAACCATGTATGTGAAACACATGTAATAGCATGGCCTCCACTGTCTCCTTGGCTGAGGGCAACTTAGGCAGAGGGATGAAGTGCACCATGTTAGAGAATCTGTCTACCACCGTTAAAATGGTGGTGTTAAGTTCTGAGGGTGGCAGACCTGTGATGAAGTCCAATGAGATGTTTAATTGAGTTTACAAAAGGCTCTCTCAGTCTGGGGAGACCACTGGAACTTGACATGAGGAGAGGTCAGTGCATGCAGAGGGGCGGCAACAGTGCTGAAGTTGCGAATAAAATGTCTGTAAAAGTTAGCAAACCCAAGGAACTGCTGGACCAGCTTACAGCTGGTGGGTGTGTTAAAGGCCGTCTTCCACTCGTCCCCCTCCTTTATCCTTACCAGATGATAAGCATTTCTCAAGTCCAATTTCATGAAAACCTTGGCACCTTGTAACAGTTTGAAAGCGGAAGAGATAAGAGGGAGGGTGTGTCTGTTCTTTATGGTGATTTCATTTAACCCACAGTAAGCAGAGTCTTGTCCTTCTTGTTGATGAAGAAGAACCCCGCCCTCGCGGAGATGAAGACGGACGGATGATGTTGGCAGCAAGGGACGAGTTGATATAGTTCTCCATGGCTTCCTTTTCTGGGGCCGACAGGGAAGTTCTAAGCCCAGCTTCTTGGCTAGTTTCCAGTCCATGAAGCTGGACTGTAAGCCGCCAGGGTGCGGAATTCGATGGCGTAGTCGGAGACTCTGTGTTTCCCCTGACGGAGCCCCAGGAGTGCTCTCGCCGCCTCCCGTCCAGGAGTGGTATTGTCAATGATCTTACTGAGTGTACTTGTGAAGAGTTCCAGTGAATTGCAGATTGGCGAGCTTCTTGCCCACTCCACTGTAGCCCAGGCCTAGACCCTTCAACTTTAGAGAGAGCCAGGCTAGCTGTTTCTCCCTACTGCCAGTCTTTATGTTAAGTTGATATGTCTGTACTTAATGCACAGACATATCAATCTTCTCATCTCACTATAGGAAATACAGCAATAAAGCATATTTCCCAAAATGTTGAACTATTCCTTTAATGTTCTTGCAGTGGCTAGCAGTCAAGTCCTGTCCGTCCCTGCAGTAGAAAGTAAGGGTGTATATATTTGCAGACAGCATTAAGTGTTCCTCAGGCGGCTGTCAGTATCATTTCTTGTTTGCTGTCTTTATCTGTTAACAGCACAGAGCAGCCCGTAGCTTAAACTACAACTTTACTGCTGTTCCTCCAGACTGCTGTACACTGCACAACACACAGCATTGTTCGTTAAATGGCTTTTATCTGTGTCCCCTGCCAAAGCAGATAACAGTACATCATCCATAATAAAAACAGCCACAAGAGGTACTTGGCAAGGTTCAAACCTCTGGGGCAAATGACTTGCATTATCAATTATTAAAAATATCTAAAGTATTTAAATTAACCTTCTACAACTGCAGGTTAGATGTTGCTGAAATATTACCATGTAGAAAATTTGCCAATGTGGATATGGTTTAGCATACCGTAGCAAATTTGGCCTGACTTACTGTGAGGCCTCTATGTCTGGACTGTCCATTGTTACACATTAAAGAAATGTGCTTGTATCATTATCTATGGGTCTTGATACATTCAGGCATAAATCTCCATAGAACTCTAATTAGATGTATTGTCTTTCATGGCCATTTGGTTACAAGCATTAAATTTGGTGACAGAAAGATACTACGTGGGGATTACAATTAAAGGTATATTTGTGACTTTGTAGTAATTGAAGCAATAGCCATTTCTGGGTATTAGCCATTATATAATGTATCCATATACGTAATCATACCCTAGTATTGACAGGGATTTGACTCCAGCAGTATTTTATTTACTACTGTAAATTTGATTAACACGACCTATATAGGATTGTGGCTCCCTTTATGTTTGCCATTTTGAATCAACTTTGTGATGCATCAAAGGCATCACAGGAAGAGGCATGATGTGGACCAATCAGTCATTTTGATGTCAACTTGACACCAACCATTGCTTAAGAATTACTCCTTAATTCCTGTTTGTGCATCTTCATTTGGGGACTACTGCCATGCAACGTGGTTATTTTTTTCAACCTACGCTGTGTGCAAAGAGTCTTTGACAGACAGACATAGGAGAAACAACAAACATATTAAATGTCTGCTGTGAAAAAGGTCTATAATATGAGTTATAAACTTCATGCACTTATACGAATGACAAAGTTATCCCATGAGAACAAGAGAAGAGCAAAGGAGATTCATATCAATCATGGTCTATACTGTCACACATTGTCCTGAAAAGAGGTCTAATCAGGTAAATAAGTGAAAACATCTTAGTGGGTTGACATTGAGTGTGTATGGCCTTGAGAAGTTTTCTCTAAAATATAAATTTCCCTATTGTAGCACCATTTGGCTGTAGATAGATATAAAAAGGCACATTTCAGACAAAATCTAAGTGTACTGTATCTGCAGCCAGATGGGAGTAGCGTGAAAAATGGGTTAAGGGTGTACTATAGTGAGTACAATGTGAACAGTGGCTCTTTTATTGAGATCACAGAGGTGATGAAGCAGTGTGTGTAATATGGGACAGCTTGTTCTTGTTGGAGACAGACAGCATGGTGAGGGGGAGCAAGAGAGTATTATGGAATGAATTATGCTTTTGCACAGTAGTAAAAGAAGTTGGGGAGCAGTTGATTAAGTGTTGATAAGTCATCACAGAGTTATTAAGGAGTGCAACTATGGCAGTATTGTCAGAGTACTGTATGTGGTGATGAGAGATGGGCTAGTGCAGTCATTACAGTCTGGTCTGTCACTGAGGAGGTTGTGTATCCAGTGGATGAGAGGTGGGGTGACGTTGAGGTGCAGGAGCTTCTTTTCCACTAGATTGTGTTGAATGCGGTTGCCCAGTGAACAAAGTTGCCTGGTATATACTGTATATGGTATACTGTTAGGGTTACAGTCTTACACAACAAAATCACAGTGGTTTATTTACAAATAATTTATTTTCCCACTATTTAAATTTTTTGTGAGAACTTCATTTACACTTTTTACTTAATCTTTTTTTAAACCACTTTCACTTTAAAATGCACAATATACCCTTAAAGGGGCCATGATACTTTGTCAGAACTGCTCGGAGGATGGTTGAATAGCTTCGGAAACCCCCTCCTCCCACACATTTAGATTGGGGGTGGAGGGGCTGTGTCCAACCATTTCTGTAACTTTCCTAAACTGACAATCCAACATTCATACCCACTTCATGCCGTGATTGGCCGGCTGACCAGAGGTGAGAAAGGAGCCAGGGTTTGAACTTCTCTCTCAAGCTCTCTTTTTTCATTCTTCACCCAATTATTTCTGTCACTTTCCATGTGTACAACTGAGTGCAACACTATGAGAGACTGTCAGAGACTGTCTGAAAATGTGCACTATCCCCAAATTTAACAGTAATTTACCATCATACAGTAACATACTCTTTCATGACTTTATGGCACATTCTTATGTGGAATCAGTATAATATTACTGTAGGATTTGTCTGATTTCAGTTAATCAACATCAGTCAATCATTCCTCATGAGAGTAAGCTAAAAGAGATAAATGATTAAAAAGAAGAAAATAATATTTGTATAGAAATACCCTCCTGGCTTTTATTGCAGTTTATTTTTGCAGCTCAGTCTGTGGGTAGGTGTCCATCCACCCTTTTTTGATCACTTTTCATTTGTACATAGAAAACAAAAAACAAAACAAAAAAAAAGTGTTTCAGGAATTCAAACGTGTTGATTCGATAAAGCGTTTTGGAAACAGATTTTTTAAATAGACCTTTCCTTCTTCTTCCTTTACTGCAGACAAAGTATCCATGTCCTGCTGCCACTCACCGTTACAGGCTTCAACTCCACCAGAAAATCAAGGAATAAAAAGAGCTAAAGTGTTGGGATGTGTAAGGGCCCCCATTTGGTTCGAGTCCAGATGGCGGCTGTTAAGAACACCCACATGGATCATGGAAGCAACAATGAAATGCCAGATAAATGGAGCACCAGCAAAATTGTTGGTGCTCCATTTATCGTGTAATCTTCATGCCACATCCTCTTGAATATATTCACATATTGTAGTTCATGGAAACGTGTACTGATGTGTAATTGATTTTGCTAAAATTTTAGATTTTAACTTTGTCCAGTCCAGAGGTTCTCTAAGAGAGGGGAGATTTATTTGCCAGCTGGCTGTTACAGGTGGAGATGTGATAGTCAAAGCTTAACACTGCGGCGGAGTGTCACATGTTATGCTTATTTTTAGGTTCATATTTTTATTTCGGGCGTCTACTAGAAAATGTTTACATGCTTTAATGTTCATGAAACACATTATTTTTCTCATACTGTCAGTTGCTGCAGTGCAGACGCTTTGCAGCTTGCTCTAGGCTTTGCTTACATTCTTTTGCTGATATCCTTGTTTTTTCTGCCAAATGTTATGGAAAGTGGATCCTGGATACTTCTAAATCACTGGGAGACACAGAAGGCTATCACCACATTTTTTTTAATCACTTTTATTACTTTTTCTGTAGTGTGCAAACAGCACAAGCCTTTTGCCGTGTCTGTGACTGGAAACCTGGGACTAAGACAAGGACATGATGGCCTTCAGTGTTTTCGCTAAGCCGGAGGACCCCTATGCTGATCAAAGGAACAACCCACCAGCAAAACCGGTGAGCTGCACAGAGTGTGAGCGACTGATTGAGAGGATAACGCAGCTTGAAAGGAAGATTGAAACACTGCATCAAATACGGGAGAGTGAGCAATTCATTGACTCTGTAGCAGGTGCTATACAAGGTGCTGATGAACAGACTTTTATACAAGGGATTACATCAAATGTAGAGGATCCCATCACGGACTTGGCTGACACACTCCCTTGGATATGTCCTAACGCCACTGGATTAGCTGCGGAGGCTCCCAAACCAGCCTTCCCTAATGATGCTTCTTACTGGCACAGCACTGGCGCTAGACCAAAAGCATCAACTCCAGCCAGGACTTGGTCTGACGTCGTCCGCTGCAGAGGCAAATCCAGCAGGAAATCAAATATGAGAGCACCATTGCTCGCTCCACCACCTGGACTCTCATTGCAAAACAGGTACGACCCACTGACTCTAAACAAAATGCGTGATAATACCAATTATGTTGAACCCAGGGAAGCTAATCACACCACTGCGATTATCATCACCAAAATCCAAGAAATAGACCTAAAACCACTGCTAGGCCGAGGGCCAGAAGAAACATTGCTAACTCCACACCTGATAAACCACCGATGGCCAGAGAAAGCATTTCTAACTCCACACCTGATAAGCCAGCGAGGACCAGAAGAAACAATCCTAACTCCATGCCTGATAAGCCAGACACTATTGTGACTGGAGACTCTATAACCCAACATGTAAGAATAGCAAAGACTGAAAATCTAACTATGGTTGACACATCTGTCAGGGAGCTAACAGAGTTGTTGCCAGTTATCCTCTCCACACATCCAAGTGATATGAGGGTCATTATCCATGCTGGGTCTTTTGACATTCTGCGAAGGAAAACTGGCTCTGAGATCCTGAAAAAAGACTTTGGCCTGCTAATGGAGAAACTGAGTGACTGTCAATTGCAAAATGTATTCATCTCAGGCCCCATTCCAACCTTGGGGAAAGGAATCAAATCTTTTAGCAGGCCTGAATACATGGCTGTCATCAGCGTGCCTCACCCATGGGATAAAGTTTATTGACAATTTCAATATCTTTTGGAACTCTAAAGACCGCTTTAAACCTGATGGTGTTCATCCAAACATCACTGGATCCAGACTACTTGGTGCCAACCTACGTCATGCCATTGGGATGCCATACCCAAACAAGAATGTTTGGATAAGTGCGAAGGACAGTGCACACAGGCAGCCAGCCTGTATCTCTCCCCCCTCAGCTGACCCTCTGCTCCACATCACCCAAGGCATTCAGAGGACGTCTCTGTCCCAATCAGGGACCCAATGCCCCCTTCTCCCCCTCCACCACACTCACCAGAGAACTAACGCTCCCCCACCCCCCCACCACACTCATCAATCAAGGAGTTAGTTAAAGCTGCCACGCTGAAGCTCAGTCAAATTGATGAACTATTAAACTGCAATAACCACATCACCATCATCACTCAGGTGTCTATCAGAAATGAGACAGATCCCATGCCGCTTCCTTAAGCATACCGGTAATCTCAGTAATCTTAAATTTGTCAATGTTCAGCCACAACCAGTCTCCTTTCCTGTCACAGAATCCCTACAGCTGAAATTAGCCCTTTTTAATGTCAGATCATTGGTTAACAAATCCTTCTTCGTTAATGATCTGATAATTGAAAATAATTTGCATTTAATGTCATCAGTTGAAACCTGGCTAAACAGCGCTACTGCTGTAGCAACACTGATAGAGGCTTGTCCTCCAAACTATAATTTTTATCAGTCAGTGAGACAAAACAGGAGAGGAGGAGGGATTGCAGCCATTTTTTCCACACAATTTGTGTGTAATGACATTGATCTGGGCGAATTTACATCATTTGAATACCTTGCTCTTGAGCTCAAAGCAGAATTATCAGTGCTCATCATTACATTATATCAGCCACCAAGATATTCATCACTATTTCTACAGGAATTCTCAGAGCTGATCTTACTTGGCATCACTAGATATGATAGATTAATCCTGAATGGAGACCTGAACATTCATATCAGTAAGAAGAATGACTCCAAAGCTATGGAGCTTGTAAATTTACTGGACAGCTTTGAACTCACCCAACATGTAAATGTAGCCACTCATCAGCATGGTAACATTTTAGACTTGGTAATAACAATAGGGTTAAACATTGACAATGTGTCAGTAGTCAAATTACCTATTTCTGACCATCACTGTGTGTTTTTTGATGCCAACTTTATCTCAACAAAGACTAAAAGGGAATTTTTGATTCAAAAGAGATTCCTAGATGGCAAGGCTGAAGCAGAGTTCTCTAATATTACGAGATCATTTGAGTCACACAGCTATGACTGCTCCTTAAATGACATGGTTGAAAATTTCAACAATACCTTGTCATCTGCTTTAAATACTGTTGCTCCACTAAAGGTTAAAAAGCAGTCAACTGACAGAGTCTCCCCATGGTTGAACAATAACAGTGTTAAAGAGATGAAGAGAATATGTCGAGCAGCTGAAAGAAAATGGAGGAAAACTAGGCTCACAGTTCATTGTAGTATATACAAAGAAGCCATGACTGCCTACAACAAAGCAATACATCTGGCAAGAAAGGATTACTTTTCCAAGATTATTACAGAGAATGCTGGAAACTCTAGAATATTATTCTCCACTATTGACCAGCTTCTGAACACTGCTCCCACCTGTCCGGAGCTCTCTGCATCAAACTGTGAAGAACTTGCATTGTTCTTCAGTAACAAAATAACTTAAATTAGAGCCAGTATTGCTGTTGATGTAAACACAGATGACCTCAGCAAACCCTGTAAAAATGATGTAACCATGGGAAAATTCACCTGTATTACATTAACTGAGCTTTGCAAGACTGTCACTGAGTGTAAACAGGTATTCGACAGTGTTTCAAGTCATGTCCTGAAGATTATAAATACATCTCTTCAAACAGGCATCTTCCCAGATGCCTTCAAAACAGCTGTTGTAAAACCCAAGAAAGAAACCCAACCTAGATGGTAATGCACTGACCAGCAATAGGCCAATATCCAACCTTCCATTCATTAGTAAGATACTTGAAAAGATAGTTTCAGTGCAAATAAACTCCTTTCTTAAAGAAAACAATATTCTGGAGGAATTTCAATCAGGCTCTAGAACATACCACAACACTAAAACTGCTCTTACTAAAATAATCAGCAACCTCAGGTTAAATTACGATGAAAATAAGGTCTCAATTCTTGGTCTCAATTCTTGTCCTCTTAGACATCATTCGATACAATTGACCATGATATCTTAATCGATCGTCTTGAAAAGGTGGTTGGTCTTTCTGACTGTGTGTTACATTAGTTCAAAACATACATCAAAGGGAGAAAGTTCTACGTCAGTCTTGGAGATCATGTGTCTGAGAAACATGACATCTGTTTTGGGGTTGCACAGGGGAGCTGCCTTGGTCCATTGTTTTTCTCACTATACATGCTTTCACTTGGTGACATCATTAGAGAGCACAATGTATGTTTCCATAATTATGCGGATGACACGCAACTGTACATATCTGCTGAACCAAATGATGCTGCAGCTATAAACTCCATTACTACCTGTCTTTTGGCAATAAATAAATGGATGAGCAATCATTTCTTAAAGTTAAACGAGGACAAAACTGAAATCCTACTAGTTGGCCCTAAAACAAAAAGAGAAATGCTGCTTAATAATCTGGGGAAATTAACTCCCTGGATTAAATCTGAGGTTACAAGCCTTGGTGTTATCTTAGATTCAGATCTAAGCTTCAAGTCCCACATTAACAAGGTGGTGAGAACATAATTTTTCCACCTTAGAAACACAGCCAAAGTATGACCGTTTATAGATCAAAAAGATGCTGAAAAACTGATCCATGCCTTTATTTCAAGCCAACTTGATTACTGTAATGCACTTTTTACTGGCCTCCCGAAAAAAAAAACACTGAGAGACCTCAGCTCATTCAAAACTCTGCAGCTCGGCTATTAACCAGAACCAAGAGGAGAGAGCACATTAGTCCAGCTGCTCTGCACTGGCTTCCTGTAACATTTAGAATTGATTTTAAGGTCCTTCTCCCTGTATACAAAGCCCTTAATAAACTACGACCAAGCTATATTGCTAACTCTCTCGTTAACTACTCGCCTTCAAGAACACTGCGATCATCTGCTGCTGGTTTATTGGAGGTTCCCAGCAACAGCCGAAAGAAACACGCGCTTTCCTCTGCTTGCAATGTAAACAACCCGGGCCCATCCTGTTCAACTTTTGACATGGTTCAAGCTGCCCCGCTTTCTGCTGACGTCACACCCCACAGGACCCTGGGAACTGCAGTCCCAGCTCCAACCATGGGTTCTTGGTTCCTGCCCCCTGCCGCCGCAATTCCCGATTCCCTTAGGAATCAGATTCTAGCAGGTACTCTATTTTGTTTTGTTTAGTTTTGTTTTCTGTTTTTTTTTTTATTCTNGGGGGTTTAAGATATTTGCTCATCACTCCCCAATATCTCCATGTAAACATATCTGCGGGGAGTGATGAGGTCGGAGCCTAGACGCCAAACTCTAACTATGGTCTGTCGCTGTAATAAACATTTCAAACGTGAGTTGTCTGACTGAAATGGAGCGACGCCTGCAAGCTAGTTCAGGCAGGCAACTCGAGCTGCACGCTATACACGTTTAATATGCCTCGCTCTCCACAACAATCCACTAAACACACCCTCCCAATTTGGCGGTCTATTTAAGCTGGGAAAATTTCCCAGCTCTCCCTCTGCCTGTCAATGCTGCTGCTGCCCTGTGTCAGTATTGCTTCAGCCCCACCACCACCCCAGCATCCACCTGTAGGCTCTGGCGGGGGTTTAAGATATTTGCTCATCACTCCCCAATATCTCCATGTAAACATATCTGCGGGGAGTGATGAGGTTGGAGCCTAGACGCCAAACTCTAACTATGGTCTGTCGCTGTAATAAACATTTCAAACGTGAGTTGTCTGACTGAACTATAGATATCAGGGAAGCCAGCTTACCAGCTAAAACTTACCTCTACACTTTAGCCTTTAACTAGCCATGACTTGAAACTCCTTTTGCTTCGCAGTTATGCACTGCTGCACTTCTTTTAAAATGTTGCATTTTACTTGATTTTATGCATTCTAGGTATTTTATCCTACGTATTTTATTTTATTGCTTTTAACTTTACTTATTATGACATTCTGTCCCTGTTTTTATGCTCTGTTCTATATAATATGCTATATTCTATGTCTTTTTCATCTTTATTTTAATTTTATTTTTATCAAGTGGGTTTTATTTTCCATCTTATTTCACATTAATTATGGCATTCTATCCATGTTTTTATGCTCATTCTATGTCTATTTCAGTGTATGTAATTTCTTTATTGTAAAGCACTTTAAGCAGCATTTCTTGTATGAAAGGTGCTACACAAGTAAAGTTTATTATTATTATTATTATTATTATTATTATTATTATTACTATTTTTGCCCTCTGTCTGAAACAGTCCATTTTAGTGCCTGTCTCTTTAAGGCTGCCCTCTCAAAAAACTCAGTCTGCTCTGACTGGTCAGCTCCCACAGGCCTTAGCAGGCACTGCACACCAAGAAATTACCTGTAGAGCCAAGTGTAGTAGAAAGCATTTGTTGTGAAGAGATACAGAGGTAACATGTAAGCAGTGGTGTAGTGGTGCCTGGAGAAGTGGGTATACTCTTAATTTATGCCCCCAATTTTTTTTTTAAGTGGCCCATCCAGCAAAGGATATCAGTGCCCTGTGTTATAAACAGTGACATGGAAGACTACACTTGCATATTTAGTTAAACCAAAAATGGGCCAATATCTAGTGTTTGCACATTGTTACTTCTGCTGCTTGACGAGAAAGGATCATCATTAACATTAGCCTAGGGCCCTATGAAATCTGTGTTTAAACAGTGTCTAATTATACACTACACTGTATAAGAGTGAAGTTATTGAATCCCTGTTTTTATGCTGATGTCCTCCATCGGGTAAAAGGTTTCTTGTATACTTAAAGTTGTAATCTCGAAGATTTTAATTTCATTGTCTTTTACTGCATCTATGGCAATAATCGTTGTGTTTTTGGACCTCACTTAAGTTTCAGTTTCAGTTTCATCGTCTGTAGTCATCGACCTTTTCTTTGTTTGTTCGGCCATAATAACCGTTTACTCAAAGTGCTAGCAGAGACCGGAAAAAACAGTACGCTGCTTCACACACAGTTGAGTTGAAGAGTGAGTCTGTCGCTTTAAAAGCCTAACTGTGTGGGAAAGTCGCTCCTGACACCTGGGTCGTAATACTGCAAATGCTGCAGGCTTTCATCAGTGGGCCACAGGCTCAATCACCATTGTGCTGCATCATTTGGCGATAGATAGTGACTTAACAGATGTTTATTTAAATGGAAATCTTCAAGATTGTATCTTTAAGTTGTGTCAGCTGCCCAGCAATAACTTCCTCCTCTGATGGTTTCTCAAACTGTGAGGAGAGTCTGATGGGTCCAGGAACACCTCATCAAACACGAGCTTCATCGGGTCACTCAGATGATCTGTAAAATGTGGCAGATTCAGTGTTAATTGTCCATTGTACTCTCATGTTTTATCAGGGCCAACTTTGTACAACTACAGATAAATTTGGTCTTGAATGAAGGAGAAGTGCATATTTAACAGGTTGTGTGGTGATCACAGTGGTAATGTCAAGGTGATTACAGTGTGACAAGAGGAAACCAAAATGACAGAACAAAAAGACCAATGAAGTGACCCACCCATTGTAATTGTGCAATTCTTTTCTTCTTTAAATTGCTTTCTATAAGGATCACTCCCAGTGTTGTGCAGCCAGATAAGTGTGATAAAAGTTTTTTTACATTGTCACATTCTCTGTTCCTGTGACTGTTCTCAGTAATTGCACCTACCATGCTCTTTATGTAGAATCATAGGATTACACTGTGGAAGGACTCCACATCACTGAAAACTGTCCTAGAGACAAGGACTGGCCCTGAGCCTGGAATAACATAACAGAAAAGGTTCACAAACAGAATTAGACTGCATTCATTTCTGCTAATAAACTGGCAACTGATATGTATACGCACACACATAGTATACAGTGTGTGTATACATATCGCCACCTCTCCGTTAGCTCCGCTAAGTTCCATAGGGAGGAGTCACTGAATGGTTTGATGAGTATGAAAATGATGTGAATCATATGCTATGACCTTCGCAGTCAGCAGATCTCAAGCCAATTGAACACCTATGGGGGATTTTGGACCGATGTGTTAGACAGCGATCTCCACCACCATCATCAAAACACCAAATGAGGAAATATCTTTTGGAAGAATGGTGTTCATCCCTCCAGTAGAGTTCAGAGACTTGTAGAATCAATGCCAAGGAGCATTAAAGCTGTTCTGGCAGCATGTGGTGGCCCAACACCTTACTAAGACACTTTATGTTGGTTTTTGTTTGTCACTCGTCTGTATATATACTGTATATGTATATGTACTGTATGTATATACATATGTAGATGTAGTATATACATGCATGAGGTGATTTTATGTGAACCTCAAGTGTCATAATANCAGATGTTGTAACATGATTGCCAGCCTGTGTGACACTGTCTATCAGGTAGTGCTCAGTGGATGATATCCTGTTTATTCCTAAAATGTGTTACTGTCCTTCAGCAGCAGAGAAGACCACACTTTCAAACATGGGAAAATTAGACATGTTGTAAACATTATCAATTCTTTATAAAGAAAATGTAACACACGAAGAATTAAGTGAGGAGAGATTTAGTATAGTAGGAGTATAGTTTCGACAGAAGACTATAAAACAAGAAGAAGCCCAAAGATCACTCTTGCCTCCTCTCTGCCTTCTCGCTTGTGTCTTCCTGTTTGGCCTTTTGGGGCAAGTGGCGCTGCTGGCCCACTCAGCTGCTTTACACAGGGCCGGCATCCAGCCAACTTTGCAAGAAATAACCTGTCTGAGAGAGAGAGAGAGAGAGAGAGAGAGAGAGAGAGAGACAGATCTGATAGTTGTTTAATAAACCTTAATTTATAAAGAAGTTGATTACATGGTTTATGTGTATGAAGTCTTACGGTCACTGTTTACCAGTCAAAAACTTAGTAGCAACCTCCGGAATTGAGACTGAATTAATTAATTGGCTATCCTTTTCCCTTTGTTAAGGGTGATGCCCCAAGGTGAATTTAATGCAAATTAAATTCCGTTACTCAGTATAAATACTGATCATTTCTGATAGCCCAAGTTGAGTGCAATCACTCTAATTCATCTTTTGTACCAAGTAATGTGTTTACGATGCATATTTTGGTTCCCCTTTGAGACTTATTAATTATCATTACCTGTTTCGGTACCCTTTTAAGGCATTTATGTTACACAGGAGTACATTTCACGATTGTTTGAGGTTATGGTAATGTTATTTTTACATTGCTATTTTTAAATATTGGCGCAAATCAATGCCAAAACATACAGGCTAATGAAACAGCAAAATGTAAAAATGAAAATGAGGCAGAAATAAGACAAACACAGACCGTTATGATGTTGTGTTCCTCTGAAACACCTCCACTTCAGTTAACTTGTGCCCGTTTTGATAGAACAATCAGGTCCAGTTTAGCACGCACAGTTTAAAAAAAAAAAAAAAAATTTGTTGAGTTTTTGTTTGTAACAGAAAGAAACTTAATAGCTCTCTAACCATAAAGTGATACATGACTACAGTGCACACTCATTACATGATGGAGGACATAACTTAGGAGAAAGAAGTATAAAAAACATAAAGACATGATTGGAATTCAGGTTATAACTCCCCCCGGGGAAAAAACAAATAAATAAATAAATAAAATAATACACATATACATATTGACTACTTAATTCTAAACTCTAAACACATTCCCTAACCAGGATAGAGGAAATGTCTATACCAATATAGGTCAGAAAGGGGTCCCATACTTTAAAGAATAAATCGCCTTTGGAGTGAGCTATATGGGTTAGGTAATCTAGAGATACATGTTCTAGTATTAGTCTGTGCCAGCTAGCCAGGCGGGGTTTTCTGTCTGAGATCCACTGAGTGAGAATGCTTTTTCTTGCACAGAAAGTCAGTGTGTGAAACAGCTTGGCTCTTGATTTATCACATGTAAAAATAGGGTTAGACATGCCTAACAGCAATGATAGCGGGTCCATCCCAACATCAGCATCTAACATCACCTTCAGCTCACAATGACTTCTTGCCAGAAATGTTGGATTTTTAAACAGAACCATAAACAATATGTAAGAGTACCAACCTCCATTTTACATTTAGGGCATATTGGGAAGGCATCCTGCTTAAATTTATACTATGCTGGCTAGGGGATGTATGAGCCCTGTGAATTATTTTTAATTGCATAGCTCTGACCATGTTACAGACACTCAAAGATTTTGAATTCACCCATGATTCATCCCATTGCTCCTCTGAAATCTTCTCGTCCAGTTCTTTCTCCCATATCTCTGTCTTACAGGTGATGGCACTGAAAACTAGGATAAGGGTATATCCTAGTTTTCAGTGCCATCACCTGTAAGACCCCTAATAATTCTATAGAAAGAGCTAATAGATTTCTCCCCACTTGTCAGAAATAACTGCTTTTCAACCAAGGATATACTACAATATGTGAGCATGGATGTGTCTTTGGAAATGAAGTTCTTAATCTGCAGATATCTGAAAAAGTCCTGTTTAGGAATATTATACTTCTCAGAGATCTGGCTAAGGGACATTAGGATTGGCCCATCTAATTGATCTTTCAAGCAAGAGAGCCCTTTAGCTGCCCACAGCCTGAAACTATTGTTAGTTATACCTGGTTGGAAGGCAGGGTTATCGCATATTGTAGTGAAGACAGATGTCAGACCTTCCTTCCAGGCATCTTACTGTTTTCCATACTTTAATAGTATTAATTATGATTGGGCTCGAGCAAGCATTTCTAATATGTTACATAATTTTGAACAGCGAAAAGTTCTTCAAAGGGTGTTTTGATTGGGTGTTTTCTATATCATACCAGATGGAATTAGGGTCCTTATAAATCCATTGGCTAATAAAGCGAAGGTGGGTATTTTCTGATATCAGGGAGGTCTAAACTGCCCTCTTTGGCCTCAAGACACAGCACTGACATCCTGAGCCGAGGTTTCTTCTTAGCCCAGATGAAAGAGCTGGACCAACTATCAACCATTTTAATAATTTGAATAATAATTTTCAGTGTGAAGACGATTGGGAGCATATGAATAGGGTAGAGCAACCTAGGAAGAACATTCATCTTTAAAAGAGCCACTCTACCCAGCCAGGAGATCAGGAGTGTGTTCCACCTCTCAAGGCTGGATTTGATAGAGTCAAAAAGGGGGGAAAAATTTGCCCTAAATAGTTGACCAAAGGTGGGTGTTATAGTTATGCCAAGATGGACAAAGCCCATCGGAGACCACCGAAAGGGGAAGGAAGGCGACATTGCTGGTATCTGTGTAAGACTGCCCACCGGTATTGCCTCAGATTACGCACAGTTTTCAACCCCTGCAAGTTCCGGTTTAGCTGAACCCGTTCTAAACTGCAGCTAGGCTCGTCAGTTGCTAGAGCAACAGCACCAATGTGTCGTAGCATTGTATCTTGTTGTTTTAACTCGTACATAAACAGAAATGTAAAAACGACAATTTGTGATTTTAGGAGAAGTTACATGCTGGATAAACAACAGCTGGGTACACTGACTGTGTGCAGTTTCATGTTGTAAAATAAGGCTGCCAGGTTTGGTAACATTATACCTGTACAGACACTAGGTAATAATACTAAAAAATAGTTGTCCAGTACAAAATGGACACCGCAGACATTCACCTTCTTGATGTTTTAAGATTTTTAAAATATGTAATTTAGTGCGCCTGATGTGCAATGCACATTCGCGCACTAGTTATTATTCGTCTGTTCTTCCCGCTCTATCAGTGTGAATGCTGATCCAGCAGCATGTTATTGTAAACTTTATTAATGTGAATGCTGATTGATTGGCTGATAGATCAGTTTGTTCCTCAGTTCTGATTGGTGGATTGATGTTAAGCTATTTTTGGCAGTTGGGACCTTTGTCCTTTTTAACTGTTAATAAATTCAAACTTTGAGCTGTTTCAGGTTTAATTCACAATTCAAACCTAACTCTGTCTCTGTGTGTGTGTGTGTGTCTTTCTATCTATTTCTCTCTCTCACTCTCCGTCTCTCTGTCAATGGGCCATGTTGGTGGAGTTTTTAGAAAGCACCCTCCAGAAAACACACAGGAGACATACAATGGAGGATTTTACATGGAGCCATTGTTGTGAATAGTTTCATCTCTATCCACAGTTTTTAATGAATGTCCATTTTGTAAATTAGAAGAATCGATTTTTCACTGTATTTTAGAATGTGGTAGACTTGGGGAGCTTTTTAATATGTTGAAAGTGTTTTATGTATTTTAAAGAAGAAATGTCTAGGAATGTTTATATTTTTGGTATAAGATATCAAAGAATCAATGCAGAAAAGTGGCAACTGTTAAATTTTATTATAAGTGAAGCCAAAATGGCAATTCACATTTCAAGAAAAAAGAAGATAAAAGGAAAAAATATAAAGCAGAAACTGTGTTTTGTCACCCTAGTAAGAGCCAGAGTATGGATTGGCATTTCAATGATGCAGTCTGCTTGGTGGGGAATGAAGAACTGCTGTTTCAGTCTTGTTTTTAGGAGTAAAATTATTGGAAATACTGACATAATAATTTATAGATATTATGAAAAAGAATAAATAAATGAAGGTGTTTGTAAAATTGCACAAACTTTTTAATAAAGAATCTCTCTCTGTCTCTTTCTCTCTCTCTCTCTCTCTCAATTTTCCATTTTCAATATTCAAATGCTTTATTGGCATCAAAGTACAATACACAAAAAAGTGCATCTCCGTCTACCTCACCTGTCATGCAGTAGCCACAGACTCTTTTCTTTCCTGGTAGCCAGGACTTCTTGTGTCATCCATTCTCTATGGCTAGACTGTGGTCACTTGAGTCTGTATTTGGTCAGGATCTGTCTTTGCTTTGTATCTCTGACAGTAAAGAGATACTCTGCCAATTTGTATTCAATCATTTGGTTTACTCTGATTAGTGGTTGGAAAGAAGTGCTGGTCTGAGGTCGAACAGTATTGGGTGTTATTTGATCAGTAAGTCCCCGGACCAGCTGACAGAAGGGACTCTTTTGTGGGTTCAGTTCTTGGGTTTGTAGTACCTGAAATCTCAGTGTGCCTTGGGGGCCTCTATATGGCCTCTATATCTCTCTGTCTATTATTATTATTTTATTATTTTATTTTACCTCTTACAGTCATTGACTGTCATGTTATTTTACCTCTCAGTCTTAGGCAAAAACACAAACTTTATCCTGCCAGTGCACCACAATATAATACAGACAAGGCCCCAATAAGGACTTGAGACTGGAGCGTGTGACTGCCAACCCACATTGTCCGGTTGAGGAGTGCAACAAAACTGACTGCTTGGTATGTCGCTCTTACATACATAGACCCCCCTACCAGAAAACATTTGAGAAGACCTGTCATGCCTGGCAGAGTGTTTCATTCAGACTCTCAGACCATATTGGATAAGGTGGAAAAGTCTCGCTGAACAAGGGAATGCATTCAACACAGTTTCATCAGAGCAGGTAAGTAAGTAAGTTAAATTTTATTTATATAGCACTTTTTAAAACAAAGTTACAAAGTGCTGTATAAGATATAGGTACAGAAAAATACACAACATATAGATACAACAGTTTGCAGAAAGATACATACACTTAAATTTAAAGCCCCATTACAGAGAAGGCCAGTCGGTATAAATGAGTTTTGAGAAGTTTTTTAAAGCGGTTTACAGAGTCAGCTGATCTGTCTCGGTAAAGGGATATGCAGAGGGCGCAGGGTATAAATAAAGGACCTTGGTCGGATGATCTGAGTGGCCTGGAGGTGAAGCCAATGGAAGGGATGCAAGGATTGGTATGATGTGGGATCTGCGGCTGGTGATGGTTAGCAGCCTGGCAGCAGCATTTTGCACAAGTTGCAGACGGGACAGGGTTGCTTGGCTGAGACAAGAGAAGAGAGCATTACAGTAATCAAGTCGTGAAAAAATTAGGGTGTGGATTAGTAATTCTAGGTCTCTGGTTGATAGCATTGATTTAAATTTTGCAATGTTCCGGAGTTAGAAAAAGCAGGTTTGTACAAGCTTATTTATGTGTGGGTCATAGTTCAGATTTTGGTCAAATATTACACCCAGGTTTCTTGAGGTGGGTTTAACATTAGTGCCAGAGGGCAAATGCATGGTGTCACTTCAGTGACTAACTTGTTGGGACCTATAAGGAGAACCTGTTTTATCTGAGTTTAGCTGTAGGAAATTGAGTGACATCCATTCATTGATAGCAGCCATGCAGTCATGGAGGGTACCAATATTACCCATATCGTTGAGCTTAACTGAAAAATACAGCTGGATGTCATCAGCGTAGCAGTGGTGAGAAATGTAATTGTAACTGACTACCCAGGTTGCCTAGTGGTAGCATGTACAATGAAAAAAGGATCGGGCCAAGGATTGAACCTTGCGGAACTCCACAGAATATAGGGGCAGTTGAGGACACAAAGTTGTCAATGACAACCTGAAACTTACTGGACTTACCAGCATCCACAACATTGACCCTGTACTAATTTGTTGGCTGGTTGACTTTTTAATTGACAGGTCTCAAAAGATGAAAGTCAATGGCATCTTATCTGATTCCCTTTTATCTTCCACCGGTTCCCCCCAGGGCTGTTTCCTCTCACCACTTTTATTTGTTTTATATACAAATGAGTGTCAGTGTCATTATGAGGACAGACATATCATCAAGTTTGCGGATGATTCCGTCATTGTGTCCCTGCTCAGTAATGACGCAACTGACCATGGTCCAGCAGTGGATGAATTCAGTGACTGGTGCAAACGCTCCTTTTTGGACATATGTCTAAAACAAAAGGAATGATAATTTACTTTATGGCCAGGCTGTTGAAATTGTTCAACAATACAAGTAACTGGGGACAATAATTGACAATAAATGAACCTTTGAACCAAATACTGATGTTGTTTATGCAAAGGTCCATCAACGCATGTACTTTTATCGGAAGCTCAGAAGTTTTAATGTTGACACCACCGTTATGAGAGTGTTTTATTCTTGTTTTAACAAACCTTCTCTTTATTTGCTGGTTCGGGTCACTTACCTTGAAAAACAGGAACAGGTTAGAAGGAATTGTCAGAATGTGCAGTAAAATTGCAGGAACAAATCTAAATTACCTCTCCCAAGTCTACAAAGTCAGAGCCACAAAGAAGGCCCAGTCAATCCTTGGTGACCCTAGTCACCCTTTGTTCTGTTTGTTCAGGTTGCTTCCATCTGGTCGCAGATACATTCTGCCAAGATGCAGGACTAATAGACTTAAGAACTTACTGATCCCTGCCAGAGGTTGCGTTAGACTTCCTTGTTGTCTGTCATTTTGACGGACAAGGTCATAAAAATTTAGTCATCATCTATTATTACCTGTCATTTTAATTTTAGTTTTTTTTAATGATAATGAGTCATATTTAATAGCATTTAATTTTCATTCATTCATTTTCATTTTTTAATAATTAGGCTAATTTACGGAACAACCTCATAGATTATGCTTTTATAAGGGCATGGAGAGAAAAGATGAGCAGAGATACGGACCGTGCAGTCACTTTTCATGTACCATCCTGGCAGAGAATGAGCTGGGAAGACACATGATAGATATGTGGTTTGACGCAGGGTCTCTACATGCCGCTGAGCGTCAGGCTGAAAAGGCCACACAATGGATAAGGTTAGATGTCAGTTACTTAACACCCTCATTGTTAGGGTGAATACCATCTTTTTTGTAAAGATCCATCCTATGCCAGGGGGAGTCAAAGTTGTTGATGAAACAATGACCTGTAGCAGTACAGAAGTTCATTAACCAGCAGTGCAGACTGAACAGGCGGACTAAAGCGCTCTGAGCCCTTATCTAGAGATGGAATGGGGCCAGACAGGGTACAGTTTTCTCTATAGTTAGGGTGAGGGACTCAAAGTCAGACTGTAGCTTTAATGACTGTCTTGACATGACGTCATTAGTTCCCACGTGCACAATAACAGTGTGGACAGATGGGTGGCAGTCAAGGATGGCTGGAATGTGAATAGAGACGTCCTACACTTAAACAGTATGTTATGCCACAAGGGAGCTTGACAAACCTGGAGATGGAGTCACCAATCACAAGGATTTTGGATTGACCGTTGAGGCATCCTCCATCGTAGATCATCAGCTTTCAGCGACAAGGGCCATCTGGGTATGAAGATGAAGGGATAGTGCCATTGGAGATGACGTCACCACTAGCCAAAGCCACAGCAGTGTAGCCACAGCAGTGTCCAGTGCTCCGTTTAGTTGGTGGGTTGGTGGCTGGATGTGCTCAGAGTTGGAAAAAGCAGAAGGGGAAAGCTGTCTGTGACGTTTTCCGTAGTATACCGGGGTCGTAGGAGAAGTTTGACGCTTTCACTTCATGTTGGAGCAGACCAGGGCAGACTGCTCCGGACCCGTTGGCGAACGTGTAACTGCTAGCTCAGTCAGCTGCTCAAGTGGAGCAAAGTAGTTTGAGACCAGGACAGGGTCATCACCCCGTCTGGTGAGAAAAGAGGAGGAGAAATTTCTTCTCCCCTTCCTCACAATGGACACCCAAGAGAAAGGATGGACTGCAGCCGGGCGAGGAGCAGGGATTGCCGCTGGAGGACATCGTCTAGGAGGCGCTCCATGGCACAGATATAAAACAACAGATGGGACGTGTCACAATAACTTGCCATTCCCGGGTGGAACTATATGGCGGCCATTTTACCTGGGTCCAGTTCTAAACTTGCTGTAACTGGAACCTATGGTGAAAGAGGCTTATGTTGTCTTTATAAGCCTTGAATTTTTCTACCAGTACACCAATACTGTTTTTTATTCAAGGTGATGAGTGTAAGATAACTGTGCCTGTCTAGAATGAACCAAAAAAAACAAAGATTCTGCTAGAATTTTGATAATTAGCTCCATGAGAACAAATCATGCTTTCAATCATGAGAATCTCATAATTGTGCATTTATATCGCAGACAATTATTTTATTTTTTCAATTTTGCCTAAACTTATGTAAGAACTGTCTTAGATTCTGTATTATGGCCTATATTGGCAGGCAATTACAGTCAGAAACACATGAGAGAAACACACCTACTGTACTATATTCATATATTTATTAATGTCATAAATTGTACACAAGGCAAGATATGGGCTATTTCTCTCTCTCTCTCTCTCTCTCTGATAATGCAGAGAAATTGCAGAAATTTTGCAAAATTGCAAGTTTGAGCTGAACTGCTGAAGAACAAATCTGGATTACTTTATCTGATCAAGACATGGATTATTTTTTATTTGCTTTACTAAAAGAAAAATGGTGTAAAGGCATGAGGTGAGCTGACAACAGGTGATGTTAATAAGTTATATGATGACTGGTTGCAGGATTCAAGGTGGCTAATTTTTGGTTAGCTAGATGTGGTTAACATGTAACGTTAAGTGCGACCCCTCGGCCTCCAATAACAACATGTTGGCTGATTGTGTGGTTGGTTCGTGTTCCGTGTTGCTGTCCAGGATGTGGCTAACATTACTGTGGCGTTGGCTTCACTTTCTTTGTAGATTGTAATGTAGCTGGTATGCTGGATTTATCCTGAGGTAACGTTATTATGAAATGAGATTTAGAAGTGAAGAGGAGCACTTCTTGTTGCTAACATGTTGTATGTTTACTTTACACTTGATTGGCTGGAATCAGCTGCTTGGCGGTCAAATGTTAGGGCAATATTAATAACTTTGGAAAATGACGTGACGCTAATTTTTTTTTGTCCATATCGTTTAGTTAAATTTAAAAGGGTTAAAATTTTAAAATAAACTTGCAAAGTACTTGCATACATTCGTTTTTTGAGGATCTAGTCTAAGATTTCTGGATTTTATCAATTTTGAGAGAATATTTGGGGAATAATGGCAAAAATGTCTATGTGGTGTAACCGTAAAAACTTTGTACCAAATAATTAAACTTGCTTAATAAAGGTGAAATTCTCAATAAAACACCCTATCAACTAGTTTGGCATAATCTTACATTATAATTATTTTATAGTAAATAAAATTAATGGAACACCTTTGTTCCAAATATTATAATTAATTTGGGGAATCATGTGAGTCAGTCAACTTCCTGAAGTGTCATGTGGTGTAATCACCATTCACGGAGCCATTTTGTTAATATCGTGCAAGAAGACCCCTGATGACCCTAAATGCTGCATGCCAAGGTTATGAACTGTCTTTAAAACATGATAATTTGACATTTTTGGTGTATATTCAGGTATGCTTTACATGTCAAATGGTATGACCCCAGAAAAAACACTGATCATTCATCATAATTATAAAAATAAGTATTTACTTTAAAAATTATGTTTGAAATATTTACATCAAGGTCATGTGCTTACATAGGTGTCCATGATAATGCCTGTCAAATTTGATTTTAAATTGAAATGTCAAATGGTGTAACTGGTTACATGGAAATGTCAAATGGTGTAACTGGTTACACCATTTGACATTTGACTCCTATTACAAGCCTTTCTGCTGGAGGCCAATTTTGTCAAATATCAATAGTTTATGATGCTGATTAAAGATGTAATGTGAACCAACTTACTATGTGGAACTATTTTCAAGTGTTCAATGTAATATTTTTGGGAAAAGTGGTGATTTATCCACAACTTTATTATCAAAGTTCTGTAAGGCTCGGTTTAAATCATTTTGTTGCACAACCTTGGTGTTTTTGAAATGTTTAGCTTTAATTCATATTTGTATTCCATTCACTTAAAATTCTAAGCAATATATAATGTAATATATGTACGTAATTTCATAATGTAGCATAATGAAGTGGGTGAACAGTGACACCTACTGTTGAACACTAACAGCAGCTTTAAAAGACCTAAAACTCCAATAATTCACTGATGGGAGAAATGTTACACAAAGATTAAATTTTACATAGAAATGCGATTTATTAAATTTCTGCTATTTCATAATTAATATAATATAATAGAGCCTCTTTTCCCCAATAAATGCCACTTTCAAGCAAGGAAAAAGTGGCTCGTCACAGAGCACAATTGAACGCTGATGCAAGGGCCAGTCACCTTGCCTACATCAAAATGAATTAAAACAGTCGACCTTGTTGACTGTCATGCTTGATTTTTAGTGTCAATTTCTTCAACAAACGATGGCCTTTGACCGTAGAAGCAACATTGTCATGTGGTGTAACTGATTTGTGTCAACTGGTGTAACCAGTATTTTTCATAAAAATATGATAATATACAGGAAAATTAATGTGGACTAAAATGTAATCCTCTATTGCAGTGTAATAACATGTTTTTAAACAATTTTTACATAATTTGTCAAAGATTATTTAGAAAACTAGAGGTGTTTTGGCATATTTCCCGCTCAACATTGCAAAAATGCATAAAATTTAAATTTAGAGATAATCCTAATAAAATCTATTTTCATGTGATGTTTTTAGGCGCATTCAGTCTTACCTTTTGTAAAAAATGGTGCAAATGTCATTTCAATTTACATGAAATCAACATAAATACAAAACGTACATTTTAATAAACCTGATGCATGCTTTTAAAACAAGTTTTTAAAAGATTTTTGAATTGCTCATCTTGCCAACCCTTATTTGTCACTGACCCGTTAAAGTTACTAAACATTATCTTTGAGCTCTAAGTTAGCGTAGCTAACATTAAAACAATGTTAGGTGGTTATAACTGATCTGTTTAGCTAACAGATCAATGACTTTGACTTGGTACTCAACTGGTCCATTACTTGGTAGCTAACGGTACAGTTACCTAGTTTTTTTTACCTAACTTTTTGTAGTTCTAGTTGACCCATATGTAAAAAATAAATCTCTTATCTACTCATACTGACGTGTTGAAAGTGATGCCAGCCTCCCTGGTCTCTTTGGTCCTTTTAATTGAGCAGTCAGGTGCTGCACAGCCACAACCATAGTTGCTGCCCATAGGTGGCGATTGTAAACAAGACCCAGGTTAAGATGGCGGACTTCTTAGCCCATGAGTTATGACGTAATGTCACATCTATTGTTCTATATCTATGCTCGATGGAATGGAGTTCGGATCTCAGACTGGATAGCTCGAATTCCACTGGGGTAAGTGGAGGCATGCTGTGGAGAGAAGAATAACTGCCAGTACATGGAACTAAAGGAGTAGGCAATGTTGTTGTTGAGGCAAGTTACACTGCATTGATGTACAGCTGGATGTGTTTGGGCTGGGTCTCATAATTACAGAAAAAAGAAATGCAGTTCCAGGTGGAGAGGAATAGGAATAGTATCACAATCTCAGCTCCATTTGCAGATGGAGAAACAATGGCATCTAACAGTAATTGACCTTCCTTGAGCTGCTCCAGTCTTATACAGTGAGACCATTTATATAGTGGCCACCCTTTTACAAATCTCAAAACCCCAATTCCTCTGGATAACCAAAATAAATTTTCTGATCAGATTTTCAGATCTCACCTAAGGCATCACTGATGGGACATGTGAGCCAGCTGTTGTGCACAAAGTTACTTGATTGCTATTAAAGAGTGCAAGGCTGACTCCACTGACAGGTAATTCCTTGCCTTGTTTTTTAAGTATATCAGAGTTGAGAAAGACAGCTAACAAATATTAGAGAGTAAAGTAAAGCTTTAACACGGGGCAATTTGGCTTGCAAACAGCAGTCAGTAGTAGTCAATATTAAATACATCAGTTAATAAAAATGGCAATCCACACAATATATACGTACGATACATATGTCCCTACGCAAATAAACATTATTTTGGGGACAGCAATAAAACGGATTGCACAATAGGACAATAATGGACATTGTTCACACAGGCAGCCAAAATCTATCCGTAAAGCTGTAAGGCTAGTAGCTTTGAGTGTACAGTCTGATTTTAGTTCTTTTGATTGGAACAAGTTCAGTTGTCTCCAACTGTATTGAGATCAGCACTTCTTTCAGCTCTATTTACAGTGCTTGCTATGACAGATGTGGTGTCATATTTAACAACGTTTTTAATATGGTGATTTTGTTGCAACATAACACAAAATGTAGTTCATGTAAATTGGTGAAAAAATCTGGTGAAATGTAAACACAATAAAAAAAGACTACAGTCTTGCTAACAGCTCTGCACGCTAAATGCAAACATCAATGTTTACCACATTTACCATCTTAGTTTAGCGCATTAGCATGTTAACATTTGCTAATTAGCGGTAAACAAAGTGCCTCTTAGGCTGATGGGAATGTCACTAGTTTTGCTGGTATTTGGTCACAAACCAAGTATTGGACAAAGTGAAATGTTGACCTGATTATGGTGCTAGTTGAAGTTGTTAAAGGTCCTAAATACGACATTCAGAACATTAACATAGCGGCAAACAACTATTTTCTAGGCCTATGTAAAGATATAGTGGAGTAATGGCGTCCTGATCAGAGCATGATCATGGTCACACTCTCTGTGTGTACTGATTTTCTCTCGGTTTTATAAAGAGTCAATGAGCGCGACCTCCCACACAGCACTGTAAAAGCGAGATGGTAGAGCGCAGTTCACAGCATTCAGCTGAAGGCATTCACAACCATCAAACTAGTTAGTGTTAGCAGGATAGCTAGCAAGGTAATAGCTCCTAGCGACCTAGCTGTGTCTGAGTGTGTGTGTGTGTGTGTGTGTGTGTGTGTTCTAACTCAGCACTCACCAGAGACTTCCTCCCTCTCCTCTGTACATTTCCCTTCCAGTCAGCAGTCAATATGGATGAAGAGAAACTAATTATATTATAACACCCACAGCAGAGGTTGGCTCGCTGCTGCAGACAGGTTGAGAAGCGAGAGTGAAGATAAATCGACTTTTTAAAGTTTTTAAAGTTCAAAAAATAAACAAAACTAAGCTCTCCTCCCACCGGTAAACAGCTCTGGATCAGAGCAGAATCCGGTGTGATTCCAGGTGTTCATTCCTCATAGAAGCTGCGGCTCTGCCCTCAGCTCTCTCCTCAGCAGCTGTCTGTCGGCGAGCAGCAGCTGAGAGAGAGCTGCTGGTCCGCTCTGCCTGGTCCTCCCCACACAACACTCTGCAAAGCCCTGCAATACATGCAAATGTTTTCCTCAAGTTGAATATTTACCATTACTATTTATTTATAGACTATTTATAGACAGTTTTGATGAGTTTTATTTTGTTTCTGTTGAGTTTGAATGAAGTGTGTCCATTTGCACTCATTTGTTTTGGTCTGAGATGATGTGCTCTAGTGCGACAACTACTGGTTCTGAATGTCATATACACTCCCCTCCAAAAGTACTGGAACAGTAAGGCTAATTCCTGTATTTTTGCTGTCGATTGAAAACATTTGGGTTTGACATCAAAAGATGAATATGAGACAAGAGATCAACATTT
>NTHP01000117.1:2457163-2478453 GCA_003416845.1 Oplegnathus fasciatus | reverse complement strand
ACTTTGTTCTTCGGCTGTGGCTGTTCTTTTAAAGTGCTATATAAATAAAGTTGAGTTGAGTTGAGTTGACTTTAAGCTTAACTGCAGAAATATGTTTTATTTTGCAAGGCAAGTGCAAGATAAGTTTGCAACCACTTGTAGCCAACACTGTGTTTTTGTGTTGTTTTTTTAATATTCGAAAAGTTCTGTCCTACCACCATATATTAAAAAAGTACAGCAATAATCTTGTTGACCTAATGCTCTGTCAGTTTGTAAATCAAATTGATCAAATCAAACTGATTTATATCATTTTTTTGATTTTACATGTGTGCAGTGTGCACGGGTCTGCTTGTAAAATCCTGGTTTTGTATATCATGTTATGTTTTTTTGTACAAATAAAGTCACAGAAGAAAACGATAATTAACATTTCAAAGTGCTTTTATTCAAACAGTTTTAAAAATACTTCCATAAACAGTCAGTTTGTAAACATTATGTTTTCTTCTCTTACATACGTGCTCATTTAATAATCAACAAACAGATAAAAATAAAAATACAATCATTCAAGAATCAAAATTTCAATCAACCATTAGCATCTACATTAGGAGACATCTGTCTTTTCAGAATTCTACCCTTTTTCTTTACTTACTGGCGTATCTGAAAATGAATGTTCATCAACACTGCGGACCAGTGTACTGGAACTCCTGTAAGCAGTAATAAGTTGTCTCGCCTGAGTGCTTTGCATTGTGAATAATGACACATTTAAAATAGCAAGAGACATCAAAAATTTTTTTGCCATCCTAATGGTATGGAAGAGTCTACAAACTTGTACAGATTTTTGACATTCTTTAACAAGTCATACATGTGTGACCCTCTAGCTACAAGTTCTCCCTGATCGGTCCAGGATACATTTCTTGATTTTGTCATCAAATCCATGACATATTTAGCATTTGAGTCTTTTGTGTCCTCCTTACTGTACAGAAACTGAGGTTTCTATGGTGGACATACTTGGAAACTTGGTACATTCTGAACTCGTCAATGATAAGTAGTTTGACTTTATGTGTTGGGAGAAAACAGTGACATCGTCACAGAAAGAAGACGGTAATCCTTCCACAAAATTTATATTTCATCATATAAATTCATCATATAAAGGCTGCCAACACGAGTAGATATATACAACTTTATCTATTTTTTTCAGAAATCAGTCTCTCAGCATTCTCAATCATGGTCTTCACAAAAAATGTTTTACTGCTATTCGATGGACTGGCCACAACCATGCTGAATGGGTGTTGGAGCCTGTTATCAAAAGGTTCAATATCCCTAAGGCAGTGTTTTGAAATTAGCAAAAAACCTGCGTTTGTTGTACACCGCCTGAAGACCCTTTGTAGGGATAGGCGGATTGATACTGCGGGATCGATACTTCGATACTCACAAGCTACTCATTTGGTATCGATTCCTTTGAAAAAAATATCAATAATAAAATTATATACTAGAAAACGTGGATGGCTGCATCACTTCCAAATATTTTCAGTACTTTTGTATAATCTTTGTGCCAAAACATCCCTGATACATTTACAGTTGCTGGCCCCATGTCACATGACTGTGGAAACCCATGTGACATGAGGACCGAATCAAACTTGTGAGAGAATGGCAGAAAGGAAACTTAGCATGGTGTGGTGCTACTTTTCACCTGTAAATAAAAATACCAAGTCTCCTACACCACAGTCTGACAAAAGACGTTGCAGGAGAGTTTTCAGAGAGGCAAAGCATATCCAAGTACAGGTAGCACCATTGTTAGCTCTGCCGAGGAAGTGTTTTTGCCATGTCTCTCTGTCTACCCTGATCCTAAACATCATCATTACAATCTTTGCTTTTGTAATAAATGTGCTATTAATGGCCAGTATGTGTCATGTGATTTGCCATTAAGTGTAATGATCTTTTTTTTTTCTCCTAAAAATGACTATTATTTTGAAAAATCACATACCCATTTAAGTCAAGTCAATTTTATTTAGGCTATATAGCCCAAATATCACAAATCACATTTTGCCTCGAGGGGCTTTAAAGAAATGATCAGTATCAGTATCGGTATAGTTCTAATTGTAACAGACTGTATTGGTATCATTTTGAATTTAAAAAGTTTGGTATCGCCCATCCCTACCCTTTTGCACTGTGGTGTTTTTCAGCCGAAGCTTCTTTTTATCACACTGAATGTTATCTACATCTGTCGTTGTCTCATTCGTAGGTTGATCATTCAATAATTGACCAGTTTTTACCAAGGCATCCTTTGTAACAACTGCAGCATTTTTTCTTTCAGAATAGCACCCTTGCATTTAATAGTGGTCTTGTCCTCACGTGTGTGGTATGCAGAGCATTTAGGACCTGTAGATGCATATTCTGCAATAAAGTCCTCTTGCTCTGTCCCACACAGCTCACCAGCATTTATCTCATCCGTCAAATCACCTAGACATGGACCAAGAGGAGGAATCCAATCACCATCACGTGACAAACATACTGTTTGTGTCACAGTACAATACTCTGTCACCTAACTTGTCCAGAAGCTCATACAGCATGAGCCTGGCATGTGCAGTTGTCATGGCACCTATGAAAACATTCACATCTTTAGCCCTACAAGCCTGTGCATTTTTGTTGAGCCATTGTACCATAGCAACATCATCAGAGATGAAGCAAGACTCTCTCACATCATAATCATCACTAAATATCAATTTTGTGAATTTTTCAGGGTCAAATACCAATTCACATGATGGTAGATCAGTCCTTAAACTGAACCTACCTACAAACTGTTAAGGATTAGCTTGTTGCAGCTTCTGGCCCCTTTGTGGACACGTATGTTTTCAGGGTTCAGCCTTATACAATCACTGGTCTGATTTAGGCTCCCTGCACAAGTCTGGCAAAGTGGAAACATGAATTTACCATTACATCTGTATGGTAGAACAGGGTGATACAGCCCCCTAGGAGGTAGCACTGTACACTTGACAAACCCAAAGTAGTTGTCAGTTGAATCAAAATCTTTGAATGTTATTCGGGGATGACCTACAGGGTACGGTTGGCGAGACTGTACTGTGGGGTAGAAAGATATCTGTAATAATAGTATCTGATTTTTTCATTACCCTCTGTTTTGTGATACAGCTTGTTTGCGTTTGTTCGCCCCCAAAACAGGGCATCTTAAGGGTTAAGATGTGTTGGTGCCTTGTAGCTTTCCATAAATTTCACACATTTGTACACCTCTACATGAAGACCATGGTCGATTTTTAGGGATGAGATATTTTTTGTCTGTATAACACATCATGTAGTGTAGTTTTTGTGCAAAAACTAATTTGACCTTTTCTGAAGATGCTGGGATAAGAAAATGAGCAAGGCACAATGAGAAACACAGATTGTTGTCTGTATTGTCTAGCGCATAGAGACAAGGCTTTTTCCTCTGTATTATCTGATCATATGGTATAGCACCCAATTTGACTCGAGCGCCACCACTTTTATTTTGGGGCTACCGATCTTACTGTCGATTACCTTTTCCACTGTTTCTTTACCTTCTGTAGATGACTGTCAAAAACTGTTGGAACTTTGGAAAACATTTTAAGTCAGTTCAGTTAAGTTCAGTCCTGTTATTTTCATTTAAGAAACATTGCCAAACTGTGTTCCCTCCTATCTTTCCAACAGCTCAAACAAATCATCCACTGTTTTGTCCCCCTGCTTGACTATTGTAATGTATTCTTGATTAAGCCAAGAAGCCATACCACATCTTCAGTTAGTTCAAAATTCTGCTGCATGATTACAAACAAAGACTTCATGGCTCATATTACACCAGTGCTGGCTTCATTACACTGGCTTCCTGTTAAATTTAGGATTTAATTAAAGTCCTTCTAATTATTTTTAAGGCACTACACACTTTGGCTCTACCATATATAGTGAGTTGCTGATCCCTTACAGATCCACTAGGCCTCTCAGGTCATCAGAACAAGGGCTCCTGGTTGTTTCCTGCTCAAAGTTAGAGACTTATGGTGACGAGGCATTTTCTGTCCTGGCTCTTAGATTATGGAACAGTCTGCCTCAGGGGTTCATCTCAAAGACATTTTTTTGAATTTTATTGATGCTTCCTTGTTTCTTATTTATTTTTGATTGTGTTTATTGTATTTATTTGTTCAAATGCTTTTACCATCTGTAACTGTGAGATACTTCGTAACCCTGGTTTTGTGCTATAAGTGCTATATAAATAAAGTTTTACTTACTTTATAACACTGTGACATCAAGGCAGCTGTCAGGTTGTCAATATTACTGGGTCAGACTATGAGTTCACAATCATACGTCCATAAGTAAACTAGGTCTTATTGATTAGTGCAACTTCACATAATAACTCTATTTTTACTTCTTTTTTGTAGTTTTGGACATTTTTTTAGCAGTTATGATTATACTGTAATCAAAATAATTGCTGATATCTGGGAGCACAGCAACATCACTAAAAAACATTTGACTGAGCAAGAGAAATGAGATGATCCGACAATTTGTAAAAAAAAACACCAAAAAACCACATTTTAGCCAGATTATCTGAACCACTGTATTTGGAGGTCAAACTGAAAGTGAGTGCACCTGAAATATCACTAATAAGCTCTTGTTTCACAAGAAAGCTTTGAGTGCACACAAATGTGGCAAGCACATTAGCTCATTTGAACCAGGAAGTTGTTCTGTAAATTGTGATGGATGTTTACAACAGACAGTTTGGGTAATAATTTTACATTCATTTTCTCGTCCAAATAAGTAACTGGCTAGCCCAGACATTTGTTTACAACCTGTCTGACTGTCCCAACCTGTTCCATCTGACTGCTCATGTTTCTTTCCCCAGCACATTTTTTAATGATGTTGCTGCGTTCCCTTGGTGAGTGCAGTGTTCTTTCAAACCGATAGGAAGGATGGAAAAAAAGTAAGAAAATAATGGATCTATCCTTTAAAGCCACGAAACCCTGCCATGGAAGAAAACAGCAGAGAAACAAAGTAAGAAGAGCTGAGCAGGTTCCACAGTGAGCAACCTGAAAGCAGAGGCAGGAGCAAGAAAAAGGCTTGCTGGATGAGCAACCTGCAGCTGCGGCAGTATGTGCAGAACAGGAGGGTGGTATCAGCTCCAGCATGGAAGCCTACGTTAAATTGGATCTTCATCAGTCAGATGGAATGCTTTGGTGAGCCATGGGTTTCTGTGACTCTCCATGAGAGCAGAGAGATATGTATCGAAAGGAGAATTGATATCCACTCTGCTCTCTCTTCCTGTGACAGGCTCATCACACATCAGACACCAGGCCTCTGCTTCATATAGACCTGTCAGAGGGCACATTCTCCGTGCAGCTCCAACACACACTTAACCAAACATTTGACTATAACCTCTGATGGAGTAGATATATTTATTAGGGGTCCAAGCACCAACAGTGTTTTTGCTTTTTTTTAAATTATTAGTGTTAGTTTATTACTATTTCCTGACAGATTCCACATAAAATTGGTTCTAAGGTCTAAACCATCCAACTTGCAAAGATGACATTAAGGTGGCAGATCTGGTCAGATGCAATATATGACCTATGTCTACCATAAAGGCTGTTCTAATAAAGCAAATATGCTTTGGTTAATAACTTGCTAAGTGTACTTACAGTAACTCAGATACATTAAAGCTTGGGTAGGTAATGTCTTTTAGAAGCATTTTTTGTTATATTTGTTGAAATTCTCTTTACATCCAGACAGCAATCAATAATTCAAGTGCTCTGACAAAAAAAATGAAAAAAGTCCGGTGTCTGTGGCTGTCACAGGACTGTAATAAGCTTGTCCAATCATTTCATTCGGACTGAATGAAATGATTGGACGGGCTGCCTGCGTCTGACTACCTGCACGCACTCTGACCCTGACCTCTGACCCTGCACTCACTGCGCATGCCCGGTGTCTTCNGAACTAGTCGCACAAGAATGTCAGAGAAAGAAAAGAAAGACAGAAGTAGAAAAGGCTACGACCAAAAAGAGGTTGGATAAAGCAAGAGGTCAAACCAGAGTCAACATCTTATGGATTTTCAACGATGGCGAGAAGAACTGAGGGAGTTGAAGGGCTGAAAAGTGACGCTGTGAGTACTAACAACAGCCATGTTGGTTGTTTACGTTCATTATGATGATGTTCGGTGTTTTTAAACGTGAATGAGACATGAGGTAGTTGGTCATGGTTAGCGACGACAACGATGCGCTGTGCTCCTCTATCCATCGCTCTCTCGTGGACTCGTCCTCCAGCAGTAGTCAGGCAGTGCGCGTTCGTGTCTTTTGAGGGGAGTGGCTTTGGAGGGAGACCTGAAGGGGGGGGCGGTCGTATAATTTCAAAATCTAGCTTACTCTTGCTGGTTTCTTCAACATTATCAACCCTAGCTTTAACCTTTTGAACCCTAGAAATTTTGCTGTTTTTACTACTTTTATTTAAAGGCTTTTAGCAGATTCGCCACTTCTTAGCTAGGTATGCCATATATACACAGTATATTGTTATAATCATTTCAGTTGTTTTATATGTCCTAGGACATTTTTTATGAAAAGCTATTTAAAAAGTAAATGTTTTTTGCCTGTTTGTCCACAGGTTTTATACAGGGATAATAAGAAGTAGTGTATGGATTTTTTTCACTCCTATTATTCTTCTTATGTTATGTGGAATCTTTTAGTTGAGATTATGGTAACACTTTATAGTAACATGTACATGTACATGAATGTACATGAATACATGTACATTAATTATCATTAATTCATGCATGACTTAATGCATGAAAAAGCATTAATTATTTCATGTAGTACTTCATGAACTATCAGTAATGTACAAGAATGAATAGTATCTCATGCATGAGTTAATGCAAGAACAATACGTTAATTAATGCAACATTTAAGGTATCTCAATCATCATGATTTCTGAGTTATTAATGATGTTCATGTCTTCTTCATATATAAGTCTGTACTTAAAGGGACAGGCCAAAAAACTGACCAGTCACAGCAGTCACTGTATCCTGTTGAATTGAAGTGTGGAATCATGATTAACTAAGCATTACTTTTTCATGACTTCATCATGTTTGTGGCCCTTCAAATAATATGGTGATGGAACTTTGTTATTATTATTATTATTATTATTATTATTATTATTATCATTAGACAAGCAATTTCAAGTTTACAGACAAGACAGACAAGTTCATAAACATATCCTACTCTTGGGCTGTTCAAGTGCCTTATTAAAAGACCTTATGCATCTGCAGTATCATTTTGCCAACCCATTCCATTAATGCTTAATACATTTAATGCAATGCCACCATCAATCATGTTATTTAACAGTGTTAAAAACGGACCAGTTCACCACTTTATTTGAAAGGCCACAAACATGATGAAGTCATGAAATAGTAATGCTTAGTTAATCATGATTACAACACTTGGAATTCAACAGAATACATGTGCACTGCTGTGACAACATGAACATCATTAATAACTCAGAAATCATGATGATTGAGATACCTTAGTTGTTGCATTAATTAACGTACTTGCATTAACCCATGCATGAGATACTATTAATTCTTGTACATTCCTGATAGTTCATGAAGTACTACATGAATTAATTCATGCTTTTTCATGCATTAAGTCATGCATGAATTTATGATTATTCATGTACCCTTACTATAAAGTGATTCCGAGATTATCATGTTTTAGGTTTTGGAACAACAGTTCCCAGAATGCTTTGGGGGATGCATGCAGGAAGTATAATGTTGCCATGAAGTTAGTGAACTGGGGTACACCTTGAGAGCCACTTTGCACCATGAAATTTGCATCATGAAAAGCAATGTTGAATTAGCTTCTAGCAGTTCCTGTTTGCACTGTAACCATGGAGACAACAATCACGGGATTACTACTGATACTGAGGAAAACTCCCAAACATGATATTTAGGAGGCAAGATGTGAAGTGATAATGAACATCTTTTTTCTATGATTTGTAAGTGGATATGTGGAAATTTATCTGCAGAAGGACATCAGAGATACTGATATCCTCTGAAAATGTAAGTCACACTGAATCATTGTCATCTCTGTGTGTTCATATCTGACTGACTTATGAGTGTGAGAAGGAGTGCGATTGGCGCTACGGGTTCACTCTGTGCATTGGTTAAATTGAGGTACATCTCATAGTATAAGCCACGCCCATTCATGTCTATAACTGTTGTTGCATTTTGCAAAATATGTGAAACATTTGACAACTCCCACAGAAAAAGAAAAAATGTTTTGGTACTTTGTTTGGTGGTCTTGGCCTCTTGGTCTCAGCATCAGTGCCCTTTCAGTTCTGAGTTACGTTGGGTGCTTGGATCCCAACATACTTACTTGCAGGTCTATTTTTAGAATTTATTACTTCACTGTTTTCCTATTGTAAGGCTTGACCTGTACTTTAGTTTTCATCACTAAAGTACATTTATTGCTATTACCCTGGGTTTCAGTGGAGAGTGTTAGTGTCCCAAGTGCTGGGCTTACTAAGGGCATAAATTATAGAGTAATTGGAATGCTGCAAATATGTGAAATGATTCAGTGGGAAATTTCTAGGTGATTACACTCAATGAGTTCAAAGCACTTATCTCAGGACCATTAAAACAGCCATTACACGTCTGCAGATCTCATCTTAAGATGTTGCAAAAAACTACAGAAGGTAAAGAGTGAAAGATGGGGGTAAGGTGTGTAGGGGGTGTATTTGTGTGCATGTACTGTAGTGCATGGTGGGTGGTGGATCATGTGGTGCCGAACAACATGTTTAAAGATGTATTAAATTACTTTGCTTGTTAGCTGTCCCAAATGGCCATAAGGGATTTTTTTAAAGACTTTCGTTCCAAAATAGCCTGTTCAGCGACCCTGTCATCAGTTGTATATCCCTTCTGTATTTCAGTCTCGACTGAAATGGTGGACCAACCAACCAACTTTCACATACATAGAGTCCGCGAACGTGGCAAAAAAACAAAAGCACTAAGGAAACAATAAAATATGACAAAGTAATCCAGAATAAAAGAATAAAACTGCGGCTGTCCAAACAACTTTGATTGTAAAAATGGTTGAGAATTCTTAATTTAGTCCAAGAGGGTCCCGTTTTATAATTAAAGGATTATAATTTAACCTGATATCTTTAACTGTTCTTAAAACAGAGATAAGCATTTTGGTACAACTACTAATATCAACAGAGTTAACTGTCAAGGACACGTGTGTTTAAGAGAGAGTCAGTGTGTGTGTGTGTGTGTGTGTGTGTGTGTGAGTGAGAGAGAGAGAGAGAGAGGAGGAAAAGAGAATCTACAATGTATCTACAAGAACAATTCAAAATCCAAAAAACAAACCAGAATTTCTAAATTCAGTCACTAGAGTGAGAGAAGAGAGGTTTCTGATCATGTTTGGATTTTGTCTTTTGTCCAATATTAGGTCTTCTCAGTCAGGCAAGGTCCAATAATGCGGTCTTGACAGGTTCCTAGTCTGCATAATCACTCCTGTCACAGGAGACGAAGGGGACACCATGAAGAATTTCCTCCAGAGTCATCATTGTCATTGTGTGGAGCCTTGTGCTTAGCCCTGTCACCTGCAATTAATGTCAATGGGAAAGTGTAGCCTGGCTGACACCGAGTTTAACTCTATGACAGGCTGTCAGCCGCTGGGCTTTCTCCATCACTGTGACTCCCTTTGTGGTTCACAAAGGGGAGCCAGAGAGGAAGCATACAGAGATCTATGATATGTTTTGGTGAGGACTGAAAAAAGCTAAATTATGTGGTGGCAGTTTAACTAACAGTTGAAAAGCTTTGTTGTAGTCATTGATGTAAGAAAAATTGTGTTTGCTGGCAAAGTAAAATTGGTTTATTTTTTAATCAACTGATTACTCACTGTGATTACTGTTCGATCAGAATAACAAGAATTTTTCAGGAAGCCACTGATAGCATGCCTTTTTATGTAATGTTACCGTGAAACGTCGAGTAGAACGTCTTTAGCTTCCGTAATGTGATGTATTTCAGAGTGAAAGGAAATATTTGCACGGGTATAATTTCAAGAGAAATTTCATCAAATCAGTCAGGGATTTGATTAGATTGAGCAAAAGTGGGTGTGGTGTGGCATAGTGAGCACAAGTCTCTGACAAATCACAGTGGTATAAAGCTGTAGCGGACTGTTGGTCTCCACCCACACCTCCCTCACCTGCCTTGTTAGATCAGGAGGCAGGTAGAAATGAATATACTAGATCGTAACCATGCCCTTTTGAAAATGTAAAAAAAAAAAAGTTTTTGCCACACCTCATCATCAAAGTAATTGCTGAGATTTCGGAACATGGCGACATTGCCACAAGAAACATGAGCAGTCAGACAATCCAACAGGTTCTAATCCATCACCACTTTATGTGGAGGTAGATCGGAAAGTGAGTGTACCCATGATGAAGTAGCTAACCAGCAGTTATGAGAGGCGACCAGAGAAGAGATGCCGACTCACCAAGACTCATCATGCCACAACAACAGGTAATGTTAGAGTAAGGTCAACTAGTTTGCTAGCTTTGTTTATGCCTTGTTTTTTTCACTTTTTGTTAGAATCTGACAAACTATGATAGCTTTTAGTTCAGGGTCTGAAATTAAGGTTTTTCTTCACCTGACACTTTGGCAGGTCACTGAACATTTCTACCGACCTCTCATTCTTTTTGTCCACCACTTCTGAAATCTATGTAGAACACTTGACAGTAGAAATATGGAATGTATCATATAACCTTAATCCCAGACTATTCTTAATTTAAGAATTGCCTTTTAAAAGTAACATTTATTCATATAAGAAAAATCTGCCATGGTGGTAGGTGACCTGAAATTTTTACCTACCACAGCCAACAGTTGCCCTGCATTTGGCAGGTGCAAATTTCATTCCCTGTTTCAGCTAACAGATGCAGAATATTTATTTTGAAAATATTAAATCTAGTCCATGCATCATAATGTTTGTGTGCAGATTCTTATTGGCCAACCTCAGTCCCCAATACAACACCACTGGGTTTAGAGTGCTTATTTGCAGTAGAAAATAGTCTGATAACAGCTACAAGTTAGGCACTGAGTGTTTAAAATGTTTTAGAAAAGTAGCCCTAATTAGTGTATTTGCCTTTCCATATCCTTCACAAATAATCTCATGAACTAATCATTAATTCATATTACCTAAACATTGTGGTTTAAATTTGTGTACATTTAATGTGTCAATTTTTCTGTACTTTTCCATCTGCCTGAATTGATAAAATACTGCAGCAATACGTTTCATGTTGTAACCTAAATATGCACTTTATGTGTTACCTGCAGATGAGCCTAGTGTGATGGAAGTTTCTGAGGAGCCAGGTCATATTACAAAGACCTTCCATGATGCCCAGACACAGTGGTCAGATCCAGCATTGGAGGACCACACCTACTCCAAAGGACCTATCATCACATGTAGCGTGATAATTGCACCTTCCCCTGAGAAGTCAATGTCTGATTCCAATACTAGAATTCAACACTCTTGTATCTTGCTTACAAGGTTTAGGTACCACATCATCGTCAATGCCAGTTGTAGACCAAATCCTGTTGACAAACATTGAAATTCTAGGTAGATGTGGTTGCTGAACATGTGGCCTCACACATAATGGGGGCGCTCCTGCTTTTGAAGCCTGTGATGGTCTGGATCACTTGCCACATATATTTGGTGTTGTTGGTGTTGAGGTCTCTCTAGAGTCTCCACTTTGCCTCCTTGATGCCAACTTTCAGTCTCGCTCTGGCAGTGCTGTATTCTTCCTTGTCACCTGACTGAAAGGCAGCTTTTTTGGCTCCAGATAGGGCCGTCATCTCTCTATTCATCCAGGCTTTCTGGTTGGGGAATGATTTTATTGTCTTTATGATACATAAAGCTACAATAAAAGTACCATCTGATTGTTTTGTCATGTGACTCCTTATCACCTCATACAGTTCCTGTAGTGCATTTTTTGAATTTGCTTCTGGGGGACCGTAAACAGCAGCAACAAAATCACTGGGCAGATAATATAGTGACAACTTCAAAAACTCTATCTGGGAAACACTGTCCATCAACTTTGCACTAAGCATCATCGATGTAAACACAGAGTCCGCCTCCCCTTGTCTCACTGGAGACCACCCATTTGAGTGCAATAGCTTGATCCAGAATGTTGTGATGGAGCCAGGTCTCTGTAAAGATGTGGGAACAACAGTCTCTGATTTCCTGTTGCTGAGTTAGCCTGAGTCTCATTTCATCCTTTTTATTTTCCTGCAGTTGGACATTAAGCCAGAAGTAGGCTGGGTAGTGGAATAGCCTCTTATCCTGGCTCCCTTACCCCTCTTCCTGGGGCGATCGCACCGCTTACAGTGGCGTTTGGTCCGGCTGATCTGGTTGGGTGATCGGATGATGTTATGGGCAATGATCGTCTCAAGGTCTGCTGTGCTTAGTCCAATCCCTGCGCTTCCTTGTCCGACATTGATGAGTGTATTTCTGTCATAGGTAATATGTGCTTCTATGTAATACGTCAGTAATAAAGACGAAAAAAATAACAACTTAAAACAAAAATGTAGCAAAGTTTGAGAGAGCTACTGGCCACCCCATCTGCACGTGCCGCCGTCACCAAGGTAACAGCTGGCCGAGCTGCCATGTGGGACCAAGTGCATCCAAGAATGCCCCGAGAGCTGGCCCTCACGAGTCAGCGCTGTTTAGTAGTTTTGTAGTAATAAAGATTTCATTTATAAAGATGTTGATTACATGGTTTGTGAGTATGTAAGTATTACGGTCACTGATTACAAGTCAAGAATTTAGTAGCAACCTCCAAAATTGAGACTGAATTAATTAATTGGCGTTTCCCTTTTTAGGGATGGTGCCCTGAGGTGAATTTAGTGCAAGTTAAAGTCACACATTCACTCTGTTCCTCAGTTTAAATACTGATCATTTCTAATAGTCGAAGTTGAGTGCAATCACTCTACTATATCTTTTGTACCAATCAATGTGTTTACAATACATATTTTTTGTATCCCGTGCCCATGTGAGGCTTATCAATTATGAGTACATATTTTGGTACCCTCTAAGGCATTCATACTACATTGGTGTAAAAGCAGAGGTTCAACATTAATTCTTGACCTTGGCGTGCTGTTGAAGATTGTTTCTTAACTGTGATGACCTAGGTTATGATAGGAAAAAAAGCTCACTTCTCATTTGTAGGTTAGTAATTATTGCTACGCCCATGCCCACAGTGATAGATTTTTTTTATTATTCGAGAAAACTACTTTCATTACCAAATTAAGTAAAACTTAATTTAAGTAACTTAATTGAGTAAAACTTTTATTTGAGGAGATAAAATCACAATATGAAATTGGAGAGGCTTTGTATACTGTGACCAAGGCAGCACATTGAGATTTGTAAGAAATAGTCAATTCACAAAGTAGACTATGACCTCAGTGAACATATAGAGCATCTCCACTCATTCACTCCTCTGATTTCCTCGTCTCATTTCATCTCTCAGCATGGGGTTTAATCAGGCCATCATTTCTCCATTTCTCATTTTCATGTCTCACAATCAATTCAGTAATTACGAGGTGTTGTGCGATTCTTGCATTATTCAGAAACAAATTGTCAAGTCTTGATTTGGCTCATTGTTGATTTCATTTGGCCAAGCAGCTCCAGACAACAAGATCTAATGAAAAGCTAAAGTGAAAATACCGGGCCTGTTGTAATGCTGCATTCTGTCGGCTTAATGGCATTAGTGTTTCGTTTTTCAGAGGCTAACGATGCATTGTGTTCCTACCTATTTGGGCTCGGAGGCAATGTCTCTGCATTATGAGACATTTTTAATCGGCTTTGGTCGCCTGTGTCTGTTGACTGCGAAAACAAACTGCATGTAATATCATCCAGGCCCAGGTACCGCTGTTGCTATAGCAATCGTAATTACAAAAGGTTCATTAACTCACAACAGTTTTGCCAGTCAAAGGGGGGTTCACATTAACAAAATTTACATATTGAGGAAATTAACACAATTGGCATGAAACCAGGGTCATTAAGATGAGAAGCAACCTAACAAAGAGAAAGGAAAGCGGCTGTAATATGTACATGGAGGAGGATAGAGTTAATGCATGTGAATGCAAGAGTTTCTTCTTTGAATTTCTGTGGTGGATAACCCTGCCTTAAAGTGAAAACTCTGCAAATCTAAAAGATTGTTCATCTTGGGTTCAGAGGTACAAAGGTTAACAAATTTTGTTTCAGATGCTTTATCATATGCCATCATGGTAGCTGTCACCATGCTATTATACAAACTATTACATGGTGTGACCAAGTACATAACCCTTCCTCTCAACACTCCTCAGAAACCCAGAGGATGAATACATCAGTACAAGTTAAAGTAAAAAAAATGGCCTGTGACCAACAGTGACTGTGACAAAAATACAATTCCTGGGAAAATGTAGTCTAGCACTATATAGCGTCAAGTTATAAGTTAAGTTATATCCGTGATGTCGTGAGGGCTGTGGCGAAACACTCCACAACTAGGATCTAAGCTCGACAAGGGCTACAAGTTCTTCATTGAAAAATTTCTTCACAATTATTAGGGTAATACTGACAACAGCCTTGCAAGCTAACGCTACACTAGGTAGCTAAAATGTAATGTCTTAATTAATATTTCCGTAGCCTAACTCTGCTTGTTTCGACCACTGCATCATGATAACTGCATGTACTGTGTTCAGACACTATTGAGTTGGATTTAAAATTGCTGGGTTGTTGTAAAACCATCAAGAAAAATATAAAAAGATACTGGTAACTGAAACACAAATTACACAATCATAAATGAAATTTCATCTGACTAATAATGTAAACAAAGTGGATATAAATGGGCAAAAACACCAGAATGATCATTAAATCCCATTGTAGCTGCTTTTGAAGCGCCTCATCCCTCATGCTGCCACAGTATATTGTAACAATAGCAAAAATAAAATAATTTTAAAGATGATAGTAGTATACAGCTGCAGTCTTTACCTGCACCTGTGTAAGTTGTGGGCAGTATAATCTGTGTTAACTTTTTTTTTCTCTTCAATTAGACCTCAACATAGAATTTAGAGTCCATAACTGAAGAGGTGACTGATTTCCTTCGGTGCGCAGTCTATGGTGGTTCCAGCCATCCTTGAAGAACTGCATGTGCCTGAATGTGTGGCAGAAAGCTACAGTGCAGTGCATAGATGTGGAGTTCATCATCTGGGTTGAGTAGACCCTACCTCTCCAGATTGCAGAAGCAAGAGCAGAAGAGGTCCAACACTCCCCCAAAGACATCATGCCACAATCTCTCTATCCTGTATAAAATGACATTATAATTGTGGCTCATAAATGCTAGAAAATTAAAACTTAAAGACCAGAACTATGAAGCAAGTTAGTTCATTTTACAACAGTCACACAACAGACCTGCAATGTTGATCTAATATTTCTCCCTCCCTCCCTCAAGAAGACCAAGAAGAGCCTCCTACAGGCGGCACAATCGTGGGAGATGAGGGTGGACCTGGGAGGGAAACTACATTTTCCTCAGGTCATCCAAACATCCCTGAGGCCAAGAGAGGCAAAGAGGATCATCTGATTGAATGGATGCATGCTCCAAGACATTGTACAGAAAGCCCAATCACCATCTGCCCCAGGACCAAGTGGTATACCTTATAAAGTATACAAGAGATGCCCGATGGTACTCCGCAGGCTATGGAAACTTTTGCAGAGGATATGGACAAAAGGCATCACCCCATCATCCTGGAAAAGAGCTGAGGGCTGCTTCGTACTGAAGGAAACCGACTCCACGGAGATTAGCCAGTTCTGAACCATTTCTCTCCTGAGGTTCAGGGTCGAAACGTCTGAGGAAAGTTGGATGCCACCTGACGATATCTTCTCCTGGCCGAAAGCTACAGTCATAAGAAAGTGACTGAAGATGCTAGCATGTAGATGTATCTAATGTGGCTGTTAAAACATGACTTTTGCAAACTACAAACTTATTCTGTAGAAGTACTTAAGACACATGGACACGGTCATTACCAAGGCTGATGAGAAAAATCATGAGAACGTGCACATTTGTTATAGAAGGAATAATATTACCTCTGGTTGTGTGTACTTCTTCCGGTAATATGGGAATTACGGTTTACTCCTCTATGTGACACCATATACCATGCTACGTCAACATTTTCACCTCCTTTATCAGACCTCACACGAGATGGTATTCCACATCTGTCAAAATAGTGCAAAAATACTGACATCTACTTTCTAACAAATTTGAGTAATGCCTTGAAAGAAAAAGCAAGGCAAGGTCAGCACTCTTTGATCACAATCATACAACTAGAACAATCTTCAGGACACCATGGGACATACCGTGCAATAATGAGGCAATTACATGCAATTTCATTCATGACCACTACTTAAACCTGTTTACATTTTGGCAACGTGTACATCTTTTGATTTGCACCTTACTGCCAACTAGTCTATATTTATGAAATGTACTGTTAACCTGTCACATTACTGGCATTGTGTACATTTGGTTTGCACCTTATTGATAATCTTATTGTATTTGCACTCTAGATATTTTGCACTCTTTCCTACTTTGTATTGCAACTGCTGCACAACAGTTTCTCTCTGGATAAATAAAGTTCTATCTTATTACTATCTTAATGTGCATGTACTCCACACTGCATAAGAAGGCTGATCTGCATGTAATCTAAAATAACTGCTGATGGGTAGCAGGTCCAAAGAAAAATACTATTATGTGGTTTTGTAAGACAGTATTGTACGGATTGCATAGTTCCCAAAAATACAGCCTTACCTTACAAGTTTGTGGTTGCCATCTTGCATTGAGATGTCCTTGCATCATTTTGCAGCCTGTATTTGGATGATGACTGAGGATCTCACGGACCATTACATACAATTTGTCATTGCCAATGGCATTATTCAAGACAGACACCCTTAAAAATAAGATTTCATGGTGAACAAGAAGCTTGGAAGCTTGCTTTCGTAGTTTAGAATTGTAACAACCAACGAGTCTTGCCTGACACTTAACGTGAGTAAAACTGCTTGTATGTACTTTTATATAAGGGAAAATGGAAGTCAACCAGATGTCATATTAAAGAGTGAATGTTTCACATTATAAATATCTGGAAATTCTTAATCTTCAATCTAGGTTTATCCTAAAACTGTACATGCACCCAATGATTTTTTCACATGTCTCATGATGCATCACAAGCTGGTTACAAGCAAGAAAAACAACACTTGCTCCACTGCAAACACTTTACAAACAAACATTCAAGGTAGTGGACAAAAAGCCATCGAGTTACCATCATTGTAACATCCTTCAGAAGTATAGTCTCCTGACCTGTGACAGCTTGAGTTCATATCACTGCACTCAGATAATGGGAGGACAACTAGGACGACCAACAGAGGTGACTGTGCGATACAGCACAGATCTATTGAGTTTGGCAAGTCAGCCTTCTCTGTTGGAGCGACAAACTTTGATGAAATCATGTCTAAAATCAACCCAATCATGTACCCATCACGCATAAATGCAAACACTTTATGTGTCTTAATGTTGTGAAATCTTGTTGTTGTTGTTGTGGCATCTTAATGTTGTGAAATGTTGTTGTTGTTGCTGATGCTGTTGCTGTATAGTGAATATGTACTGTATTGTAATTGTGTTTTTATACTACAGTGTTAATTTTCTCTGTTCTTGGCCAGGTACTACAGATGTAAATTAGCTTGTAGCTAACTCTGGTGCAGCTAAGAAGCTGTACGCTATCCCTGTCTGATAAACAAATAAAAAAAAAACTTGGTGCAAGTTCAAGGATGAATTGCTGAGCCACTTCATTCAAGTTTCCAAAAACTATAGGGTTAATCTTAGTGTCTGTAGTTTCGGATAACTCTATCAAATTTTCCAACTGTGCCTTCACTCGAAATAGCTTATAGTCCGGACAAGCATTTTCAGCCATGTCACCCAAAATTCTTAAATCTCTCGCAATTGTTTGCCAGTGTACATCCATTGCTAGGTGCCTATAGCCTCTCTTTGACATTTCCGGAAGGCTGCGCATTGGCTAGTAGTGGGGAGCGAGATATGTACAATTGATCTGTGAACTCTCATATAGATTAACTAATGGCTGTTAAGTGACACCATCAAGGCACGTCCTTCATTAACATATGAATGAATAAATAGGGAAATACCAAAATAAGTAAATAGGGAAATTAATTAATAGGGAAATAAATAAAAACAGAAATAAATGTAAACAGAAAACAATAAACTGGGAAATAATTAAATATGAAAATAAATGAATACAAAAATAAGTAATTTCTCAAATAAATAAATATTTTTTAATTTTTCTATTTCTGTGCATCTTTATTTATTTTCAAATTAACCTGCGTATTTATTTGATAATTGAGGCTTTTATTTCAACATTTCTTTCTTTATTATTTCATTTATTTATTTATTTATTGAGTCATTTATTATTTATTTATTTATTTATTATAATGGCAGCTTTAGTCCTCCATATGCCTTAAGCAGTGTTCTTTGGAAAAAACCCAATGCAGCTCTTCCTACGGTCTTAAAATAATTTTTGTATACTATAAGCTGCAGACCTGGACTTCTTAACCGGTTGGCGTTGTCGGCAACATTATTTGTTTTTCAATTTTATTTCACTATTTATCTATTTTGAAATTAATTCTACCATATTTTTATATTCAATGGTGGCATAAGGCATTCACGCGTGCGACATAAGAATCCCGCTCAATAAATTTTTATCTGCTTTTATTTCAAGTTTGAAATATATATCTTTATGAAATTATGATAATAATATATTACATAATTTAATCATCAATAGCATTGGTGTTTCCTGTGCATGTGTAGACACATCTGATTTTCTACGTTTTGCAGCAGGAAATTACAAAAATAGATGAATCAGTCAAGAAAATATTACTTGTGTGAAGGTGTGAACTCTAAGCAGCTGTTCATTTTCTGGCTACAGCCTGCTCTGAACCAGTCTCTCTGTATAATTAGCATGTTTCAAAAATTGCACATAGAAATAATATGCAATGGAACAAACTAATACAACAGAATTTTATGTTGGTACCATGCAATTATTGAGATATACTGCTTCATAATATACGTTGTAGTTCATGTTTGCACTCATCAGCTTTACCACATGTAGATGGAGAAATAGAATAATCATTAAAAATCAATGCTATTTGTTAGATATATTCTTATTGTCTGTCCAGTACCATAAACAAACAAAAATATCAATAGATAAATTTTTGTTGCGGTAATTAATCACTTCATAGATGTAGTCTGTGGTGTACTTACCAAAAATAATACTTGATTTGTAACATTCCAGTGCAATTAAACCTATAATATGCAGTCTGTGTTGTTTTTCTTTAAATTATACCACTCATTATTTTGAAAGGTTCACACCTCTGAGTCAAGTCAAGAGGCATCATCAAACATATGCAATTAAGAAGCTAAACAGTGCTGCTGAAGGTGTTGATTTAGTGCTCCACATTAGTTTGAAATGAAGCTATTTAATGAATTCTTGTTGGGAGAATATGAGCTTTGGCGAAGTCACTCGATTCAGAGCAGCAGCTGAACCCATCTGCTGATCAATCCGCTCTGTCATGAAAAGCATCGTGGGACCTATCACATTCCTTCATTCCACTGCAGAACACATGAATAAAAATTAACCTTTATAATATTAAGATTTCATTTATGAAATTTCCTTAATCTGGCTCCACATGTTCTTTCAGTAATACTTTCTAAAACTTCTATACTGAAAAAAATTAATTAATCAATATGTGAAGCTCATTCTTGGTCTTGTGTCAGTATGTGTGACAATAACTTTAACTCAAGGCCCACTTACTACCTTCTTCAGAGCTTTCAACCGCATCTCACAGTCTTCTTCAGCAAATGGAGTTGGCTCAGGTGTCACGTGATAACAAGTGGTCTTTCATGTGGGGGAAACTTTAAAAATGTCACTCTAAAACCACTTACAACATAAAAGATGAGTGGTGGGGACCCTCCTACATAGAGCGAAACATGTTGTAAATGAGTAGGAGAATAGAGAGAGGGAGGTGCAGCATGTCTAACATGTAGCTAACAGCTACAAGGAGTGGATGATGAGAATTTTAGCCTGATTCTCAAGACCAGAACAGACACTGCTTAATCAATGGGAATCACCAGGAGCATCCCTGCTGGATTCCCTAATGTGGCTGAACTGTCAGAGCATCCAGCCAGCGTCTTCAAGTCACAAGGAGTCAGCACTTACCACAAACTATTCAACACCTTCAGATCTCAGCTAGTACATGCTAAAGACAGGATCCAGGTGATATATGACATCACCATGAAATCATGTGACAGCTGTGGGGAACACTACACCAGTGGAAAGTAACTCATTTACTCAAGTACTGTACTTAAATACAATATTGAGGTACTTGTACCTTACTTGAGTATTTCCATTTTACGCTACTTTCTACTTCTACTCCACTACATTTCAACATTTGGAATCATCCTCTGGGGACCATTAATATTTACAACAACTTTCATGTCAATCTGGACGGTAGCTGTTGAGATATTTTGTTCTGGACCAAAGTGTTGGACAGACAGAAAGACACCACTCAGCATCACCATCCTCTGGCTTGAGTAAATAAATCAAATATTTATGGATTGTGTAATTTTGAATCACGTACCAGTATATTTGCAACCTACTCACGGCTGGATTACCAACCACACAAAAAGGGCCCCCAGAATTCCAGGGATCAGGAAAGCTCCAGTCTTACTGTGTGTCAACTGGTTTGTACTACTTTAATTGAAAATATGTTTGGCAATGTGTAGCAATAAAGCACAGTATCACCTGGAATCACAGGGGCCTTAAAGTTATAATCTCGAAGATTTTCATTTAAATGAATGCCTGTTAAGTCACTATCTATTGCCAAATACAGTAACACAATGGTGATTGGGCCTATGGCCAACCAATGAAAGCCCTTGCATTTGCAGTATGACGAACCAGGTGTCTGTGGCAACATTCCACTGTAAAAAGAAACTACTTGTTTTAACTTAAAAAAGTTGTCCGGGCTGCCTTAAAATTTTAAGTTGACTGAATTTGAGAAAACAAGTTGAGGTAATTTTAACTTGTCTTCTTAAATTCAGTCAACTTAAAATTTAAGCTGACCACAACTTAAAGACATAACAGCTAAGAAAAAGGACCACAAAGCTGAACAAATAAAGGTAAAGAATAGACAGGACAATTATGTACACAGGTATGTGAAAAACTAGGTGTA
>NTHP01000117.1:2439905-2456075 GCA_003416845.1 Oplegnathus fasciatus | reverse complement strand
ATATAAATATTAAAAGCACCGATGACCAACAACAAAAAGAACTTCCTGACCTGGTGCAGCAAGTGCATCTTCTGCTGGGCCTTTTTGATGATTGTGTCTATGTTGGACACCGACTTTAGGTACTGGGAGATTGTGGATCCCATCAATGTGAAGGCGTCCACAGCAGACACAGTGCCGTTCAGAATGGAGGGGGGGGGGGCTCCTCCAGAAGTCCACTGTCATCTCCACAGTTTTGAGTGTGTTAACCTCCAGGTTGTTCTGACCGCACCAGTGGGCCAACTGTTCAGCCTCCCGTCTGTATGCAGACTTGGCCGGATGAGGCCAATGACCGTTGTGTCGTTTGCAAACTTTAGGAGTTTAAAAGACGGGTCTCCTGAGGTGCAGTCATTTGTGTAGAGGGAGAAGAACCGTGGGGAGAGCACACATCCCTGGGAGGTGCCCAGGAGGAAGTTGTATGAATTTTAATACACTCAGAAGGCTCTGTGCCAAAACACGGTGGTAGAATAAGCACTGTGCTTTACTGTGCCTTTTGCCTAAAATGACACTTTTCTCCCACCCAAAACTGAGCTTTTCCAAAACAAACTCCAGAGTGAGTAAATTTTAAAATGTTGGTTTGGTGTTTCAGTGTGTACTGGGTATACTGAGCTTTTCCAAAACAATGGCGTAACCAGTGAGGGTCGGTGGCAGTGTGCCAGTTAAGAAGACAACATTTAGTCGCTTCTAACTTTCTCTGTCATCATTCATATTAAATGCCAATATAGCTGAATACTACTGTGTATGTAGTGTTTTATAGAATGGGTGAAAACCCGCCCTATACTGTATATACTATACCTGCATTTTTGTCAGTTATCCAGTGAGAACTAGGCAAAGCCTCTAAACCGGGATGAGCAATAATTTGCTACAGAGGGCCATATCAGAAATCTACAACAGTATCGGAGCTTGAACACATGCTGAAACTGTATTCCTTCTGTGCTCTGCCACAGGAGATACTAGGTTCTACATATCACATTCATTTCTGCTCATAAAATATGTCAGACAGGACCACTGTTTATATGTTCTATCTGTAATGATTGATCAAGGCTCCCAATGTAGCTTTGAGCTTTCTGGTTTTACTGTAGTCAGATTCCACTTTTAGTTGGTGTGGATTGAATGGACCGAACACTTTAGTAGATCACGCGCCGCTCACGTCTTGCTTTTAATGTAGATTCCCTGTTAGTTAAAACACTTACGATCTCCAAGTCAGATGCTCATACAAATAAGGCCCAGCACTTGTGGCAAGCATATTATGCAGTTCACTGCATCATAAATTTAGACAATAGAATAAAAAGATAACATCCTATGATCATATAATGCAATATGAATTAACTTAACTTTTCACCCTGCCTTATGCAAAAAACAACATATTAATTAACTGAATATATGACTTCCTGCAGCAATCAAACTGTAATCATGCTTAATTATGTACATATTTGGGTTATGTCACGTTTCTGCATTCGTCTCTAGCCAGGAGGTCCTTCCTCTCTGCGTTATGACTGCTGGTTATTGACCCTTCTTGTCACATCATGTACAAGCTTACACTCTGTATTGCCATTCAAGCACATAATTAATCACTGTGGCAATGTGTTGTGACTTGTAGCGAGGCGTGGACACTGCAGACTTGATAAATCACCTATAGATCGAAGTACACTCTGTGCCAAAGGGCTTTGAACAAAATAAGCCACCTATGAGACTGAGATCAATGTGGCTCTTGACCCGCTCTCTCACAGCTCCAGGTTCAGCTATAAAACTGTGGAGGCTCGTAAAGAAAAAGCCAATGACTAAGTGTAATTATTCTCCACTTGAAGTGAATATTTTCTCTGAAAGATAAAACTGGCTTGTGGTTTTGCCTTTTCACGCACACTCATGAGTCCTGAAATATGCTCCTTCAGCTATGGCACTTTATTGATGACAAAACTATTGATCTGGCACAAAACAAATTTGAGCTGTAATCAATCTGCAAGTCAAGATTTGAGAGCATGCAGGGACGGATTCATAAGGCTGAAAAAAGAGGGAGTACTGACTTGATTTCCTGCCTGCTCACTTCTGCTCAGGCTGATTCTGAGCACTTCAGATCATGAGAGGGTCCAGAACAGGCTTTAACTGGACAATTCAACATCTGGTTGTTGGGGTGATATCTTTTTCACAGCTACAGCTACTGAATAATGAAAAAGCCAGCACAGTATAGTGAAAGCAGCCTGGTGTTGCTCTGACAGAATGACTCTTCACAGGTGGAAGTTCATTAATGACAAAACTATTAAGCGAGCACAAAAAAGGGGGTAATAACTGTTCAAATCAAGATTTGGGAGCACTCAGGGACAGAGTGAGTGTGAAAGATGTTTTGGAGCACATGAGAGCAAACAGAAATGGGATTTTGGAATCCAAAACGTGTTGAACTTACAAATGTGTCCCTGCATGCTCTAAAATGTTGAATCGGTCTTATGTTCAGTAGTTTTAAATCCTTGTTGTGTGGCCAAATTTGTACGGTATCACCAGCATCACTACCATCCTCCTAGTCTGGTTCCAGACCTCTGAATCACCTGCAACACATTTGATTTGTTCAGTGATCGAAATAGGTCTGGTGTTGTGCCCATTGATGGGTATTTCCCCCGGTTAGAGAAACAATCGACCAATCAGAGTTTGGAGATGCAATAAAGAATATGAATTCCACCAGCATGTCTACACCCCCACCAGGGAAAGTTATACCCTGTACCATGTTTACATAAACATTTCTGGCAGTGTGGGAAAAAGATCTTCACTTTGGGCTAGATGGGTTGAGGTCTTCTGCCACATTGTTATTAACAAACAATACTGAGTCTTCAAAGTCTGGTATCTTGTAGATTTATTAACCAAAGGAACAAGGTTCATCAAAAAGAGTTCAACAAAACAAGCTGGTCCTGGGAGCAACACTCAGTTCTTCTGGTGTGCATTCTGATGTGCATTCTCTTTTAGAATGCTGCATGCTCCACCTAATGTGGGCCTTAGTGGCAGGCGCCCTCCTCTTGGTCCACCTTTTTTCCTGAGACACAGGTTCTGGATTCTAGGTGTTTTCCATCTAAAATGCAGTTTGCTGATTATAATGGTGCCCAGATTCCTCTTTTGACTACATGGCACCATGCAGGGTGCATACATTTTCTTATAGATGCCACCACACAGGAGAACCACATCAATCTTCAGGAATCAACAGTGACATCATACATCAGCAAATGTGTTGATGATGTGGTGATCACAGAGACAATAAAATCATTCCCCAACGAGAAAGCCTGGATGAATGGAGAGGTGAGGGCCCTATCCTCAACACCAACAACACCAAATATATGTGAAAAAAACCCAGAACATCACAGGCTACAAAAGCAGGAGTGCCCCCATCATGTGTGAGGCCATGTTGCCAGATAAGCTTAACATCTTTTATGCTCGCTTTGATCTCCTCAACAAAGAGTCAGCTGTCAAGTCTACTTTGTCTCCAGATGACCGGCCACTGTCAGTATAGGACCCTGATAGGAGTAAATATGAGTAAAGCTGCTGGGGAATTGTACTAAGAGCATGTGCCAGTCAGCTAGTTGATGTCATTACTGACATTTTTAACATATCACTGTCACAGGAAAGTGCTGCTTCAGTCTGCTTCAAGACAGCCACCATTGTCCCTGTACCTGAAAAGTCTGCAGTGTTTAGTCTGCACGACTACCGCCATTCTGATGAAGTGCTTTGAGAAACTGTTTCTCCCCAGCCAGCCTGGACCCTCACCAGTTTGCATTCAGAACAAACAGATCCACAGAGGATGACATTTCCACTGCCCTCTACTCAGTCTTCACACACCTTGAAAATAACAACACCTACATCAGAATGCTGTTTTGATTTCAGCTCAGCATTCAACACAGTCTCACCCATAAAACATTAGCACTCTGGGCTTGAGTACCACACTCTGCCATCATCAGCCGGATTTCAAACAGCGATGAGAATTCATATCGGGAAGAAATCAACAATCTTGCAGAGTGGTGCACAGAGAAAAACCTACTGCTCAACATCAGAAAAACCAAGGGGCTGATCATTGATTTTAGAAAAAAGGAGACAAAGACACCCCCCCTGTCTACATCGGTGGAGCTGAGGTGGAGCAGGTGAACAGTTTCAGGTTCCTGGGAATCGGCATCACAGAGAACCTGTCATGGTCATCTCACATCAACACCCTGGTTAAGAAAGCTCAGAAACGGCTGTATTTATTATGGAAACTTAAGAAAGCAAAATTGTGCTAAGAGCAGTAGAAAGTATCCTGACTGGAAACATTATGAATTGGCATGGTTGTGCGCAGAGCCCAAAGGATACTAATAGACATTACCCACCTCAGCCACAGCCTGTTCACCCTGCTGCCATCTGGCAAGCGATACAGAAGTATCCACTGCCGTACCACCAGACTACAGAGCAGCTTCTTTCCTCAGGCTGTGAGACTTCTAAATTCATCCTCTGCACTCCACCATAATTAATAGTCTTTTGTTTTTTGAAATAGCATCTTACTAAATATATTTTTAAATTTTTTGCAATGATTTCTTCATTCCTCTTAACTTTCACTTACTGCTCTTCTTTTTTCCAGGTATTATGGAGACAACACTGGAATTTTTTAATGACAGCTCGCAGCATGTTGTATTTCAGTGGAGACTTATCATATAGCATATAGCATATTTCAGTCAAAGCCTAAAATAATCTTTGAGATCTGGTCTGTAAAGCTGAATGAAACACACTTTGTTTATCCTGTGCAAATACGTCACTTGAACCACATACATCGGGGGTAAGTTCCTAAATCACTTGATGTCCCCATAGACATAAAGGAGAGGCTGCACTGATTTCATGATTTCTGGCATTTCTTAGTTAGACTGGAGTCAAGCTTTTCATTGCGGCTCAGCCAATGTCAGGATACTGACATTCTAATATGTAAGGACTGAAGCTGTTGATGGCTCATAGTTCATCTTTAATTTGACCATTTTTATTCCCAAAACCTCTTACACATGTCTCAGGAATTTCATAGAAAACCCTCAGAAACTGCAGAAATTCTGTGGTTGAAGCCATAAAGATGTAATGTCTTCAGGTGAATTAGCAGCCTTTTTATGGCGTGTATATACAGGTTGACGCAAACGTATAGCACATCCATACAGGCAATCACATGTCCTCAGGGATTCACAGGAAGTCAGAGGAGGAGAGATATGGACGTTTCTGAGATGCCACACAGACAAAAAGTGCCCTTGCCACTGCAATGGAAATCAGAGGAGCATGTTGTAATCAACAGCAGAAATACAGAGGAGAATAAAGAGACGGTTAGAAAGCAGATTCCCTGAAGACAGCAGAGTGCGAGAGCTAATAATCAGTTTGTACTTTGCTGATTACAGGCTAATCATGGCCTTAATGCAGGCTTCCGCTGTCTCTTCTCTCCTGCGTCACGTGATGAGAAATCTGCAGCAAGCGGAGAATGAAATCAATGCCTATTATCTATTAAGAAGCTTCCCCGGAGTTCTGAGGCTGATAATATTTACAGTATGCAATTAAAGCTCCTAATTTGCATCCAAATATACACACACCGAAGCAAAAGTAAATATGAGAGTGAAAAATTATGAAAATACCTTAATTTTTTGTCACCTTAGTCAACAGTAAATATGACAATTACATTAAATCTTTGTGCTTGGAGGGATAATACTTCTGCTCATAATTCAAGTGAATAAAACTGCTCAAACTATTCAGTCGTTTTTAAGTATAGACCTAGAGCAGCATCAGCTGAAGGCTGACATTTAATGCATACATTACATTGTTAAGTAAACCCACTGCTAAACACCAGGTGGTATGTATGCAATACAGTAAGTACTACAGTAAGTGTGATGCATAAAAGTTTGGAGTACTCCACTGATTTAGCATTGTACTCCTATAACATTGTCAGACTCATGTGGAAAGTAAAAAAAAGGGATCAAAATCAATGCAGAAGAACCAGAGATGTTTTTTTATTTTTTATTTGACACATTCCCTTTTTGCCTGCATTACCCACAATGCAACACAACTCCCTGGCAGCTTGGTTGGAGATTCTGGTGTGTTATGCTAGCAGTGACTAATGTAGCTTGGAGCCTCAAGCAGACATAACTCCACACCCCCAGATTTTTTTCATTATGAAAGTTTTCGTCTACAGACCCAACCGACACTAACTCAAGTGACATCACTTGAGGACATTTATCAGACTTCACACAGCTCCCCAGCCACAACAGACTTTATACAACTATTTTCACATATGCAGCAGTGCTTCCCAACACCTTTAAACACATTTTGATGTGTAAAATCGGTTCCCCTTTAATAATTGGTCTCAACTGAGCAGCACAGGCAGCAGCGACACACTTTTTATGAATAGCATATCACATAGCATATATGTATATATACATTTTTAATGTTGAAGCATGCAAAGGTGGGCTACAACGAATGATGGATACCCTTAATCATGCCAAAGGCTGTGTCCAAAAGCACTGCCTATTTATTATATAGTGCACTACCATCTGGCATTTTAGATCAGTGTCCAGATACTGAGTGTGTAAACATACACACTATATAAATATCCCCACAACGGAACAAAAACGTATTGTATATATACTGTAGCTGTCAGTGTTAATGCAAACTGATGAAGATTAGCAGGTGTCTGAAATATAAGAATAAAATAGGTGTTTGATTTCAGACACAACCAAGGTGTGCATGAAGCTTTGATGACTGATGTGATGCAGCCCTGCCATATTACCTTTGGAAGTCTGCTATTGGTTTATTCAGTGCTTGGGTGAGGGCATTGTGGGTAGACATGATTCTAGTCCTTACTTTCCAACAGTGAGGAGTCAGTGCAGTCAGCACTGAATAATCACACTAAGACTTTGATCAAAGCAACTATGAGCTTCTCTATACAAAGAATTTTTTGACACAGTCAAAGTTTAGCACCAGTTCTTAGAAGTTTTATACATACCAACCCTGGCTAATGTTAAAGTCATACAGGATTCTTATGTTTCATATCGTATCCCAAATGTGATTAAAACCAGGATAAGATTCTAAGGAACACTACTGTGTATGTAAACCAGAAGTTGAATAAAGTTGAATTAAAGTAAAATATCATTCAATTATTGACTATGAAAAAAAGAGCCTGAAGGAAATGTACTGATAAGCAAGAAGCATGACTAAGAATGCGACTGTAGCCCCATTAATTATTGCTTTGCCTAAAAAGCAGAGTGTGTATCTAGAAGCCAGGGTGCAGTGAGCAGAAATCTCTCAGGTTCTTTAGCACAGAATCATGCATCACCCTTTCATTAGGCGCGTGCAGCACGCTGGAGGACGGCAAATTGGGCCGAACTAATTACAATTTAAACGAAACCATAATTGGACATTTTGCGCTTGTCATATGATGAGAGACAGATGGGTTTGTAATTACATTACAAGTCTGACATCACGGCGGTGAGTTACGGCGCACACCTCCCCGTGCCCTTCATGGAGTACTGAGGAGAAGTGGCCCACGTTCAAAAACAATTTACTGTTGATTTCCATAATCAGTCAGCGTCGACTCCAGGATACTTAATCAGCCAAATCAGGATAAATCACCACAGTTATCAACATCATGTTAGTCTGATTTCAGGCTAATGCTGCAAAATGGGATGAAATCTGCTAAATTTATGGGCTGAATTTCATAACCCTAAAGAGGAAACTGCAGAGTTTTTATGGATTCGGATGTCAGTTCGGAACTCCATTGCTGAATGATGTAACCCAAGAGTAATTTCAACCTATACGTCATATAGAATGGAATCTCACAGAACTCACACTGCATTATGAGTATGATACTCTGGCTCAGTGTTACGATATTTTAATTTACTTTTTAATTAGCTGCAATACATGTTCGAATCAATAATACCTGAGAGTGCAGACAAAAAAACAAACAAATTAAAAAAAAAACAATAAAAACACACCTGTGCAATCATTAGTCTGTTATCACATTACCTTGTGTGATTTCACTATAAAGCTACAACTTTCTTACTTTTTCAACAGTAGCAGTCAGTATTCAGATCATTTACTTAAGTAAAATAGCACAAAGTAAAAATACTTCATTACTACGGAGACCTAAAGTGTTCAAAATTAAATGAATAAAGACATTATGAAAATAGAATGACCACAAACAAAATTCATAACATATCCATGAAACTGTGAAATAATCCAATAATAACATAAACAACAGCCAATCACACAACTAGTTCTGCTCTGTTTTTAATGATTGACAGACAAAGACTTTGTGATGAAAAGTGGCATTATGAAATAAAATGGTCATTGGGAAAAAATGGTGTTGTGAAATAAAACAAACTTTGGAAAATTTAAAACATTTTGAAATAAAAACAGTAATAAACACAATAAATAATTAATAAAAATGACGTGCAATAGATTCTATTATAAAGCATAAATTTCACACTGTAATACTGATCTCAGTAGGCGCATCTTCCCAGCTTCCCAGCTGCCTCAAGATAGCAATGTGCCAACAATGCGCCTGACTACACCACATTTTAAGACCAACACGCCCATGGGCGCACAGATGGCCGCAGGTACATTTACTACTTACACAACGTGGGTGCTGGGCGTGAAAATGACAACTGCGTCAGTCGGAAACTAGCAATGACAGTTGCGCTGTGCTGTGCGTCGCTTTGCACTGGGTGTAAGGTGGGGCCCTATGAGTCTACAGCAGGGTTGGGCAATTATTTTCCATGGGGGGCCACATGAGAAATTGATCGGGCTGCCGTGGGCCAGGCACAAATGTGACAGAATTAGTTGCCTACTTATTCAGTCGGAGGAAAGAAGTCTCTGATGAGCGTGAACGAGGGCATCAAAGTCAGGTACAGTCTGTAGTTGCGATGCACAGTGCAGCTGAAAGGTGGTCATCTGCGAGAGAGGATCTGTATCTTGACTTGTTGAATTTCATTACTGAAAATGTTACATGTCTCTCACTTCAAAAAGCACAAGCATCCTCAGAGCTTGACTCCTCATCTGTGGAAAGTTCTCTTCCTTGAGAGACGAGTAGAATTCCCAGCAGTGGCACTGCTCTGAAATGTTTTGCTAGAAGTGCATCCGACTGCAGATCAATGACTTCCATCTGGACATCACTGGGAGCACTGTCCACGTCACACATGAAAGGACAGGAGACCAAGAGCATCTCACTTTCCACTGCTTTAAAATCCTCAAATCATCTGGAAAGCTCACCATGCAAGTCCTGCAAAAGTGAGGCATATCTGCTACGCTGGTCATCAGACAGGGCCCTGTCTTTCAGTATCGGGAAATGGGTGCGTGTGTTGCTCTACGCTTGGATTGAGTTCTGCAACTTTATCCTGAATCCTCTTTAAAAGTCCAACATTTTGCCCTGTCAAATTCAGACACCCATCAGTTGTAACGCTGACTAATTTTACCCAGGACAGTCCCAGCTTTTCAATGCATGAATTAACTTCGTCAAATAAATCTTTACTCGTTGTGGTGCCTTTCATCAACTGCTCTGAAGCCATTTCCTCTGGGATGTTGAAGTCGTTGGTTATCCCTCCAATGAAGATAAGGAGCTGGGCTGTATCCCATACGTTGCAGCTCTCATCCGGGGCCAGAGTAAAGTGAGTAAACTCGTCCACTTTGCCTTTCAGTTGCTGCTCCAAATTTTCCGCGATGTCTTCTACCCGCCTGGTCACTGTTCACCGCAAAAGGGACACGATCTTGTCAGCAAGTACATAACTAGTCTTGACAAGACCATATGGAGCTTGGTGAAAAGTCCTTGCTGTTTCTGCAATTTTGATATCAATTCTTCGGATTTACACTGAACAAAAATATAAACGCAACACTTTTGTTTTCGCTCCCATTTTTCATGAGTTGAAATAAAAAGTGTAAGACTTTTTCTGCATACGCAACAGGTATATTTATCTCAAATTTTGTTCACAAATTTGTTTAAATCTGTGTTAGTGAGCACTTCTCCTTTGCCAAGATAATCCATCCACCTGACAGGTGTGGCATATCAGGATGCTGATTAAACAGTATGATTAGTACACAGGTGTGCCTTGGGCTTGTCACAATAAAAGGCCACTGTAAAATGTGCAGTTTTATTACACAACATAATGCCACAGATGTTGCAAGTTTTGAGGGCGCGTGCAATTGGCATGCTCAGGGTCAGGGTCAAGACCCAGGAGGCGGACGCCCGCGAAGCGCCGCGATATGACAATTCTCTGGCAAGCAGCAGCCTAGCTGTTCACACCAGAAGCGTATTTCTCCACGCCGGTCAAGCGATTCTGCCCCTTCAAAGTCTTCATGTGTTCCTGGATAACACTGTACATGTATGTCCATTTCTGCAGCGCCTATAGTAATGAGTTTTTATCGTGGTAAATGACTGGCCACAGTAGGCTATAGACAAAGTGTTTGTTCCCAGTGTTGTGTAGTTAGCTCTGTAGCTTCAATGATGTACAATTGACATATTACAACCATAATAACGTGCTTGTGTATCCAGTTATCAGTGTGTTTTCTGGCCAGATTCGCTCGTGGCGAGCAGAGGAAATAGAACAGATGCCGACCACGGAGCTACGTGCCGCGGCGTTCCCTGTGTGAACAGCCCAATTGGTTAACATGGGCACTGAAAGGAAGCAGGCAGATCTTTGGGGCACTTCGCAGCGCTTCCACCTCCTGTGTGTGCCCGGCGTTAAACACAGTGAATTGTTCCTTGCAGACTAAACACACAGCTTTACTGGCGACTTCAGCGAAAAATTACTTTGGAGTCCATGTCTTCTAAATATCCTACATTCAGTGTCCTTTTGCTTTTTACACTCATCTTTGCCACTCAGCTACTGTACAATACCGTTGCTAAGTGCGAAACGTCTCGCGCACTTAGCTAACGTACTGACGTAGCCTATGGTACTGGCTGTGAGGTTAGCTAGCATTATACTTTTTAACAACAAGATGTCAGTGTTGGATTCTTATTACCAGCAGACACAGATACTGTAAAACTCCTAATAATGTGTGCTGTATAGGGCACACTGGTAATAAACGTAGATGCCTATGAACTAATAGCTGGCTAATACAGCAATGCACCTTTACTGTTGGCCACCTTTTCTGAATTGCCAAGTGATGGAATTGTAGGCTAATTATTTTTATTGGCAGGGTCCAAAACTTGAAGTTTTATGGTATGCCACGCATACTGGATACGGGTTGCAGATAGCAGCGGCGACAGTAAAAGACAAACAATGTAAACAACATTTGTATTTGGCATTGAGTGAATAAAGTTACAGTTTAATATAAAACATATAGTTCATTATCATTACCAATGAACACAGCACTGACCCCTTTCTGAATAAAGGCCCAAAAGCGGTTTAGCAGTAATCAAAATTATATTAACTGTTTTTGTTAGCTTTTAATCGCAATATTTCTAAGTGCTTATGAGGCCTTGCAGGCCACATGGAACCTTTCAGTGGGCTGGATCGAGCCTGCGGGCCGTAATTTGCCCAGGTCTGGTCTACAGCCATGCTAGCGATATAAAATACGGGAATATTTCCCAATTTCATGGTAATAATGTCTGCATTTATTCATATGATTTATTTATTTCATAATGTCTATTATTCAGTTTTGAAGACTTTGGGTCCTCCACCACCATTTGAATGTACACGTGGTGGTTTGCAGTATTGAAGGCTTTCCAAACCAGTTAGGGAGAGGAAGCAGAAACCTTTCCATCACAAAGCAGCTTTAAAGGAACAGAGAAAGAGGAACAGAGGATGGAGGGAATGTCATACCAATTATTATTATTTATTTTATTTTTTTTAAGGAAATTACATCATCATAAAAGCGGAATTTTCTATCATTGCAAAAGTTATTGTTTTGGTCACGTACATAATGCTTTGTTATATTTTCCTTATGCTGACTTTCTTAAGGGGGGGGGGCTTAGTAGAGACCGACGGTAGCCCTGCATGAAAAATCACAGCCCCCTCATTCATTTGAATGGAGCCAGCCCAGCAGTACAGCTGGGTTGCTCACACAGGGAGTTCCGGAAAAATAACACTGGGTTGTTCAGCAAAAAAGCTGAGCCAGGCAACTTTTGACTTTTGCTGCAAGGCCCTGCAGTGGCCAATCAAATACATGCAAGCGCTCATTGTTTAGCTGTCTGCCCTGCAACTTTACTGTTCAGTCTCACCGCTCTCATAGCGTAATTTTCGGCCACCGCACACAGCTGTTTTCACCGAAAAAGCTCTAAAAATCCAAGCACTGGAGCAGCACAGGACTGGACAAGCACTGTCCAGTCCTGTGCTGCCTTAGTTTTGATTGATGTGTTTCCGGAGTCAAACCAGGGACATTATGGACATATGGTATGCACCTTAACCATACCATTAGGCCATCCTAATGCATTGCATTTAATCAATAATTTTTCTGCAATCAGCTGTGTCCTGTAGTCTTATAAAGTATTCAAGCATTTGTAGTTTTTTTGCACATATTATTACACCATATCAGGCTTTAATTAAAATAATTACACAAACTCATATTCTATGTAAGAAGCACTTATAATGCTGTTGCACAATACCATATAAGCACCACTTCAATCAACTAATTTTTATGTAATGCAATATTTATATTCCCTCAAATAGGAAGGTGACTCTTTTTCATAAGTACACAGAGTAAACTGAGCCTACAGTGTGTGAGTTTACCTTCTGTTAATCCCTGCTTATCCAAAAGAAATTCAGAATCCTATATGTCAAGTAGCCTGAGCTACAGCAAACAAAGCGGGGGTGAGAGCTGTCATTGTTCCATAAGCAGACGTGTGGATTTAATCAGCCGTTCGGACACAATGCTAATTTATGGCAGCCAACATTGCTATAGCAACACAATTCATGTCCCCAATCTTAAATCATGTTTGATTTACAGGTGGGATTAGAACTAGGATGTCTGATTTGGGATTTGTGTGTGATGATGACATGCATTCGGATGTTGAGTTTGTTTGGTTGCTTGATTTTATATGAACCATTCAGTCCCTTCACTTAAATATAAAGGAATGCTAGAAGGTGTTGAGGTCACCTGTAGATTTGTTAGACCATATGTGTTAAAAGATGGAAGACATTTGGCCATAATGTGTTTTGAAAAAAATTGTTGAACAAGTATTGAACTTGCTATTTTGTATTGAAAAATGGAAATTCAACACAACAGGAGATCCTCAACACTTTGGGAAATATATTTCTTTTTTTCTGAGGGTGAGATGGATATCAATCCCATGTCTGTGTGTTAAGTATGTGTGTGTCTTATTTACAAAATGCATTTTGTTTGCTTAACCTGCATATAAACATAAATGTAAAAACAACAGAAGTTATGTTCTGGAACTATTTCTTGATGAACAACAGTTTATCCATTTGCCCAGTACTTCTGTGCAGTGTCTCCGGCTAGTATTTGTCCCTCATTCAAGATATCATGTAAGGCACTGAGCTGACCATCAGGAGTAAGAGGGGCTCAGTGTCTTGCCCAGACACTTTGATAGCTGGACACAAGGAGCCGTGAATCGAACCGCCAACCTTGCGATCAGGGGACAACCCACTGTACCCACCCACAACCCACTGTGTTTTTAACACCAATGATAATATTTATTGTAAGGTTAGCAAATCATTAGATTCTTTGATGACGTAGTACATTAGCTTTTCCATTTTAGTGGCAAAGCCAATTGAAGTTCAAGTTCAAGGTCTTTTATTGTCAACAGTTACAATGAATCAGTCACTGGCAATGAAATTTTTAATTCTCAGACTCCCCCCAACAATGCTCAGACAATATGTATGAAAAGAAAATGTACAAAAGTACAAAAGAGAATGTAAGACATGACAAAATAGTACAGAAGTTAAAATATAAGAATAGAATATAGTATAAAATAAAATATAATACAATTAAATAAAATATAATACTATGGTAGGCAGGTGTACAGTAATGAGAAAATGAATAAACTGCAATGTAGATAGATGTAGGTAGAACTGGGTTTTATACAGGGTGTGCATTAATAAATATGCGTATACACTGTGGCGGTTAAACAGCTTGAAAACAGATTGTAGAATAAATATAGATATATACACATACTGTCATGTATGTGTATGCGTATGTGAAGTTCAATTATTGTAGTGCATACATCTCGATCAGATGTCTATATGACATTATGTTATCCTAATTATTTAAAATATCATATTTAAAAATACCTTTTTGGAACATTTCTTTAATAAATATAAATACTAATAATTATTATGAACCATAATGTCTGTTGACATATTATCACTAGGTTAGTCATTGTTGAAAAAAAGTCTTTTTCCATAGCTGACCTGGTGTGTGTGTGTGTGTGTGCACGTGCGTGCACATGCGTGTGTTGTTCTATAGACTGTACCGTCAGTAATCCCTGCTCTTTGCTATTCATACCTTCTGTCAGGAAATGATTGACTCTTCCAATCCCTTTAAAATAAAACATTCATATTAATTTGGCTTTGTAGCAGGTGGAGGGCTCTTTTTGTGGCTTTATATGAAGGATCAGAAAATCCCATCTAGATCAAAATGAAACTGCTAAAGCCCAAACTCGAATTGAAGTTTGATATCATCCTCTGGTAAACATGAGTGGATTTGGTTTTAATAGCTGCCTTTAATCCCTGGGATGTGATTTAACTGAAAAAAGTGCAGATCAATGATGAAAAAACTTGGAAAATATGATTATGTTATCCAGAAATATTTGAACCCTAGAGAATTACCTGTCACAGGCTGTGAAAAGGGGATAGCCGAAATTCTCATTTGGAATTACATTCTGTTCCTTTGTATACAAATCGGCTTAGTCATTGTTTTGACAGATTGCCCAACAATGCTGCTGAAATTCAACATAGGCTGCAGCCGTCACACTGAGGAATCTATTGGAAGTAGAACAGAAGTTTGAAAATTGTACATCAACAACTGTGAATGCCACGTCCTGGATGCAGACAAACACACACACAAATTCATATAAGCCCAGGAGTAATTACATGCATGCTTTGGCCCGACACTGAGTCTTAACAGTTTTAGCAGGAAAATTAAAACGCTGCACGTCCATGGTTTTAAAATAACAGTAGAGTGAAAACTCTGTCTGACTATTATTGACCCATTTACAGGACAAATTGCTCTCCTGGGATTTCAGGCCCCCTCTGAGGGCCAGTATGAAGCTTTAAAAAGCAGATTGTGTTTATCGGAATCAGATTTATTGCCAAGTAGGTTTTCACATACAAGAAATCTATAGTGGTATGTTAGTGCATAAAAATAAACATAGTAAGTAGAAAGGGTAGAAAGGGTGAAAGCAAGTGCTGCAAGTCAGAAGCATATATTAAATGTAAAATAGACAATAAAATATGAAAAAATATGAAAAAGTAAAGACAGAGACAATATGTGCAATATGACTGTTGTTTAAATGAATGAACTGTACAGTTTTGTGCAGGAATGTGCAAAAATATTTGCCAAGGAATGTGCAAAAGTTTACACTGTTTAAGTAGGGGGGGGGCATGCTCCAGGGTCCTGGAGGGATGTTTAGATTGCAGCCAATCACCTACTCGGCAGAGCGAATGATACACTGCAGTCTGCCCTTGTACTTGGCAGTGGCAACAGTGTACCAGATGATGGTGGAGGAGGTGAGGATGGATTCAGTGATGGTGGTGTAGAAGTGCACCATAATTGTCTTTGGCAGGTTGAACTTCTTCGGCTGCCGCAGGAAGTACATCCTCTGCCGGGCTGATGTTCAGCTCCCACTGGGAACTGGGTTCTTCCTATAATCCAAAACCATCTCCACTGTCTTTAGAGCATTGAGCTCCAAGTTGTTCTGTCCGCAGCAGGTTACTAGAAGGTCAACCTCCCGCCTGTAGACGGACTGTAGGCAGGCCAGAGATGAGCCCAATGAGGGTGGTGTCATCCACAAACTTCAGGAGCTTGACGGACTGATGAGTGGAGGTGCAGCTGTTGGGAGAAGAGTATAGGGGGAAAGACGCAGGCTGTTGGTAGCAGTCCTGAACACATCCCAATCTGTACAGTCCAAGCACGCCCGAAAGGCCTGTGAATATTCTCATTCATCCAGGTCATAATTATCTCAAGGAAATTGAATCGAACGCAACTGGATTTTTG